>ML661345.1:309435-487373 GCA_007570785.1 Antilocapra americana
AAGTAGGCTTTATCCCAGGTATGCAAGGATTCTTCAATATTCGTAAATCAAACAATGTAATGCACCGCATTAACAAATTGAAAAATAAAAATCACATGATTATCTCAATAGATGCAGAGAAAGCCTTTGACAAAATTCAACATGCATTTATGATAAAAACCCTCCAAAAAGGAAGAATAGAATGAACATACCTCAACATAATAAAAGCTATATATGACAAACCCACAGCAAACATTATCCTCAATCATGAAAAACTGAAAGCATTCCCCCTGAAGTCAGGAACAAGACAAGGGTGCCCACTGTCACCACTACTTTTCAACATAGTTTTGGAGGTCTTGGCAACAGAAATCAGAGCAGATAAAGAAATTAAAGGAATCCAGATTGGAAAAGAAGAAGTGAAACTCTCTCTGTTTGCGGATGACATGATCCTCTATATTGAAAACCCTAAAAACTCTACTAGAAAATTACTAGAGCTAATCAGCGAATATAGCAAAGTTTCAGGATACAAAATCAACACACAGAAATCCCTGGCATTCCTATACAATAACAATGGGAAAATAGAAAGAGAAATTAAGGAAACAATTCCATTCACCATTGAAACAAAAAGAATAAAATACTTAGGAGTATTTCTACCTAAAGAAACAAAAGACTTGTATATAGAAAACTATAAAACACTGATGAAAGAAATCAAAGAGGACACAAATAGATGGAGAAATGTGTCGTGTTCATGGATTGGAACAATCAATATAATGAAAATGAGTATAATACCCAAAGCCATCTATAGATTCAATGCAATTCCTATCAAGCTACCAGAAGTCTTTTTCAGAGAATTAGAACAAATAATTTCACAATTTGTATGGAAATACAACAAACCTCGTATAGCCAAAGCAATCTTGAGAAAGAAGAATGGAACTGGCTGAATCAACCTACCTGACTTTAGGCTATACTACAAATCCACAGTCATTAAGACAGTATGGTACTGGCACAAAGACAGAAATATAGATCAATGGAACAAAATAGAAAGCCCAGAGATAAATCCATGCATCTATGGACACCCTATCTTTTCCAAAGGAGGCAAAAATATACAATGGAGAAAAGACACCTCTTTAACAAGTGGTGCTGGGAAAACAGACAGCCACTTGTAAAAGAATGAAACTAGAACACTTTCTAACACCATACACAAAGATAAACTCAAAATGGATCAAAGATCTAACCATAAGACCAGAAACTATAAAACTCCTAGAGGATAACATAAGCAAAACACTCTCTGACATAAACGAAAGCGGGATCCTCCATGACCCACCTCCCAGAATATTGGAAATAAGAGATATCCCGGGGGGGAGGGAGGAGGGAGGGGGGACCCGGAGGGGAAGCATATGTAAACCCATGGTGATATCATGACAATGTATGGCAGAAACAATAATAATAATAAAAAATTAAAAAAAAGAAAAAAAAAGAAAAAAATAAAAGCACAAATAAACAAACGGGACCTAATTAAAATTAAGAGCTTCTGCACAACAAAGGAAACTATAAGCAAGGTGAAAAGACAGCCTTCAGAATGAGAGAAAATAATAGCCAATGAAGCAACGGACAAATAATTAATCTCAAAAATATACAAGCAACCCCTGCAGCTCCATTCGAGAAAAATAAAAGACCCAGTCAAAAAGTGGGCCAAAGAACTTAACAGACATTTCTCCAAAGAAGACATAAAAATGGCTAACAAACATGAAAAGATGCTCAACATCATTCATTATCAGAGAAATGCAAATCAAAACCACAATGAGATATCACTTTACACCAGTCAGAATGGCTGCAATCCAAAAATCTACAAGCAATAAATGCTGGAGAGGATGTGGAGAAAAGGGAACTCTCTTACACTGTTGGTGGGAATGCAGACTAGTACAGCCACTATGGAAAGCAGTGTGGAGATTCCTTAAAAATCTGCAAATAGACCTGCCATATGACCCAGCAATCCCACTGCTGGCCATATACACCGAGGAAACCATAATGGAAAGAGCCACGTGTACCCCAATATTCATCGCTGCATTGTTTACAATAGCCAGGACATGGAAGCAACCTAGATGCCCATCAACTGACGAATGGATAAGAAAGCTGTGGTACATATACACAATGGAATATTACTCAGCATTAAAAACAAATTCATTTGAATCAGTTCTACTCAGGTGGATGGAACTGGAGCCTATTATCCAGAGTGAAGTAAGCCAGAAGGAAAAACAACAATACAGTATACTAACGCATATACATAGGATTTAGAAAGACGGAAATGAGAACCCAGCATGTGAGACAGCAAAAGGAACACAGATGTATAGAACAGACTCTTGGACTCTGTGGATGAGGGCAAAGGTGGGATGATATAGGAGAATGGCATTGAAACATGTTAATTATCATGTGTGTAATCAATCGCCAGCCCAGGATTGATACTCGGGGCTGGTGCATCGAGATTTCCCGGGGGGAGGGAGGAGGGAGGGAGGAAGGAGGGTTGTTCTGGAGGGGGAGCATATGTAAACCCATGGTGAAATCATGTCATTGTATGGCAAAACTAATAAAAAAAATACTGTCATGAATTTAGTAAGTATATTTTCTTGCCAATATTTCCATGATATTAGGATTAATTTTGTATTCATAAGCAGTCTTCTTGAAAACTTAGATGAAAAGAGTCATGCTACGCATGTTGTCACTGTAATATTCTCATTAAAGCTTTATGTCTGAAAAAGAAAATTAAACTTAAATCCATGTTGAATATTTTCCATAAGAATTAAGTCAATACAGACCATGAATTTAAATGCAAAATTATAAACATTTAGAAAAAATGCAGAAAATCTTCTAGATCTAGGTTTAGATCAGACACTGAAAGCATTACTGTTAAAAGAAAAACATTGATAAATCAGATTTCATCAAAATAGTGAAATTTTCTCTGTCAGAGGTCCTGTTAAGAGTACTGATAGACAAATTACAAATTGAGAAAAAATATCACATGTACAACAAAGGATTATTATTTATATTAAGAACTCTTGCAAATTAGTGGTAATGAAACAGAAATCAAGAAGAAAATGGACAAAAGACATGAAGAGACATTGTATTGATAATGTCATGGAAACACAAAGATGGGAAAATAGCATGTGAAAGGTGTTCAACACCATTAAGGAAATGTAAATTAAAACCACCATGAAATATCACTACATACCCCTCAGACAGTTGAAATAAAGAAAATATTAACACCAACAAATGATAGCAGAGAATGTGGGGAAACAGGGATCTTTAATATACTGCTGGTGGGAATGAAGAATGGTATAGACACCCTTGAAAACAATTTGACAGTTTCTTTATGCAATAATTATACAGCATCATAATGCACTCTTGAGCATCCTAGAGAAATAAAACCCCATGTTCACCAGAAAGTTTGCATATCAACATTTATAGCAGCTTTATTCATATAGTCAAAAATGTAACAATCCAGTTGTCCTTCCATTAAATAAATGTTGAAATAAAGAGAGGTGGCTCATTCCATGGACTCAGCAATGGAATTGAATGAACTACTGGTACATGTGACAATATAGATAAAGATTCTAAAAATTATGTTCAGTGAAAAAACTCAATCCAAAAATCTTATGTACTATATGATTTTATTTATATAACATATTTAAATGTTACAAATATTAGAGATGTCAAACAAATGGATGGTTTCCAGGGGTTAAAATGTCTGGATGTCTTGCTGATCTTGTTTGTGATGCCAATTATATTGCTGTTCACACTGTCCTTACTGTATACTGAACCCAGAGTAGGCAAGGTGTAAGCTAAGAGGCTGGAAGAAGATGTGAGGAGCCTTAGGAACTGCAGATGCATTTATTCCCTCCAGGCTGGCACAGCAGCCATAAAACAGCCTCTCTCCTGGCTGACACAGAAGCTATAACATAACCATAATATAGCCAAAACATCACCATAACCTAACCTCACATAGCATGACCATGATGTTGCCCCCATGCAGAAGCATCCAAGGCTTTCATGTTGATGCTTATACAGGTGTCCCACAAAAAGTAGGCTGCGACCAAATGAGTACCTCCTTATGAGCATGTGTG
This sequence comes from Antilocapra americana, assembly GCA_007570785.1. NCBI lineage: Eukaryota > Metazoa > Chordata > Mammalia > Artiodactyla > Antilocapridae > Antilocapra > Antilocapra americana. The sequence continues at coordinate 313,533 of ML661345.1, forward strand.
GTGTTACCAGTGATCCCATCTGATGCACAATTTTGCAAACTCATTGTTTACAGTACATGGGGCGAAAAGGTGTGAGGAAGTGGGGCGAAAGAGCCTGATTGGTGCCATCTTGTTCATTTCCCCACACAAAGGAAAGTAGGTGTGACTCTAAAAGTTTGGCAAGAGGTGTTAGTATGGTGACCAGTTCAGTGTCTTGGCTGTGGAGTGTGCTACAGTTTTGTAAGTTACTTTTGGAGGTAAATGGGATCTCTATTATTTCTTACAAATGCATTTGATATATAATTATCTCAACTTTGCAAATAAATGAAGTATAAAATTCAGTTTATGATTACTGAATGAAAGCCCCCAATTTGAAAGATTTTGAAACTAACAAAAATTGGCAAAGAATTAGAATATTGAATATATACAGCCTATCTTCTACAAAGTAATAACTAGTCAGGAGAAAACTTGGCAAAGGCCTAACAAGCATTTTTTAAAAGTTTGTCACATAAATGGCCAATAAGCATATGAAAGTTAATCAAACTTACTAGTAATTGAGAAAAGATAAATTTTGATCATATTTTCCATCTCTCTCTTTACCCTTAACTCCAGGCAACCATTAATTTAGTTTCTGTCTCTATAGATTAGTCTTCATTTGACATTTATTTTTTCTTTCAGTATTTTCAATATATCATCCCAGTGTCTTTTTTCTTTCTGTTCTTTATTGAATAGTCTCTACTGATTTATCTTTAAATGCTCTGATTTTTTTTCTGCCACCTTAAATCTGTCAATGAATCCCACTAGTAAATTTTTCACTTTAGATATTTTTTTAATAAAAATAAAAGTTATTTTGTTACTTTTCTACTCAAGAATTTCCATTTATTTCTTTTTTAAAAGTACATGTAATTTCTTCTGAAATTAATCAGTCTTCTGACTGAACTTCTACTTTCATTTATTTGCTGTTATCATGCATAGCTTTACTTTTGTAACAAGGTTTCCATTCATTCTTTACACATTAATAGTAGCTTCTTTTAAAATTTTGCTAAATAGGTGTCTGATGTTACTTAAAGACACTTCCTATTGACTCTTTTCTCCTGATTATTTGGCATACTTTTGTTTCTGTTCATGTCATAAATTTTGGCTGAATAGTGGTTGTGTAAGACAATGCACTGTCACAACCCATATTTTATTGTTGTTTAGTCACTCATTCGTGTCTGACTCTTTGTGACTTCATGGACTGCAGCACACCAGGCTTCCCTGTCCTTCACCATCTCCGAGAGCTTATTAAACCTCATGTCTATTGAGTTGGTGATGCCATCCAACTATTTCATTTTCTGTCATCCCCTTCTCCTCCTGACTTCAGTATTTCCCAGCCTCAGGATTTTTTTTCTAATGAGTCAGCTCTATGTTCTAATATTTTGGACTACCTGACCCAAATTATTGAATTACAACCAATATATACATACATTTTCCTCTCTGGTGATTACTGTTCTTTGGTTTGTTTGATAACTGGCCTGAATTGATTTATAAAGATTATGTTTCTGCAAATATGCATCCTCATGTCTGCTTATTTTATTTTTCTTGATTATATTTTTATGATTGGTTTTCCAGGGTGTGCCCCTGTGTTTTCAGAGATTAATTTCTTAAAAGTGGGGTTAAGACACCTCAAAAGCCTTCTACTCTAAGCTCATTTGTGTATAAACACAGCTATTTTCAAACCACTCCCAGCTCTCTCTTTCCACTAGACTTTGCTTCTTGTCTGTAAACATCAACATCCAGGCTTTGCTGGCCAAAGAGTGATTGGATGGCTTAGGTTCTCTGTGCTCTCTACTGTGCTTATGTGATCCTCTGGTCTACCAGGATATATGCATAGCTTATCAGGCCCTCAGTGACTGTCTCACCTTCTAAAATTTCCTGGTGAATTCCTTGGTGAGCCAGTAGTTAGGACTTTCTACTTTCACTGCTGTCACATGGGTTCAATCCCTGGTTGGGGAACTAAGATCACACAGGCTGTTAGGGGAGGCCACAAATTAGTAAATAAAATTTCCCATTACGTTCCCAGCTAATGTTCTGGCTTAAAACTCAACATTCAAAAAACTAAGATCATGGCATACAGTCTCATCAAGAAACAATGGAAACAGTGACAGACTTTATTTTCTTGGGATCCAAAATCACTGCAGATGGTGACTGCAGCCATGAAATTTAAAGACACTTGCTCCTTGGAAGAAAAGCTATGACAAACTTAGACAGCGTGTTAAAAAACAAAGACATTACTTTGTGGACAAAGGTTCATATAGTCAACGCTAAGGTTTTACTGTAGTCATGTGTGGATGTGAGAGTTAGATCATAAAGAAAGCTGAGCACCCAAGAACTGATGATTTTGAACTGTGGTGTTGGAGAAGACACTTAAGAGTCTCTTGGACTGCAAGGAAATCAAACCAGCCAATCATAAAGAAAATCTGTCCAGAATATTCATTGGAAGGACTGATGTTGAAGCTGAAGCTCCAATACTCTGGACACCTGATAGAAGAGCTGAGTCATTTGAAAACACCCTGATACTGGATAAGATTGAATGTGGGAGAAGAAGGGGATGACAGAGGGTGAGATAGTTGGGGATGGCATCACTGATTTGATGGGCATGAGTTAGAGCACGTTCCAGGTATTGGTGATGGACAGGGAAGTCTGGTGTGCTGCAGTCCATGGGGTCACAAATTCAGACACAGCTGAGCAATTGAACTAACTGAATGTTCTGGGCCATTGTTTGCTTGAAACAGAACCTCTCCCTCATGAAACCTGTTGGCTCACAGAGGAGATCCTGATTGCTTGCCATGGAGATGCCAGCTGTAATTGGCAGTGTTCCAAGTCAAGTGAGTTTCCCATAGTAATGGCATCAAAGGGCTGGTTTCAGTCTGCCATATCCTAGTTGAAAATCACAGACAGGCCTTCTGGGAAACAGACGGGATCAACTCTATGCAAAGATGCAGAGACTCACACTTTTAAAATCTGAAGTTCAGTAGTTTTCATGAATAGATTCTGCTTAGTTGGGTGTATGCCTATGGTCAGTTTACAGTGTTGAAAATGATGCTTCTGACAGTTTCATCCTATTTTAAGAGTAACTTTTTGGTGAGGGGGTTTGCTGACTTCCATATTCCATCATGCTGGATATAAGAACTGTGAAGCAAGAATTAAAATGAGCTAACATTTCAAAGACATTTGAAGATGAACAGGGAAACATACATGACAAAAGAGTTAGGAAATAAACAGCCTATGCATAATTGCAAATATACAACCTGTTACAGCCAAAAAGGATATGTCAAAATTTAGAAATCAGAACAGAAAAGTCATGAAACAAATAGACTTACAGATTTTTCTTACCTTAGTTTAAAAATCAGATTCAGACATTTAATTGTCAATATGGTCTGCCTCCTGGGTTACTTTTTGGGGGCATTTTAGCTCTAGTTATAATTGATGTAAAAATATGTCTCTCTAAGTCCTTCTTTCATATAGTTTTTATTTCTCTGTTGAGTTTGTTCCTTTCCTGGAACATTGGAGTCTATTATTCCTGATATGACCATCACTTGTCAATCTTGAAGTCATTTCTTGTCCACTTAATACAACAAATGGTGTTCTTTTTCTAAACGTTCTAAAAATAACAAAATTAGTTGCATAGTTGGCAGCTTGTACCAAAAGACTTAATTTTATAAAGATATTTAACTTTACACTGCAGAAGCAGAATTACATAAAACAATATAAAATTCATTTTTTTACTTCTAATTAACTTGAATAATTTTCCTGCCTTTATGAGTTATATTATATGCTGTGCTCTGTGAGTCACTTTTTAAAAGAAGGTGACGTTATCTTCCCAAAACCCTTCTCTATATCTTTTCTCCTTTAAGATATATGAACAGCCCTGTATTAACAGAGTTACAATATAGAACTTACATTCCTGCTAAAAATTTCTGTTAAAGATTTTGCATGGAAAAAATAGCACTGAGAAATACATTAAAATATGTTTTTTCATAAAATCCATGTCTGGCTTGTAGCCCATGCTTTACTTTTTTCCACCCCTCACTTAGAAAGCTTATAAATAAAAACTAGGAAAGATGAAAAATCATAACATTATAAAAGTAAAAGGAATAATATATTTCAAGGAGCTAGGAGAAATTTACATAATATAAAAGGTACATGAACTGAAGTTGAAACTCACAGTCAGTGTCCGATCTTGACAAATACTTCATGCCTGAGTGACTTCAAGAATTTGTTTCCTTCAGAAGTTCAGAGATCAAAAAATATATAGTACTTAGAAACTTAGGTAATAGAGCAGAAACTATTTAACAAAGCATCATTATTAATAATTTTCTTTCAGCATAACATTGAAATTTTACCAGGATTATCACGTAAGCAGAGAAGAATGAAATCATGGTGAATATGAAACCAGGAGTAAGAACTTCAGCAGGAAGTGTTTGGGGAAGGATGAATCTGCGGACTAAATTTTTATTTGCACACACCTAACCTCCTTCAAATCAAAACAGACTATAAAGAATACAAAAAGGTGAAAGTAAATCTTGGAAATAATATGTACATTAATTCTAAAGATTAACACATGTTGGGGTCACCTGGTCTTCCCCTAGGCTAGATGATTCTCTGGAATGACTCACAGGATGTTGAGACATACAGTCACACTTATGGCTTAGATTATTACCAAGAAATGACAGAATTCAGTGGGTAAAGGGAAAAGTGCAAGAGTGAAGGCCAGAGAAAATCAGTGCAAGTTTTCAATATCTATCTTCCAGTGAAGTCACAGAGGACCAGTTCAAATCCAAACAGAAGCAAATTGTAACAACATATGTGAAATATTGTCTGTCCTGGAAGCTTACTGGAGACCCAGAGCCCAAGGATTTTATTGGTGCTGATCCTGGAGGCAACCTTTACCTAGTATGTATACAAATTTCAACTCCAAGGAAAGAGGATGCCTAGCATAGATCGTATTGCTTGTTCAAATATTTTAAGTGCAGTGAGATACTCTCCTTAATTAGGGAATGGTGAGAACACTCCCATAATACAGATCTCAGATGCCACCCATGCAAGAAGATCTTTCCAAGAATAGTAGTCTCAAACTGATGTCTTAAATCTTTTATGCACATTACACAATTATATTTTAAAGTAATTTTGCACATCAGTTTCTTAAAGACCAAACCTTTAATAGGAGAATCGATAAAGCACAGAGATAAGAAACTAAAATTTTTAAATACCAGAATCTAGAAAAATATGAAAATGTTTTCTTTTTTTCAGCAATAAGAGGCAGATAGACCTTTCTTAGTTTTGTTAATAGTATCGTGATATTTTTACTTCCATGAACTGCTTCTAGTTGTATAAATTAGCCAACTTTTCTGGAGCTCTCTCTTTTTCTTTTATGATAGATGATAGTTAGATATAGATGTAATTTTCAACTCTAAAGGTTGAAATTCGTTTAAAATTATCCAAGAGAAATCATTTCATGCATGGTCCATTGCTCATTTGTGTCCAAGTCTTTGCTATCCTATTGACTATAGCCCTCTAATTTCCTCTGTCTATAGGATTTTTCAGGCATGAATACTAGAGTGAGTTGTCATTTCCTCTTCCATGATATCTTCTGGACTCAGGGATCAAACCCATATCTCTGGTGTCTAGATATACTGAAAAAATATTGGACTAAGAATATTCACTGCATAATTAAATATAATATTAATAATTATAAATAATCTAAATGACCTTCATTGAAGAAAGAAGTATATTATCCTATGTCTAAATAACTGAAGACTATGTGGCCATTAAAATCATGTTAAAAATAATAATTTCCATGAGAAAAAAACCTATCAACAAAATAAAGGATTGTAATATTGATGCTACAAGGGACAAACAGAATCAGAGTTCAAAAGAGCTTAAAACTGGAAGATAATCATACAAAAATAATACATGACAAAGGATAATAACAAAGTGGTTTGGATAAGGTTAATCAAATCACTACCTGACTTGGAAAATATTTTATTTTTTTTATTGTAGAAAATCTGTATTACATAAAACTTACCATTTTAGCCTTTTGTAGGTGTGCATTAAGTGGCATGAAGTATATTCACAATGTTGTGTAACCATCATGATTATCCATTTCTAGAAATTCCTCATCACATCAAACAGAAAGTTTCTTCCAATTAAAGGAAAACTCCCCATTTCTCTGCTGACCCCCACCTCTATTCTGTCTTCTGTTTCTATGAATTTTTTTTCTAGGAACTTTATTGTCACTCCTGGTTCTAAGCTTTTGTTTGCTGAAGTATCCACTTCAAAGACATCCATCTCAAATAAACATAATGCCAGCTGTATGACAAAACTGCTAGTAAAACAACTAGGTAAGAAACCATGTCACTCTCTAGTCATGAAGATCCCCTTTTAGAAAGGGACCCTGATTTTCCCTTCCCATGCCCTAAATTTTTGCTTTTAGGTATGGAACTCATCAAACTCATCAGGTAAAGCATAAACCCATGAAATCTTAAGCACTCCACATTCAGGCCCCAATAAAGAGCCCCTGTTCCACACTCCCTCCTTTTCTACTCACAACCTTGCTGTGTGACTCTTCGGTGTGCTGTATATCCTGCAGAATTTCTGAGAAATAAATCTTATTTTTCAAAGCTCCTTGACAGTTATGTTCTGCAATCATAATAAGAACCACAAGGGTCAGTCCGGCTAGGTTTTTAATCAGAGAAACATCTATGGGGGCTCATCAAATGTAGCATGCTCCCTGGCAAGTACCTTGAGCATTCTTACACAATAACATTATTGTCAAGAGCCTGAGACTGACCCAAAACCTATGTAAGTGGAATTACACAGTATTTATCCATTTGTATTTAATGTATTTCACTGAGCTTAAAGCTCTCAGGTTCACACATATTTTAGCATGTATCAGAATATCAATAAATAATATTCCTAATATTCCATTGTAAGTATATATCATATTCTGTGTATATATTCATCTGTTGATGGATATTTTGGTTGCTTCCACTTTGGGGCTCAGTTCAGTCAGCTCAGTCACTTAGTCATGTCCAGTTCTTTGTGACCCCATGGACTGTAACATGCCAGGCTTCCTTGTCCATCACCAATTCTCAGAGCTTACTTAAACTCAAGTCCATTGAGCTGGTGATGTGATTCAACCATCTCATCCTCTGCCATACCTTTCTTCTCCTGCCATCAATCGTTCATAGCATCAGGGTATTTTCAAATGAGTCAACTCTTCGCATCAGGTGGCCAAAGTATTGAAGTTTCAGCTTCAACATTAGTCCTTCGAATGAATATTCACGACTGATTTCCTTTAGCATGGACTGGTTGGATCGCCTTTCTATCCAATGGACTCTCAGGAGTCTTTTCCAACACCAAATTTCAAAAGCATCAATTCTTTGGCACTCAGCTTTCTTTACAGTCCAACCTCTCATATCCAAACATGAGTACTGGAAAAAGCATAGCCTTGACTAGACGGATGGTTGTTGACAAAGTAATGTCTCTGCTATTTAATATGCTGTCTAGGTTGGTCATAACTTTTCTTCCAAGGAGTAAGCATCTTTTAATTTCATGGCTGCAGTTCCCATCTGAAGTGATTATGGAGCCCCCCAAAATAAATTCAGCCGCTGCTTCCACATTTATCTGCCATGAAGTGATGGGACCAGATGCCATGATCATAGTTTCCTGAATGTTGAACTTTAAGCCAACTTTTCCACTCTGCTCTTTCACTTTCATCAAGAGGCTCTTTAGTTCTACACTTTCTGCCATAAAGCAAAAGTGAAGTTGCTCAGTCGTGTCTGATTCTTTGTGACCCCATGGACTTTAGCCTGCCAGGCTCTTCCATCCATGAGATTTTCCAGGCCAGAAAACTGGAGTAGTTTAGCATTTCCTTCTACAGGGGATATTCCCAACTCTGGGATCAAACCTGGGTCTCCAGCATTTCAGGCAGACTCTTTATCATCTGAGCCATCAGGGAATCCTGTAGGAATTTTGCCATAAGGGTGGTGTCATCTTCATATCTTAAATTATTAATATGTCTCCCAACAATCTTGATTCCAGCTTGTGCTTCATCCAGTCCAGCATTTCTCATGATGTACTCTCCATACAATTTAAATAATCAGGGTGACAATATACAGCCTTGAGGTACTCCTTTTCTATTTGGAAATGTCTGTTGTTCCATGTTCAATTCTTACTGTTGCTTCCTGACGTGGATACAGGTTTCTCAAGAGGCAGGTCAGATGGTTGGTACTCCCATCTCTTTCAGAATTTTCCAGTTTATTGTGATCCACAAAGTCAAAGGCTTTGGCATAGTAAATAAAGTAGAAAAAAAATATTTTTCTGGAATTCTCTTGCTTTTGTCGATGATCAAGAAAATATTGGCAATTTGATCTCTGGTTCCTAGCCTTCTCTAAAACCAGCTTAAACACATGGAAGCTTACGGTTCATGCATTGTTGGATCCAGGCTTGGAGAATTTTAAACATTACCTTACTAGCGTGTGAGATGAGTGCAATTGTGCAGCAGTATGAGCATTGTTTGGCATGCCTTTCTTTGCATTTGGAATGAAAACTGACGTTTTCCAGCCCTGTGGCTACTGCTGTGTTTTCCAAATTTGCTGGCATATTGAGTGCAGCATTTTCATAGCATCAGCTTTTAGGATCTGAAATAGCTCAACTGGAATTCCATCACCTCCACTAGTTTTGTTTGTGTGATACTTCCTAAGACCCACTTGACTTCACATTCCAGGATGTCTGGCTCTAGGTTAATGTTTACATCATCATGATTATCTGGATCATGAAGATCTTTTTTGTACAGTTATTCTGTGTATTCTTGCTACCTCTTCTTAATATCTTCTCTTAGGTGGATACCATTTTTGTTCTTTATTGAGCCCTTCTTTGCATGAAATGTTCCCTTGGTATCTCTAATTTTCTTGAGGAGATCTTTAGTCTTTCCCATGCTATTGCTTTCCTTTATTTCTTTGCTCTGGTCACTAAGGAAAGCTTTCTTATCGCTCCTTGCTATTCTTTGGAACCCTGCATTCAAATGGGTATGTATTTCCATTTCTCCTTTGTTTTTCACTTTTCTTCTTTTCACAGATATTTTTAAGGCCTCCTCAGACAGCCATTTTGCTTTTATGAATCTCTTTTTCTTGGGGATTGTCTTGATTTCTGTCTCCTATACATTGTCATGAACCTCTGTCAATAGTTCATCAGGCACTCTGTCTATCAGATCCAGTCCCTTAAATATATTTCTCACTTTCACTGTATAATCATAAAGGATATAATTTAGGTCATTCCTGAATGGTATAGTGGTTTTCCCAAATTTCTTCAATGTAAGTCTTAATTTGACAGTAAGGAGTTCATGATCTGAGCCACAGTCAGCTCCTGGTCTTGTGTTTTTGCTGACTGCATACAGCGTCTCCATCTTTGGCTGCAAAGAATATAATCATTTTGATTTTTGTGTTGATCATCTGGTGATGTCCATGTGTAGAGTCTTCTTTTGTGTTGTTGGAAGACAGTGATTGCTATGACCAGTGTGTTCTCTTGGCAGAACTCTATTAGCCTTTACACTGTTTATTTCTGTACTCCAAGGCCAAATTTGCCTGTTACTTCAGGTGTTTCTTGACTTCCTACTTTTGCATTCCAGTCCTCTGTAATGAAAAGAACATCTTTGGGGGGGGGGGCATTAGTTCTAAAAGGTCTTTTAGGTCTTCATAGAACTATTTAGCTTCAGCTTATTCAGCATTACTGCTCAGAGCATATACTTGGATTACTGTGATATTGAATGGTGTGCCTTGGAAATTAACTGAGATCATGCTGTCATTTTTGAGACTGGATCCAAGTACTGCACTTCAGACTCTTTTGTTGACTATGATGTCTACTCCATTTCGTCTAAGGGATCCTTTCCCACAGTAGTAGATATAACGATCATCTGAGTTAAATTCACCCATTCCAGTCCATTTTACTTTGCTGATTCCTACAATGTCAAAGTTCACTCTTGCCATCTCCTGTTTGACCACTTCCAATTTGCTTTGATTCATAGACTTAGCATTCCAGGTTCCTATGCAATATTAACTTTCCTGGTGGCTCAGACAGTAAAGCATCTGCCTACAATGCGGGAGACCCAGGTCTAATCCGTGGGTTGGGAAGATATCCTGCAGAGGGAAATGGCAACCCCCTCCAGTATTCTTGCCTGGAAAATCCCATGGACAGCGGAACCTGTTAGACTACAGTCCATGGGGTTTCAGAGTCAGACATGACTGAGCAACTTCACTTTATGCAATACTATTCTTTACAGCATTGGACTTTGCTTCCATCACCAGTCATATCCACAACTGTGTGTTGTTTTGGCTTTGACTGTGTCTCTTCATTCTTTCTGGAGTTATTACTCCACTGATCTCCAATAGCATATTGAGCACCCACTGACATGGGGAGTTCATCTTTCTACGTGCTATCTTTTTGCCTTTTCATACTGTTTATGGAGCTCTCAAGGCAAGAAAACTGAAGTGATTCGGCATTCCCTTCTCCAGTGGATCACGTTTTGTCAGAAGTCTCCACCATGACCCATCTGTCTTGGGTGACACTATATGGCATGGCTCATAGTTTCATTGAGTTAGACAAGGCTGTGGTCTATGTGATTAGATTGGTAAGTTTTCTGTGAACTTTGGGGCTATTACTAATAATTCTATGATGAGCAAATGTATTACAAATGAAGAAAGATACAAAATCCTATCTAAGTTTGTACATTTTCCCCTTACAAATTAGAGAAGAAATGAGTGAATTTGACAAGAGGAAATCAATAGAGAAAGCCAGTGACATCATTGATAAGATACTAGCCAGGCTAACTAAGAAAAAAAGAGATGACACAAACTATTAATATCAGAGATGAAAGATGAACACCATTAAAGATCCTATGGACATTAAATGACAATAAACGGATCCTATGAACAACTATATGCCCACAAATTTGATAACTTCAATGAAATGAACTAATTCCCTGAAAGATACATTTTGCTAAACTCATACAGGAAGAAACAGACAACCTGAATAGAATGATATCTACTAAATCAGTTGAATAAGTAATTAACAACCGTCTAAAACAGAAAGTATAAGGCTTAGGTGTGTTCATTGACAAATTCCATCTGACATTTTAAGAAATGGCCAATGATACAGCCAATTTAGAATACTGCATTATTCATTGTGTATGGTGTTAGAAAGTGTTCTAGTTTCATTCTTTTACAAGTGGCTGTGGCTGTCCAGTTTTCCCAGCACCACTTGTTAAAGAGGTTGTCTTTTCTCCATTGTATATTCTTGCCTCCTTTGTCAAAGATAAGGTTTAAGGTGTCCATAGATGCGTGGATTTATCTCTGGGCTTTCTATTTTGTTCCATTGATCTATATTTCTGTCTTTGTGCCAGTACCATACTGTCTTAATTATTCAAAGCTTATTAAAAAACTAAGCTTACTCATGTAATATGAGCCAGCAATCAAAACTCCTAGAATAAAGGAGTATTTTTCCCCTTCATTCTATTAATGTGATTTTAAAAATCACTTAATGATTATTGTATATAGAACCAGCTTGCATGCTAGTAGTAATCGTCATTGGTCATGGTTTATAGTTGTTTTAATATATTACTGGTTTTGGTTTGCTAGCATTTTGTTCAGGATTTCTGCATCAATATTCATAAAAGATATTGGTGTGTAGTTTTCTTATAGTACCTTTGTCTGGCTTTAGTATCAAGATAATGGTGTCATAGAATGAGTTTGGAAGTGCCTCTTCCTCTTCAATTTTTTGAAAGATTTTTGTAGAATTTATCATTGAAGACATCTGGTCCAAAACTTTTCTTCATAAAGATATTTTTATTGTTATTCAATGTCATACTAGTTGTAAGTCTAATCAGATTTTCTCAGATTTTATTTGTCTTCATAATTCAGTTTTGGTAAATTGTGTGCCCGTTTTATGTAGATTATCCACCTTTTTGGTGTACAATTGTTCACAGTACTCTTATATGTTATTTCTGTAAAATTGGTAGTAATGCCCCCACTTCCATTTCTGAATGTGAATCTTCTCTCTCTCTCTCTTTTGTCATTAGTCCATCTAGGTAAAGTTTTATGTGTTTTTATCTTTTTGAAAAAGTAACTTTTGCTTTCACTGATTTTCTCTATTTTTCTTCTATTATCCATTATATTTATCACCACTCTAATCTTCATTATTTCCTTCCTTCTCTTGTTTTTGTGTTTAGTTTGCTCTACTTTTTCTAGTTCCTTAAAGTGTAAAGTTAAATTACTGATTTGTTATTACTTCCTCTGTAATGTACAAGTTTAAGCTACACTTTTCTGCCTTAACACTATGTTTACTGCATTTCATAAGTTTTTGTAGTTTGTGCTTTCATTTTCATTTCTTTAAGGTATTTTCTAATTTCTCTTGTGATTTGTTTCTGATCTATTGCTTGTTTTATAGTGTGTTGTTTAATTTCCTAATATTTCTAAACTGCCATATGTTTCTTCTGTCACTGATTTCCACTGTTATCTGATAAGATCACTTTGTATGATTTAAATCTTTTAATGTTTCTTATGGAGAAGGAAATGGAAACCCATTAAGACTTGTTTTATGTCCTAACGTGAATTTGGGGAAATATATATTCCATTATTGTTGAGCAAAGATTCTGTCTTTGTTGAATCCAGTTGATTTATAGTGTTATTCAAGTTCTTCCTTTTCTTAGTGATTACTTGTCTGGTTCTTCTATCCGTTATTATAAGTGGGATATTAGAGTCTCCAATTAGTATTATTATTATATTAATTTCTCCATCAATTTACCTCTTGGATAATATTTTCCCATTACTTTACATATACTATTCCCCTGTTTTTGACCTCCAAGGTTTCTGATGAGAAATTAGCAGGTGGTTTTATTGAGGACTTCCTGTACATTACAAGTGACTTCTTTCTTGATGTTTTTAGACTTCTCTTTGTCTTCTGAAATGTTGATTACATTGTTTTTTTTCTTAGTGTGAGTCTCATTGAGTTCATCTACTTGGAGTTCATTGAGCTTCCTAGATTTGAAGATTCATATTTTTTATCAAATTTGGGACGCTTTTCATGTTTCTTTTTTTTAATTTTTTTAAATTTTCTTTACTTTATTGTGTTCATTTTGCCATACAATGACATGAAACCGCCATGGGTTTACATATGCTCCCCCTCCAGAATCCCCCTCCCTCCTCCCTCCCGATTCCCTCCCCCTGGGACATTTCGGTGCACCAGCCCCGAGCATCAACCCTGGTCTGGCGATTGATTTCACATATGATAATTAACATCTTTCAATGCCATTCTCCCATATCATCCCACCCTTGCCCTCATCCACAGAGTCCACGAGTCTGTTCTATACATCTGCGTTCCTTTTGCTGTCTCGCATGCAGGGTTCTCATTACCATCTTTCTAAATCCCATGTATATGCGTTAGTATACTGTATTGTTGTTTTTCCTTCTGGCTTACTTCACTCTGGATAATAGGCTCCAGTTTCATCCACCTGAGTAGAACTGATTCAAATGAATTTGTTTTTAATGCTGAGTAATATTCCATTGTGTATATGTACCACAGCTTTCTTATCCATTCGTCAGTTGATGGGCATCTAGGTTGCTTCCATGTCTTGGCTATTGTAAACAATGCGGCAATGAACATTGGGGTACACCTGGCTCTTTCAATTCTGGTTAGGGTTTTTTTTTTTTAGAACACTGATGAAAGAAATCAAGGAGGACACAAACAGATGGAGAAATGTGCCGTGTTCGTGGATTGGAAGAATCAATATAGTGAAAATGAGTATACTACCTAAACCAATCTATAGATTCAATGCAATTCCTATCAAGCTACCAGAGGTCTTTTTCAAAGAATTAGAACAAATAATTTCTCAATTTGTATGGAAATACAAAAAACCTCGTATAGCCAAAGCAATCTTGAGAAAGAAGAATGGAACTGGGGGAATCAACATGCCTGACTTTAGGCTATACTACAAATCCACAGTCATTAAGACAGTATGGTACTGGCACAAAGACAGAAATATAGATCAATGGAACAGAATAGAAAGCCCAGAGATAAATCCACGCATCTATGGACACCTTATCTTTCACAAAGGAGGCAAGAATATACAATGGAGAAAAGACAACCTCTTTAATAAGTGGTGCTGGGAAAACTGGACAGCCACTTGTAAAAGAATGAAACTAGATCACTTTCTAACATCATGTTTCTTTAAATAATATTTCTGCTCTTTTCTCTTTGTCTCCTTATTCTGAAACTACCATAAGTGCATATGTATGCACTTACAGTATATACATGGAGGACTTATAGTATCCCACAAGTCCATTTCTCTCTGTTTATTTTTCATTAGCCTGTGTTTTCTTTCTGTTTCTCAGACTTAATTGTTTCAGTTATTCTATCTTCAAGTAAGCTTTTTTTCTTCTACATTCTCAAATCTGTTGTTGAACACCTGTAGTAAAGTTTTAACTTTAGTTGTTATACTTTTAAGCTCCACAATTTCTCTTTGGTTTCTTTTCACAGTAATTTGTATCTCTTTATTTATATTCTCAATTTGTTCATATATTGTTTTTCTGATTTTTGTTTCTCTGTCCTCATTTTATCTTAGCTCTTTGAGAATATTTAAGATAGTTGTCCTAAAGTCTTTTTCTAGTATATACGACACCTAGCCTTCCTCAGACATGGTTCTTTGAATTTATTTTCAATTTATTTTGAAATTTTTAATGCCATCTTTTCCTTTTTCAATATGTCATGATTACTTAGTCAAAAATTGGATACTTCATTATTATCAATGAAAAATTAATCAGTTGATCTAAGAAATGGAAAATTTTATTTGAGTGAAATTGAAGATTATAATCCAGGAACAGCCTCTCAGAAAACTCTGATAACTTTTCTCATTAGAAGTCAAAGCACATTTATATTAACTTTAGAGACAGAAAGCTATACATTAAATAATGTATAACAGTTAATAAAATTTAGAGAGTAGTGGGGCATAGGTCATCATGAATCCTTTACCAGATTAAGAGAAAATGTTATCTTTCAAGGAGTTGTCTTGATGTTAGGAAAAATTTCCTCTTTATTGTTGAGTAGATATTTCCACCAATGGAGGAGATTTGTTTGATGCGTAATGCAGGTACCCAGTGCATAGAGGAGGGGGGAGAGGAGACCAAAGGGCTAAGAAAGTTTTTCTGATTTTTAAATTGTTTTTTTTTGCCATAAAATATGATTATATATATTATAATTACACTATTATAATATGGTAACTCTGAAAATTAGATTCTCCCAATTCCCCAGGATTTGCTTTTATGACGGTTTTTGTTTTTGATTGTTGAAGGAAGTACTAGTCCATTTGTGACTTATCCAAGCTATTTTTACAAAGACTATGTTATGTCATGAGTGATCATTGAGGTCTCTCTTCCTTTAGCTCATTCATGTTTGACAGATTTTCTTGAATTCTAGGTGCTAAAACAAGCAAAACAAACAAACAAACACAAGTTTTAAAAAGAGAGAATGGTCATCTCTCCAGTCTTAATGTTTGACTCCATGCTAGCAAACTTTTTAATCACTCATGTAAGCTTTCTCTGAGCTTAGCCATCATACTAACATGAAAGCTAAAGGTCTTCTCTGGACTTTTCTGAACATATAGCTTCTCTGAGCATATGGTTTTTAAAACTCCTTGTCTGCATGTTGCTGTTGAATGTCTAAAATTTCCCAAACCATCTTGCCTCAACTTCTTTTCTGGGTCTGTGATGGCTTATTGTGTGTGTCACCCATTATCACTTGCCCAGATGCTTGTGAAGCTGTGGTAACTACCTCGTAACTTTTATAGACAATGTTCTTCACTTTTCCTGCTTATAGTTCAAGTCAAAGCAGATATGGGCATTTTATGTCATTCTTTCAGATATTCTCCATAAAGGTTAGAATAAGTGTATACAATAATTTGCAATTAAAGTCTGGTCTGCTGCCTTTGGTTCAATGGTGTGGATTTGGGCACTGGACTTCCATCTGATCGAGATGAAGATCACCACTGTACTGGGAAGGCAGTGCAAAGATGAGTAAAAATGCCACAAAAATGTCCTACCATTTTGAAAACTGGCTTTTTTTTAATGGACCTTTTCTTGATGGATAGGAACCACTGATTGTTTTCTACAGCTTCAAAAAAATTTGTTCTGACAACAGTTGGTTGCTTTTTTAATGTTTCTGTCAGGAAGCAAGAGCTTGCAGTGTCCCAGTCCACCAGTTTTTGCTCTGAATTTTTTAAAATAAATAATGTTTATATATATACTATAGCATATATTTGGTTTCCCAGTTGGTTCAGTGGGTAAAGAGCCTGAGTGCAATGCAGGAGATTCTGAAGATGTGGGTTCAATTCCTGGGTCAGGAAGATCCCCTGGAGGAAGGCACAGCAACACACTCCAGTATTCTTGCCTGGTAAATCCCATGGACAGAGGAGCCTGGCAGGCTTCTCCATAGGTCACAAAGAGTTAGATATGACTGAAACGACTGAACATGTGACATATATCAAATAACTTTTCTTATGTATTTTATAATTATGCATGTACACAAATAAAACAAAAAGAAAAAGAAAAACACATCTCTTTTTTATGCTGTCTCCTTTTTCAAGTGCTAAAAATAGGACAACATGATATTTCTTTTAAAAATGTATTAAAATGAGTTATTAAAAATTGAATTAAAAGAATACAATATGTAAACCCTGTTTTTAAAGAATTAGACTCAATATACATAAAACACTCTGTCATATTTTTATAGAAGTTTCTAAATGGTTCTCAGTTTCTGTTGCATGCTTGTGTGCTAAGTTGCTTTAGTCCTGTCTGACTCTTTGTGACCCTACGGACCATAGCCCAACTGGTTACTCTGTCCATGGGATTCCCCAGGCAGGAATACTGGAGTGTGTTGTCATGCCTTCCTCCAGGGTAATCTTCCTGACCCAGGCATGAAACCTGCTTCTCTTATGTCTCCTGCACTGGTAGCAGGGTTCTTTACCACTAGTGCCACCTGGGAGGCCCCTCTCAATTTCTGTTGCCAACTACTGACAGGTACTGACTACTGTTAGTAGTACTGTTAGTAGTTTTGTTACTGACTACTGACCATATTTTAGACTGACATTGGTCAGCAGACCACACTATGAGTACTGTGGATTAATATTAATTATTATCTATTTTTCATCTGATTTAGAAAGACTTATAAGAGCAAAGGAAAAATTACTAAGGGAAATATTATTATAGCTAATAAAATATTAAAAATTTATACAAAATGATCCAAACATTGAAAGCAGAGAATTATTTGGAAAAAGATATATATGGAATTTAGAAAGATGGTAACGAGAGCCCTGCATGTGGGACAGCAAAAGAAATGCAGATGTATAGGACAGTCTCGTGGACTCTGTGGAAGAGTGCAAGGGTGGGATGATATGGGAGAATGGCATTGAAACATGTTAATTATCATATGTGAAATCAATCGCCAGCCCAGGTTTGATGCTCGGGGCTGGTGCACCGAGATTTCTTGGGGGGAGGGAGGAGAGAGGGTGGTTCTGGAGGGGGAACATATGTATGCCCATTGCGGATTCATGTCAGTGTATGGCAAAACCAACACAATAAAGTAAAAAACAAAAAGTGGGCCAAAGAACTTAACAGACATTTCTCCAAAGAAGACATAAAAATGGCTAACAAACACATGAAAAGATGCTCAACATCACTCATTATCAGAGAAATGCAAATCAAAACCACAATGAGGTAACATTTTATACCAGTCAGAATGGCTGCCATCCAAAAGTCTACAAGCAATAAATGCTGGAGAGGATGTGGAGAAAAAGGAACCCTCTTATGCTGTTGGTGGAATGCAAACTAGTACAGCCACTATGGAGAAGAGTGTGGAGATTCCTTAAAAAACTGAAAATAGAACTGCCATATGACCCAGCAATCCCACTGCTGGGCATACACACTGAGGAAACCAGAATTGAAAGAGACACATGCACCCTAATGTTCATCACCGCATTGTTTACAATAGCCAGGACATGAAAGCAACCTAGATGCCCATCAACTGACGAATGGATAAGAAAGCTGTGGTACATATACACAATGGAATATTACTCAGCATTAAAAAAAATTCACTTGAATCAGTTCTACTCAGGTGGACGGAATTGGAACCTATTATCAAGAGTGAAGTAAGCCAGAAGGAAAAACAAAAATACAGTATACTAACGCATATATATGGAATTTAGAAAGATGGTAATGAGAACCCTGCATGTGGGACAACAAAATAAATGCAGATGTATAGAACAGACTCGTGGACTCTGTGGAAGAGGGCAAGGGTGGGATGATATGGGAGAATGGCATTGAAACATGTTAATTATCATATGTGAAATCAATCGCCAGCCCAGGTTTGATGCTCGGGGCTGGTGCACAGGGATGACCCAGGGGGAGGGAATCAGGAGGGAGGAGAGAGGGGGGTTCTGGAGGGGGAGCATATGTAAACCCATGGCGATATCATGTCACTGAATGGCAAAACCAATAAAAAAATAAAAAAGAAATCAATCGCCAGCCGAGGTTAGATGCTTGGGGCTGGTGTATCGGGATGACCCAGGGGGAGGAAATCAGGAGGGAGGAGTGAGGGGGGTTCTGTAGGGTTAACATATGTATACCCATGGCGTATTCATGTCAATGTATGGCCAAGCCAACACAATAAAGTAAAGAAAATTAAAAAAAAAAATAACTGTGGTATTAACTTTGCAAAAAAAAAGATTTGCCTCCTGTTGGGGTCCTTTAATGGACCAGAACCTGGTGGTACAGATCCTGTGATAAGAAAGTAAAGGAAACAAAAAGAGGCTGGTATTCCTTGGTTTATGCAGAGAGCCAATAAAACTTCTGATGTGAGGCTTGCATTGCCTCACGTTGTCATAGGGTGCCCTCTCAAGGAGGTCTTGAAAGCCCGGGGGCAGAAATTGAACTCAACAGGCCTCTATGCTCCAAAGAACTAGCCTGAAAGAGAGAAATACAGAAAAATGGAGAGAGAGAAAGAAAGACACAGGGACCCAAGCTCTGATGAAGCAAAGGTGTTTATTCAATATAGTGTGGGCATATATGTAATATCATACAAGACCGCATTTTCAGCAAAGATAAGGATCAAAAATCTTACTAATTATCCAGGAAATATGAGGCTAGAATCCATCTCAAAGAGAGGGGGTTGTAAATAATCACTTTCCATATCAGAAAGGAAGAAGGTTATAAATAGCTACTTTTCACTGTAAGGAAAAGCTAACAAAGGAAATACATGCATTCCTCAGTCCCTGGGAGAGGTTTGCCATCTCCTCCTAAATCTTGAATATTCAAAAATTAATAAGGGACATAGGAATCATGACAGATCAGAAAACAGCACACAGCAAGCCTCCTTTCAAATGCTCCCCAACAGCCTCCAAATTGCAAAAAGTTAATAACTATATAACAATTTGCAGTTTTTAAAGGAATCTCCACACTCTTCTCCATAGTGGCTGTACTAGTTTGCATTCCCACCAACAGTGTAAGAGGGTTCCCTTTTCTCCACATCCTCTCCAGCATTTATTGCTTGTAGATGTTTGGATTGCAGCCATTCTGACTGGTGTAAAGTGGTACCTCATTGTGGTTTTGATTTGCATTTCTCTGATAATGAGTGATGTTGAGCATCTTTTCATGTTTGTTAGCCATTTTTGTGTCTTCTTTGTAGAAATGTCTGTTAAGTTCTTTGGCCCACTTTTTGACTGAGTCATTTATTTTTCTCGGATGGAGCTGCAGGTGTTGCTTGTATATTTTTGAGATTAATTGTTTGTCCATTGCTTCACTGGCTATCATTTTCTCCCATTCTGAAGGCTGTCTTTTCACCTTGCTTATAGTTTCCTTTGTTGTGCAGAAGCTCTTAATTTTAATTAGGTCCCGTTTGTTTATTTGTGCTTTTATTTCCAATATTCTGGGAGGTGGGTCATAGAGGACCCTGCTTTGGTTTATGTCAGAGAGTGTTTTGCCTATGTTATCCTCTAGGAGTTTTATAGTTTCTGGTATTATGCTTAGATCTTTGATCCGTTTTGAGTTTATCTTTGTGTATGGTGTTAGAAAGTGTTCTAGTTTCATTCTTTTACAAGTGGCTGTCCAGTTTTCCCAGCACCACTTGTTAAAGAGGTTGTCTTTTCTCAATTGTATATTCTTGCCTCCTTTGGAAAAGATAAGGTGTCCATGGATGCGTGGATTTGTGGAGATTCCTTAAAAAAACTGCAAATAGACCTGCCATATGACCCAGCAATCCCACTGCTGGGCATACACACCGAGGAAAACAGAATTGAAAGAGCCACGTGTACCCTAATGTTCATCGCTGCGTTGTTTACAATAGCCAGGACATGGAAGCAACCTAGATGCCCATCAACTGATGAATGGATAAGAAAGCTGTGGTACATATACACAATGGAATATTACTCAGCATTAAAAAAATTTCACTTGAATCAGTTCTACTCAGGTGGACGGAACTGGTGCCCATTATCCAGAGTGAAGTAAGCCAGAAGGAAAAACAACAATACAGTATACTAACGCATATATATGGAATTTAGAAAGATGGAAACGAGAACCCAGCATGGGAGACAGTGAAAGGAATGCAGATGTATAGAACAGACTCTTGCACTCTGTGGATGAGGGCAAGGGTGGGATGATATGGGGGAATGGCATTGAAGCCTGTTAATTATCATATGTATAATCAATCGCCATCCCAGGATTGATGCTCGGGGCTGGTGCACAGAGATTTCCTGGGGGGAAGGGAGGAGGGAGGGAGGAGGGAGGGGGGTTCTGAGGGGGAGCATATGTAAACCCATGGTGATATCATGTCATTGTATGGCAAAAACTAATTAAAAAATGTATGTATATAACAATTTCCAAAGTGTTCATGCAAAAAAAAAGAAGTAAACCAGTAACATCTTTACAATTAAATTACACATGATATACAAATAAAAATTTAAATCTGTAATGAAAGTAGAGAACATGTCCTTTCCTTAGAAGAGAAGAAACTATCAATCTGAGATACAATTTTTTGCTATAAATTACAAAATATATTGTCTTAATAATTTAGAGATTGGGTCAGTGTGTGAAAGATACTTATTGAAGCTTGGTGCAAAAGTAATTTTAGTTTCATATCATGAATTTTAATTGTTATAACTAGGTTCAAACATATCTTTACAACTAAAAACAGGAACCATTATATCAACATATTTTTGCTAATGAGAAATAAGCTTGTTTATTCCCGTAGCATAAAAATCTGTGTTTCAGGATTCTACAAACTCCTGGATAGCATTTTCTGCCTTCTACTAGTTGTGGAAGTATTTTTCCCTGCAAAAAAGTTGTGTAGATGAAGATGTAATAGGTGGTTGGAGAGAAGTTAGGTGAATACGGCAGATGAGACAAAAGTTTGTGGTCCAATCTGTTTAATTTTTGAAGCATTGATTATGTAACACCCAGTTAGGCTTTGTTATGGAGAAGAATTGGGCCCTTTCTGTTGATCAATGACAGCTTCAGGCATTGCAGTTTTCAGTGCCTTATTGATTTGCTGAGCATATTTCTCAGATGTAGTGGATCAGACATGCAGCAGACCACCAGTGACCATGAACTACATTTTGTTTTGTTTTGTTTTATTTTGGTGCAAGCTTGGCTTTAGGAAGTTCTTTGTAGCTTTTTCTTGGTCCAGTTGGTCATCGCTGGTTGTTGTGTACAATCCACTTTTCATCACATGTCACAATCCAATTGAGAAATTATTGACTGTCGTTGTGTAGAATAAGAGATGACCCTTCAGAATGACTTTTTTGATTTGTGGTCAGCAGATGAGGCACCCACTTATTGAGCTTTTTTCACCTTTCTGATTTGATTCAAATGCCCAACCACTGTAGAATGGTGGACCTTGAGGTCTTCATGTAGTTTTAAGATGATCAGCTTCAATGATTGCTCTCAGTTGGATGTTGTCAACTTCTGATGGCTGGCCACTGCACTCCTCATCCTCAAAGCTCTTGTCTCCTTTGCAAAATTTATTGAACCATCACTTCACTGTACATTCATTAGCAGTTGCTGAGCCAAATGTGTTGCTGATGTTGCAGATTGTCTCTGCTAATTTACGACCAGTTTTGAACTCAAATAAGAAAATCATTCAAATTTGCTTTTTGTTTAACACCATTTCCCTAGTCTAAAATAAACATAAAATAAGAAACAAGCAGTAAGTCATTAGCAAAAAAAATTAATAAACTCAGATATGTGTATTAAATTGATACATATCATTTAAAAATGTATTTCAATATCAAACAGCAAATTTCCACAATGCAAAACCATAATTATGTTTGCACCAAACTCAATATCTAGTTGCTAATCATAGGAGCACAACACATATAAATAGGACTTTAAATTTCTAATATATGAAGATACTCAGAATATATTGGCTGAAAATGAGGTATATAACTTAATGGTTATAAGCTTGGGCTCTGAAGTAGAGCTGTCAGGAACTGAGTGCCACCTTTATCATATACCATCTGTGTGACCTTGAGTGAGTTAGTCTTCTCTCTCGATCTGTAGAACAATGTTAATGATAACTCCTATTTCATGGGGCTGTTGTGAAGATTAAGGAGTGAAGGGATGTGAAACTGTGCCTACCTCACATAAGACACTTGATGCATAGTAACTGATTAAAAGTAAACATCTTCACTTATAGGTATGACAAGCATGCAGGGTTTACCAAAGTGAATAACCTGTGGTTTAGAATTGTTCTTTACTTCTTTTGACATGTGTTTAAAAAAGTCCCATCTGGATCAGAGACAGGTTGACAGGATCAGATAGAAAAAGTTGTCTTGGTCAGGTTTCTCCATCCACTTCCCTCAGCTCTGGGCTTCCCACAACCACAGTTTCTCCAAAGATCACTCCTCTGAGAATGAATTTTTTAATAAATGCTATTCAAAAGAGGGTCACAACTCAGACTCTTCTCAAAGATGAAATGTTAGACCTGGAAATGGTACATTCTAGCAAGGTCTTGGAACTCCAAGTGGGAGTACCTGTGTTTGGGGAGTTTTAGATTCTTTCCAGGGTTTCCCAAGTAGTGCTAGTGGTAAAGAAACCCCTGCTAATGCAGGAGACTTAAGATTATGTACTTGGGTTCGATTCCTGAGTCAGGAAGATACTCTGGTAAAAGGCACAGCAACCCATTTCAATATTCTTTCCTGGAGAATGCCTTGGACAGAGGAGCCTGGCGGCTTACAGGCCATAGAGGCACAAAGAGTCTGACAGGATTGAAGTAAATTAGCACCATTCAGACTCTTGCCAAGCTGGGTGTCAGACCTGGGTCACTAAATCTGTTCTTTCTCAGGAATAGGGATGTCAGTAAATAGATTGCATCCATACGGGTATTTATTAAGGGCAATTATAATATTTCTAATATTTTTAAATTATATTTACATTTTGAACTGTTAACATATTATTATAGGAAAATAAAGAAAGACTAATAACAATAACAAAATTACAAACCTAGGGAAATTTCCAGGTGTGACTTTCTTTGAACCAGCTGACCTCCAAAGACACTCAGCATGTGAGGAGGAATTTCACAAATCCTTCCATCTCTCTCCCCATCATTGGTTCCCTCAGAACCCTGGGTTTTCCAGCCACCTGGGATGTACATCACCTGAGCCTGTTGTCTCCATGTTCTTGTCCTGGCAAGGGCCCAATTCACACTCCTCCTAGTATTCTCCCCCATACTCAGAATTAGTGACAGCAAACCTCTCAGGTTTTCCCATGCATTTTGCCTCCTGAAGGGACAAGTTTTTTTTGAGAAAGAGGAAGGATGGTAGAACAGACCTAACTTTGAGGCCAACTTCTATTTTCAGTGACTACTGAGCTTTGTTAGGAGGAAGAAAAAGACTTGCTCATTCAACTGGAGACCAACTATCTGGAAAGAGGGCAAAGCTGAGTTTTTACCTGGACTCACTCATTTTTCTGCAGAATCTGTGATCACATCTATGATTTCCAACTCCAGCCTGTTTTTTGACTTGGTTTCTCAATTTGGTGTCAGGCTTCTGAAGCTGCCCTGAAATGGCTTTCAGTCTCCTTGTGTAAGCCCTCTATCCAACCCCCACATTTCAGAGCACATTCTTCAAGGGACTAGCTCACACTTGATATACAGTAGTCTTACAGCCAGGATCATAGTTCATTTTACCCTGTCCCCTGGGTGGATCTGCTCTGTTTCTTATATAACTATTCACCATCATAGCAAAAATGTTTCCAAATATGCATAAAATCTCTTGTCAAGACTTTGTAAAGGCATTTGCCAAGAGTATGAAAAGGAAAAAAAATTAAATTACAGAAGAATCCTCTAGTTCAAATTTTTTTTTCTGAAGACACATTCTTGAGTAAATTACATGACCAACCTGGCCTTCTTCTTTTCACTAGTTATCACAGAGAGAAGAACAGGACTTGTGGCAACAGTAACCTCTTTGTAGGCATAATAAATTTACCCATGATTGGACCAACTGGGATTTCATGGTCTGAAGCATTCTGCATTTGCCAGTCTTGTTCAATTGTTTTCAGTAGAATGACTCTATCATATTATTCATGTCATTCAGGGAAAAAAAAGGAAACAGATTGAAATGGTTTCAAATTTACTTATGTCTTAACTGTAAGCAATCAGTCTTTGTCCAGGTACATAAGCCTATCTGCCGGAGCCATCAAGATGCCCCCTCACTCGATGACAAGGTCATGAGACTGAGAAGGAAACTGCAAAGTGGATTTTCCTTCAAGGCATCCCAAGGCAAGGCCCCTCCTGGTATTTTTCTTGGGAAGTTCTGTTTGTGCTCTGAACATTAGCTCATCTCAGTAGGTCAGTCCCAGTTAGAAATAATTCATCCTGAGATAATTCCCTCACACCTTATTTCCCCCAGGGGATTGGGGAAGGCAAATTCCCTTCCCTGGGGACAAAGGAAGAATAAGGGACATTTAAATAGATTACTACACCTCCTACTCCTTACTGGGGAGTTTACCAAGAGTCCTTTGGGGGTCATGGCAAGGCCACCACTAGAAGAGCTCATACTTGGGTCACCTTTTCACATCCCACTCTCCCGAACACTCCACGGAGGAGGCTCCTTTCCTTGAAGAAACCAGGCTGGAATGAGACTTAGGAATGCTCATAACTGTGGCCAGCATAGTGGGAGACATTGCCTTAAGATAATGTAGACATAGGAATTCATTATAGTAGTTATATAAGGTTAATAGGGTTTTATTGCTAAAACAGTGCTGCCAGACTTAGTCCTCTTTCCTCTCTCCAAAATGTCTCTTTGTCCTCTTTCCTCTTTCCTCATAAGAACATAAATATGTTAGTAGAATAAAACAGTTTCAAGCTTAAGCCCTTCTCTCTAGCTTCTACATAGTTGCACCTAATAAGAGAAATGTAACCTTTCTACTTAGATTGATGTACTTATCCAAAGTATGCTGGAGACATTCAAATGGTAAACATACTAATGTTAAATCTGATTATGCAGAAAGATGAACTTAATGTTAAAGTTGTTGATGATAGGCAGAAAATAATATTGTATACAATAATTTGTGACGTAATAGGTGTGTTTCTTGGGTATAAAAACTGTAAACCAACAACAATAAAGAGAGAGACTGCTCCATCACAACATCGACTCAGCTCACATCTTCGCTGATGCCACTCATCCCTCAAGACGCCCGGACCCGCCAAGGCTGGACCCCGGCACCTATCTGCTGGTAAATTTCTGTTATGCAACTTAGAACCCATTTGTGACAAGTAACAGCCCATTAGCCATTGATTCTCTGTCACATATCTTTTTTCTTATAAGACTTTGATTTTTAAATAGGTCCAATTTGTTTATTTTTGCTTTTACTTCCAATATTCTGGGAGGTGGGTCATAAAGGATCCTGCTTTGGTTTATGTCGGAAAGTGTTTTGCCTATGTTTTCCTCTAGGAGTTTTATAGTTTCTGGTCTTATGTTTAGATCTTTGATCCATTTTGAGTTTATTTTTGTGTATGGTGTTAGAAAGTGTTCTAGTTTCATTCTTTTACAAGTGGCTGTCCAGTTTTCCCAGCACCACTTGTTAAAGAGATTGTCTTTTCTCCATTGTATATTCTTGCCTCCTTTGTCAAAGATAAGTTGTCCATA
Organism: Antilocapra americana; assembly: GCA_007570785.1. Taxonomy (NCBI): domain Eukaryota; kingdom Metazoa; phylum Chordata; class Mammalia; order Artiodactyla; family Antilocapridae; genus Antilocapra; species Antilocapra americana. The sequence goes on from ML661345.1 coordinate 339,733, forward strand.
GGTGCGTGGATTTGTCTCTGGGCTTTCTATTTTGTTCCATTGATCTATATTTCTGTCTTTGTGCCAATGCCATACTGTCTTGATGATTGTGGCTTTGTAGTATAGCCTAAAGTCAGGTAGGTTGATTCCTCCAGTTCCATTCTTCTTTTTCAAGATTGCTTTGGCTATTCAAGGTTTTTTGTATTTCCATACAAATTGTGAAACTATTTCTTCTAATTCTCTGAAAAAGACCTCTGGTAGCTTGATAGGAATTGCATTAAATCTATAGATTGCTCTGGTAGTATACTCATGTTCACTATATTGATTCTTCTGATCCATGAGCATGGTATATTTCTCCATCTATTTGTGTCCTCTTTGATTTCTTTCATCAGTATTTTATAGTTTTCCATATATAGGTCTTTTGTTTTTTTTGTTTGTTTGTTTGTTTTATAACTGCAGCAGTTTTATTAAGGAATAATGCATATACCATACTATTCACACATTTAAAGAATAAAATTCAATGGTTTTCATGCAACCATCACACACAATCAATTTTGGAACATTTCATCATGCCTGAAATAAACTCTACCCTTCGGCTCCCCTTCAGCTCCCCTTAGAGGGAATCTAAGGATTCAGAGCACTTATTCTTATTCTGGTTGTCTTCAAAAAAAAAAACCATGTTGATCCCCCATGTTGAATGTTGAATCTCATTAGATTTCCCACTAATTCCCCATCTTCCCAACCCCAAGATAATCACTCTTCTATTTTCTGTCCCCATAGGTTGGCCTATTCTGGGCATTTTATCTAAATGGAATCATATAACATATGGTATTTTCTGTGAGGCTTCTTTCAGGCAGGGCTTTCTTGATAGCTCAGTTGTTAAAGAATCCACCTACAATGCAGGAGACCTTGGTTTGATTCCTGGGTCAGGAAGATCTGCTGGAGAAGGGATAGGATACCCACTCCAGTATTCTTGGGTTTCTCTGGTGGCTCAGCTGGTAAAGAATCCTCCTGCAATGCTGGAGACCTGGGCCTGATCTCTGGCTTGGGAAGATCCCCTGGAGAAGGAAAAGGCTACCCACTCCAGCATTCTGGCCTGCAGAATTCCATAGGCTATATAGACCATGGGGTCACAAAGAGACAGACACAACTGAGCAATGCCCAGGTTCAGTTAATAATGTTTGCAAAGTTCAGCAATGTTGTAGCATGTGTCACCACTTCTTTCCTTTTAACATCTCAATAATATACCATTGTATGGGTCTCTTACTTTTTTTTTTCTTTTTTTAATTTATTTATTGTATTATTTATTTATTTTCTTTACATTAATGTGTTGGTTTTGCCATACATTGACATAAATTCTCCATGGATATACATGCACCCCCCTTCCAGAATAACACCCCTCCATCTCCCTCTCGATTCCATCTCTCTGAGTCATCCCAGTGCACCAGCCCTGAGTACCCTGTATCAAGCATCAAACCTGGGCTGGTGATTGATTTCACATATGATAATTTACATGTTTGAATGCCGTTCTCCCATATCATCCCACACTTGCCCTCTCCCATAGAGTCCAAAAGACTGTTCTATACATCTGTATCTCTTTTGCTGTCTTGCATACAGTGTTATCATTACCATCTTTCTAAATTCCATATATATTCGTTAGGATACTGCATTTTTTTTTTTCCTTCTGGCTTACTTCACTCTGTATAATAGGCTCCAGTTTCGTCCACCTCAGTAGAACTGATTCAAATGTATTCTTTTTAAGAGCTGAGTAATATTCCATTGTGTATATGTACCACAGCTTTCTTATCCATTCATCTCTTGATGGATATCTAGGCTGCTTCCATGTCCTGGCTATTGTAAACAATGTGGCGATAAACATTAGGGTACATGTGTCTCTTTCAATTTTTATTTCCTCGGTGTGTATGGACAGCAGTGGGATTGCTAGGTCAAATGGCAGTCCTATTTCCAATTTTGTAAGGAATCTCCACACTGTTCTCCTGTACTAGTTTGCATTCCCATCAACAGTGTAAGAGGGTTCCATTTTCTCTACATCCTCTCCAGCATTTATTGCTTGTAGACTTTTGGATGGCAGCCATTCTGACTGGTGTAAAGTGGTACCTCATTGTGGTTTTCATTTGCATTTCTCTGATAATGAGTGATGTTGAGCATCTTTTCATGTGGTTGTTAGCCATTTTTGTGTCTTCTTTGGAGAAATGTCTGTTTAGTTCTTTGGCTCACTTTTTGATTGGGTAGTTTATTTTTCTGGAATTGAGCTGCAGGATTTGTTTGTATATTTTTGAGATTAATTGTTTGTCCATTGCTTCATTTGGTATTATTTTCTCCCTTTATGAAGGCTGCCTTTTCATTTTGCTTTTAGTTTCCTTTGTTGTGCAGAAGCTTTTAATTTTAATTAGGTCCCATTTGTTTATTTTTGATTTTTTAATTAATTAATTTATTTTCTTTACATTATCGTGTTGGTATTGCCATATATTGACATGAATCTATGATGGGTATACAAAAGCCCCCTCCCACCTCCCTCCCGATTCCATCTCTCTGGGTCATCCTAGTGCACCAGCCCTGAGCACCATATACCAAGCATCAAACCTGGGCTGGCAATTGATTTCACATATGATAATTTACATGTTTCAATGCTCTTCTCCCATATCACCTCACCCTTGCCCTCTCTCATAGAGTCCAAAAATTGTTCTATACATCTGTGCCTCTTTTGCTGTCTCTCATACAGGGTTATCATTGCCTTCCTTCTAAATATCATATATATATGCATTAGTATACTGTATTGGTGTTTTTCCTTCTGGCTTACTTACCTCTGTACAATAGGTTCCAGTTTCGTCCACCTCAGTAGGACTGATTCAAATGTATTCTTTTTAATGGCTGAGTAATATCCCATTGTGTATATGTACCACAGCTATCTTATCCATTCGTCTGCTGATGGACATCTAGGTTGCTTCCATGTCCTGGCTATTGTAAACAATGCGGCGATAGACTTTGGGGTACACATGTCTGTTTCAATTCTGGTTTTCTCGGTGTGTATGCCCAGCAATGGGATTGCTGGGTCATATTGCAGTTCTATTTCCAGTTTTTTAATGAATATTCACACTGTTCTTCATAGTGGTTGAACTAGTTTGCATTCCCACCAATAGTGGTTAATTGTTTGAGGTTAATTGTTTGTCCATTGCTTCGTTTGCTATTGTTTTCTCCCATTCTGAAGGCTGCCTTTTCACCTTGCTTTTAGTGTCCTTTGTTGTGCAGAAGCTTTTAATTTTGATTAGGTCCCATTTGTTAATTTTTGCTTTAATTTTCAATATTCTGTGAGGTGGGTCATAAAGTATGCTACTTTGGTTTATGTCAGAGAATGTTTTGCCTATATTTTCCTCTAGGAGTTTTATAGTTTCTGGTCTTATGCTTAGATCTTTGATCCATTTTGAATTTATTTTTGTGTATGGTGTTAGAAAGTGTTCTAGTTTCATTCTTTTACAAGTGGCTGTCCAGTTTTCCCAGCACCACTTGTTAAAGAGATTGTCTTTTCTCCATTGTATATTCTTGCCTCCTTTGTCAAAGATAAGTTGTCCATAGGTGCGTGGATTTATCTCTGGGCTTTCTATTTTGATCCATTGATCTATATTTCTGTCTTTGTGCCAATACCATACTGTCTTGATGACTGTGGCTCTGTAATATAGCCTAAAGTCAGAAAAGTTGATTCTTCTAGTTCCGTTGTTCTTTCTCAAGATTGCTTTGGCCATTCGATGTTTTTTTTTTTTTTGCATTTTCATACAAATTGTGAAATTATTTGTACTAATTCTCTGAAAAAGACCTCTGGTAGCTTTATAGGAATTGCATTGAATCGATAGATTGCTCTAGGTATATATTCATTTTCACTATATTGATTCTTCTGATCCATGAGCATGGTATATTTCTCCATCTATTTGCGTCCTCTTTTATTTCTTTCATCAGTGTTTTATAGTTTTCTATATATAGATCTTTTGTTTCTTTAGATAGAAATACTCCTAAGTATTTTATTATTTTTGTTTCGATGGTGAATGGAATTGTTTCCTTAATTTGTCTTTCTGTTATCTCATTGTTAGTGTGTAGGAGTGCAAAGAATTTCTGTGTGTTGATTTTATATCCTGCAACTTTGCTATATTCACTGATTAGCTCTAGTAATTTTCTGGTAGAGTCTTTAGGGTTTTCAATGTAGAGGATCATGTCATCTGCAAACAGAGAGAGTTTTACTTCTTCTTTTCCAATCTGGATTCCTTTTATTTCTTTTTCTTCTCTGATTGCTGTGGCCAAGACTTCCAAAATTATGTTGAATAGTAGTGGTGAGAGTGGGCACATTTGTCTTGTTCCTAACTTTAGGGGAAATGCGTTCAGTTTTTCACCATTGAGGATAATGTTTGCTGTGGGTTTGTCATATATAGCTTTTATTATGTTCCTTCTATTCCTGCATTTTGGAGGGTTTTTATCATAAATGGATGTTGAATTTTATCAAAGCCTTTATTTGCATCTATGAGATAATCATGTGGTTTTTATTTTTCAATTTGTTCATGTGGTGTATTACATTGATTGATTTGTGGATATTGAAGAATCCTTGCATTCCTGGGATAAAGCCTACTTGGTCATGTTGTATGATCTTTTTAATGTGTTGCTGGATTCTCTTTGGTAGTATTTTGTTAAGGATTTTTGCATCTATTTTCATCAGTGATATTGGGCTGTGGTATTGTTTTTTTATGTGGCACCTTTGTCGTGTTTTGGTATTAGGGTGATGGTGGCCTCATAGAATGAGTTTAGAAGTTTGCCTTCCTCTTCAATTTTCTGGAAGAGTTTGAGTAGAACTATTCTCTAAATTTTTGGTAGAATTCGGCAGTGAAGCCATCTGGTAGTGGGCTTTTGTTTGTTGGAAGATTTCTGATTACAGTTTCAATTCCCGTGCTTGTGATGAGTCTGTTACGATTATCTATCTCTTTCTGGTTTAGTTTTGGAAAGTTGTACTTTTCTAAGAATTTATCCATTTCTTCCAAGTTGTCCAGTTGATTGTATATAGGTGCTGATAATAGTCTCTTATGATCCTTTGTATTTCTGTGTTTTCTGTTGTGATTTCTCCTTTTTCATTTCTAATTTTGTTGATTTCATTTTTCCCTTTGTTTCTTAATGAGTCTGGTTAATGGTTTGTCTATTTTATTTATCTTTTCAAGGAACAAGTTTTGGCTTTGTTGAGTTTTGCTATGGTCCCTTTTATTTCTTTTGCATTTATTTCTGTCCTGATCTTTAAGATTTATTTCCTTCTACTAACTCTGGGATTCTGCATTTCTTCCTTTTCTGGTTGCTTTAGGTGTAAAGTTAAGTTATTTATTAGATTTTTTCTTGTTTCCTGAGGTAAAACTGTATTGCTTTGAACCTTCCCCTTACTACTGCTTTTACAGTGTCTCATAGGTTTTGGATTGTTGTAATTTCATTTGATACATGTTAATTATCATATGTCTAATCAATCGCCCGCCCAGGATTGATGCTCGGGGCTGGTGTAGCGAGATTTCCCGGGGGGGAGGGAGGAGGGAGGGGGGTTCTGGAGGGGAAGCATATGTAAACCCATGGTGATATCATGTCATTGTATGGCAAAAACAATTAAAAATAAATAAATAAATAATTCATTTCTATGTATACTTTGATTTCTTTTTTTATTTCTTCTGTGATTTGTTGATTATTCAGCAGAGTGTTGTTGAGCCTTCATATACTGGAATTTTTAAAGGTTTTTCTCCTGTAATTGATATCTAATCTTACTGCATTTTGGTCAGAAAAGATGCTTGGAATCATTTCATTTTTTTAAAAATTTACCAACGCTAGATTTATGGCCCAGGATGTGATCTATTCTGGAAAAGGTCCCGTGTGCGCTTGAGAAAAAGGTGAAATTCATTGTTTTGTGGTGAAATGTCCTATAGATATCAATTAGGTCTAACTGGTCTATTGTATCATTTAAAGTTTGCACTTTCTTGTTAATTTTCTGTTTAGTTGATCTATCCATCGGTGTGAGTGCGGTATTAAAGTCTCTCACTGTTATTGTGTTATTGTTAATTTCCCCTTTCATACTTGTTAGCATTTGCCTTACATATTGTGGTGTTCCTATGTTGAGTGCATATATATTTATAATTGGTATATCTTCTTCTTGGATTGATCCTTTGATCATTATGTAATGTCAATCCTTATCTCTTTTCACAGTCTTTATTTTAAAGTCTAATTTATCTGATATGGGTATAGCTACTCCTGCTTTCTTTTGGTCTCTATTTGCATGGTATATCTTTTTTCCAGCCCTCCAAGCTTTTGCACAGCAAAGGAAACTAAAAGCAAAATGAAAAGGCAGCCTTCAGAATGGGAGAAAATAATAGCAAATGAAGCAATGGACAATTAGTCTCAAAAATATACAAGCAACACCTGCAGCTCCATTCCAGTGAAATAAAGGACCCAATCCAAAAGTGGGCCAAAGAACTAAACAGACATTTCTCCAAAGAAGACATAAAAATGGCTAACAAACACATGAAAAGATGCTCAACATCACTCATTATCAGAGAAATGCAAATCAAAACCACAATGAGGTACGACTTACACCAGTAAGAATGGCTACCATCCAAAAGTCTACAAGCAATAAATGCTGGAGAGGATGTGGAGAAAAGGGAACCCTCTTACACTGTTGGTGGGGATGCAAACTAGTACAGCCACTATGGAGAACACTGTGGAGATTCCTTAAAAACTGGAAATGGAACTGCCATATGACCCAGCAATCCCACTGCTGGGCATACACACCAAGGAAACCAGAATTTAAAGAGACACGTGTACTCCAATATTCATTGCTGCATTGTTTACAATAGCCATGACATGGAAGCAACCTAGATGTCCATCAGCAAACGAATGGATAAGAAAGTTGTCGTACTTGTACACAATGGAATATTACTCAGCCATTAAAAAATACATTTGAATCAGTTCTACTGAGGTGGACGGAACTGGAGCCTATTATACAGAGTGAAGTAAGCCAGAAGGAAAAACATCAATACAGAATACTAACGCATATATATGGAATTTAGAAAGATGGTAATGAGAACCCTGTATGCGAGACAGCAAAAGAAACACAGATGTATAGAGCAGTCTCGTGGACTCTATGGGAGAGGGCGAGGATGGGATGATATGGGAGAATGACATTGAAACATGTTAATTATCGTATGTGAAATCAATCGCCAGCCCAGGTTTGATGCATGATACAGGGTGCTCAGGGCTGATGCACTTGGATGATCCAGAAAGATGGGATCTGGAGGGAGGTGGGAGGCGGGTTCTGGAAGGGGAACACCGGCATACTTATGGCAGATTCATGTCAATGTATGGCAAAACCCACACGATAAGGTAAAGGAAAAAAAAATAATGATTTTGATTTTTAAAACATTTACCTCAGAGTGTCTTACATTCAATATGAAGTCATATCGAATACAATAAGAATCTCACATCAAATCAGCATTTAGATGAACATATTTTTAAGAATAAAATGATTAAAACATGGGAAGGTCACTTAAAATTAACACTACTATAAAATCGCTTCCCATGTAAATAGCGTATTCTTGTCTTAGAAAATAAATGATTAGCCAGCCCAGCTTTATGGGTAGAAATATGAACACTTTGAAAGTGTTTAAGGTGCAACAGTTCTCAAGAATTTTCTGCCTTTACTATCTGATTACATTTGTGACAACAGTTGGTAAACTCTTCCATTTATCCCTTGGGTAACAAAAGAAAAAGAAAAAAAGACTAAGACAAGACAGCAAACGGACTGAAAGTCTAGATAGAGGTGGTGAACAGGTGAGTGTCCTCTCAACTGTCTGGAGATGTCACCCTAGATACCATCTTTACCGGTGGTTGTCTGCCTTCTATATATCCCAGCATCCTTAGCTCTTAATACAGTGGTGTATGTATTAGGAAGATTTAATTTAAAATATCTTTTTTTTCTAAATATAAACTTGTCTTTAAGCAGTGGAGAACATTTTCAAAATATAAAAATCATAAGAAATAAAATATATCTGCCCATAATCCTACTACTCTGTAATAAAACTGTGAGCATGTCATCAATTATCTGATAACATTTTAATGCATGAATATGTTTATATACACATAAATATATAATTGTGATTATGCTCCATATGTCTTTTGAATATTTTCATTTAATTTTTAATACTTCAATTCTTATACATATTTTTTAAAAGTCAAATTGAATTGCTACACTTTTAACAGGATAAAGATGTTCCTAACATTTCTTTCCATTCTTGATTCCTGCTCCTCAGTAACAACTGCATTTAACACATGTAGCTGTTTCTTGCAGCATTTAACTCTTTACAGTACTCTTGCATAACTATTCACTTTACAGTTTTATCAGCTTCCTACCAGTTAGGAAAGATGATGATTTAATTTTCTTATATCCCTCACCTGCATACATACCATCTCTCCATCTTTAAGGACAATCACTCATGGTTTCCATGGGCCCTAATATTTCTATTATATTAGTTTTATAATGTTGAAACATCTATATACTGTAGACCTAGGTCATATAACTCTTTCAGTTTTGTTTTCTTTAATAACTTTCATGTTTTTGCCTATATTTTTATTCATAAAATTTCTCCTGCTTACTTTTTTTGACATTGCAGTTCCTAACTGGAGGACTGATGAGGCAATTTGTTATATTACTCTATTTTGTTTAGTAGTAAACACAGTTGTCTTTTTCCTAACTATTTTATGGTAATATGAAATTATGTAATGGGGAAGGAAGAGTATAAATGTACAAATTTGATCCACTACACTAGAAATGCAAGCATGTTCTTCCACTTTTTCTAAATAAAACTAGGTCTAACTATTTTCAAAATCCTCTCCATATATATAGAATATTTTTTGCTTTATTTTATTAATTCAATGAAAAGGACTGAGAAGTGTGTTTTAATGACACAGTTCTGTGGTTACTTTGTATCCTTCCTACAATTTTGAAATACAAGTTTGCTACAAGTAGATTTAAATGTAGTTATCAAAATATTGTCAATCTCTTCTTAATGGTGGGTTAACATTCGTCAATTAAAAAACACTGTGATATTTACTCTTGAGAATACAGGTTTTACTGTAATTAGTACACAGCAATTTTGATTTAATGCACATTATTCTTCTATATTGTTCTGGAAGGGGAACACATGCATACCCATGGCGGATTCATGTCAATGTATGGCAAAACCAACACAATAATGTAAAGAAAAATATCTTTCTTGAATTTGTTACCAAAAAAAAAGAAAATAAAAATATAAATCCTAAATATCTCACTTACTAAAAATAAATTAAAAAAATAAAAGCATATATATTTTTAGTTAGCATACTATAAAGTTGTTTCTTCTTCTTTTGTGATAGCAAGCTTTTAAATTGTAAGTCACTCTGAGTCCTGAATTCTTAACAGTTAAGATTGTTGCTGATTGTCTGATAACAATGTTAATTGCTTAAATCACATCACAATTTAAAATCAAATAAGAATATAATTTAATATACAGAACTATGTATAACAGAAAAAATATGTAGATACAGGAAAAATTTTGTTGTTAAATGCCTTGTAATTAAGTAAGAATAAAGGAAAGCAAAATAATCAAGCAATAAATTTTTTGAAAGAACAACACAATGTAATATGAAATCAAGATGTGGAAATTATTAAAGAAAAATCAAACATTGATGAAATGGCAAATGACAATTATATAGTTCATTTGTGATGAATCATCACAAATTTTTCTTAGAAAACACTGATAAAATAAATATACCACTTAGAAGGATGGTGACTGCAGCCATGAAATTAAAAGATGCTTGCTCCTTGGAATAAAAGCTATGAAAAACCTAGATAGCATATTAAAAAGCAGAGACATCACTTTGCTGACAGAGGTCTGTATAGTCAAAGTTATGGCTTTTCCCAGTGGTCATGTATGAATGTGAGAGGTGGACCATAAAGAAAGCTCAGTACTAAAGAATGCTCAGCTTTCAAACTGTGATGCTAGAGAAGACTCTTGAGAGTCCCTTGGACTGCAAGAAGATCCAACCAGTCAATCCTAAAGGAAGTCAAGTACGACTATTCATTGAAAGGACTGATGCTAAAGTTGAAGCACCAATACTTTGGTCACCTGATGTGAAGAGTTGACATTTTGGAAAAGACCCTGATGCTGGGAAACATTGAAGGCAGGAGGAAAAGGGGATGATAGAGGATGAGGTGGTTGGATGGCATCACTGACTTGATGGGCATGAGTTTGAGCAAGCTCTGGGAGATAGTGAAGGACAGGGAAGCCTGTTGTGCTGCAGTACACAGGGTTGCAGAGTTAGCCATGACTGAGTGACTGAAAGCAAAAGACTTTAAAAATATACATGCTAGTATACTGTATTGTTGTTTTACCTTCTGGCTTACTTCACTCTGTGTAATAGGCCCCAGTTTCGTCCACCTCAGTAGAACTGATTCAAATGTATTCTTTTTAATGGCTGAGTAATATTCCATTGTGTATATGTACCACAGCTTTCTTATCCATTCGTCTGTTGATAGACATCTAGGTTGCTTCCATGTCCTGGCTATTGTAAGCAATGTGGCAATGAACACTGGGTACATGTGTCTCTTTCAATTCTGGTTTCCTTGGTATGTATGCCCAGCAGTGGGATTGCTGGGTCGTATGGCAAATATATGGAATTTAGACAGATGGTAATGAGAACCTTGTATGTGAGACAGCAAAAGAGATGCAGATGTATAGAATAGTCTTTTGGACTCTATGGGAGAGGGCAAGGGTGGGATGATATGGGAGAATGGCATTGAAACATGTAAATTATCATATGCGAAATCAATCAACAGCCCAGGTTTGATGCTTGATAGAGGGTGCTCAGGGCTGGTGCACTTGGATGATCCAGAGAGATGGAGTAGGGATGGAGGTGGGAGAGGGGTTCTGGAAGGGGAACAGATGCATACCCATGGTGGATTCATGTCAATGTATGGCAAAACCAACACGATAATGTAAAGAAGATAAATAAATAAATAAACAAAATTAAAAATAATAGACATGTTCACTTCATATATTTAAGTGGAGACAACAACTTTGAAAACCAAGATAATAACATGATTTCATGAAAAAATACAAATTACCAAAAGTACCCAAGCAGAAGTGAAGTTTTTATTGAGCTGACTGGAACAGATGAATCAGAAGGTAATAAAAGATATCCCAGTGAAAAGGACACCTGTAACAGGTCTCTTCACAGTTGAATTTTAAACAACTGATTAAAGACTGAAAATGCTATTGAAATTATCATAGGTCATAAAGAAGATATACATTTACCTGCTCTATTTAACAAATAAATTGAAATTTTAATAATAAAATTTTATCTTGATAGCATCTAAAGTAAATTATGAAAATCTCAATATATGTAGAAATCAGATGATTTAGAATAAAATGTTGATGGAAGAACTTGGAAATAAATTTAAAAAGTAACAAACACACTACATTAAGTGGGCTTTAATACAATTTAATACAGTAGTTAAGTATGAAAATACAAATTCTAATAATCCATTACATCAATAAATTATAGGAGAAAAAATACAATAATATCCACCGATGCTGAAAAGGTATCTCATGAAATTTATACACCATCCCTTTCTTTTATCTAAATTTAAACAATGGTCCAAGGACAGAATTCATACCTCTTCAAAAAATAGGTTATAGTGAAATCCTTCTTATCACTATTCTGATTTGAAACTACAGAATATCAAAGAAAAATAAAATCTTCAAAGCAGCTGAGAAAGCAATTGAAATTACATACGAAAGAGTGGCCCACTTACATCCAACAGCTCAAAAATAGAAAAGAATAAGTAGTATTTTATTATGTAAAGAAAAGTAACTGTGCTGAATTTATGCACTGAATACAAATGTGTTTCAAGAACTGGGGTAACATATTTCAGAACAAAAGTTGTAGTTCACCATCCCACCACCTTGAAAGTTAATTCTAGAGGATGCATTCCAGATACAAAATTTCCTTAAAGATCTCAGAAGCAGAGCAGAATAATGAACAAAGATGTTCATAAAAACACTGATAAATTTTATTTAAAAAATTAAAATAACATTAGAGAGTAAGGGAATAATGACTAGCTGAACACATAATAGAGAAGTTGAGAGGAGGTGATTGTGTTAAACATCTTTTATATACTTGAGTTTGCAGCAGTCCACTCCAGTACTCTTGCCTGGAAAATCCCATGGACAGTGGACCCTGGTAGGCTACAGTCCATGGGGTCAAAAAGAGTTGGACATGACTGAGTGACTTCATTTTTCATTTCATTTAATTAACTTTAGGATGATAGCTAAAAATTTAGAACCAAACTAATAAACTATGCAGTGTAAAGAAAAAAATATATATGAGGTGATGAGATAATATTACAAAAATTCTCAAAATGAAAGAAGGCAACAAAAGAGGAAGGGTAGAAACAGTGGGACAAATATAAAGCATGCAATAAAGCAAAGCAATCCAAATACATCAATGATGATAGCATATGCATGTGAACTAAAATCTCCAGCTAAAGTGCAAAAATTGTTAAAGCAGTTTAAAAACATGGGCTCAGACTGTAAAGAGTGTGCCTGCAATGTGGGAGACCTGAGTTTGATCCCTGGGTCTGGGAAGATTCCCTGGAGAAGGAAATGGCAATCCGCTCCAGTATTCTTGCCTGGAAAATCCCATGGATGGAGGAGACTGGCAGGCTACAGTCAATAGGGTCACGAAGAGTCGGACACTACTGAGTGACTTCACTTAATATATAGTCTTTCCAAATAACACATCTAAAAAATAAGGAAAAGAGACTGGGAGTTATAGACAGAGGAATAGTATACCATATAAATATGAATGAGAGAAACTAGATGCTATTTTAATTAAAAAGTAATGTTTAATCAACAATCATTACTAGGGATTAAAATATTTACTAAATAACAAAGATAAATGTATGTAACTAATAAAGTGACTTTAAAATATATAAATAGGAAAACCTATGAGACAATATTAATAGATCTAACTTAAGTGTAGTTGATCTTTAACATACATCTCTTAGAAACTGGCAAATTATTAAGCAGCCAGAAATCAGTAAGAACACAGAAATAAGACTAGGATGATTAATATGGCTTAGTGGTGGAAACATATAGAATATTATACCGAACAACTGAAAATGCACATTATTTTCAAGAAACCATAAAGCATTTATGAAAATGATATAAATATTTAACCAAAATAAAGAACTATGCTTAATACATTTCTAAGGATTGGAAACATAGAATAATTCCCTGACTATAGTGAAATTAATCTGGAAAACAACATTCAAAAGATTAACTCCAAGTTTCCTAACAACTAAAACTTCCTAAAATATCATGAAAGAAAGAAAGGAAGGAAGAAAGATAGAAATTTCTTAAATGTAGTGATATACAGAATATATTTTACTCAAATGTGTGATGCAGCTAAGGAAACAGTTAGAGAGAAATTTAGTTTGTAAACTGTTATATTAGGAAAAAATCCTAAAATTTAATTTAATAATCTCTATAAGGAAAATAGAATAATCTGAGGAGTGAAAACATAAAGATATTAGCAGAAATTAATGAATAGAAAACAGAAATCAAATAGAAGTATTTAAAAAAATAAATTTTGATTTCTGAAAAGATAACTAAGAGACAAATCTCTGGAGAGCTTAAGAAAAGGAGAATAAAGAAAGAAACAAGCAACCCACTAGAAATAACAAGAGAAGCACAATTTTGGAAGTGTCAGGGATTAAGCAGATGACAAATTTAAGATATCATAAATAAATCTACCCAATTACAAAATGGCATGATTAGATAGATAAATTCACAAAAAACAAAGCTTATAAAATTGAACATTTATTCACTTCATCAACAAATAGTTTTAGATAGAGCATCTATTATTGTACTTGGAAAATTTTGATTTTTGAAATGCTTCAGTGAACAAAACAGCAAAAAATCTCTGATCTTGAGGAGCCTAAATCCCAGACTATCAATGGGAGAAGACCAACAATGAAGCAAGCACAATGAGTTATAAAATTATATGATACATCAGAAGATTATAAATGTTATGGAAAACATAAACAAGAAAATGTTGTTAAAAGAAATATAGTTGAAATGGTTCAAGAATGCTGACGGAGGAGGGTAGTTTTTTATTGAGAATGTGGTATTGGAGTAAAGACGTGAAACAGGTCTTTACTAGGGCTGCCCAGGCAGACACTGGGATTAAGAGTGTTTCCAGGGGGGGGAACAGTTAGTGAAAAGGCTCTGATGTGGGAATATGTCTGGCAAGTTTAAAACAGCAAGAAGACCAGTGTGGTTGGAAGGGAGATCAGTGACACAGTAAGACAAGTAAGATTAACAAAATATGTGATCAGAGAGAGGCCAGGTTCTGTAGGAAGCTTTAAGTTCTGGAAGTCCTTTTGCTTCTTATCCTATTACAGTCAAGAACTATTGACAGATATAAGCAGAAGAGTCACATCATCTGATTTGACTTAAATTTGGAAAGACTCTTTCTGGCTTCTGTTTTGAGAGTAGACACTAAGGCTGTGATATCAATTCTGTTGTCACCAGGCACATGCAGTTACTTAACTTTAATGTCAGTTTTTCAATCACATCAACCATTGTTTGAGTGCTAAGCAGCCAAATTTGACTAGTGAGTGCCCTGTTGAAGGACAGATACAGAACAAAATTTGGGAATGGTTGCCCTGGGGCTTCAGATAGCATAAGAGCCAGGTATTACCTATCCTTGACAATATTTAAGGCAAAATATTTAATCACTGCAGAGAATTATTTTGGAAAGGACTGCTCTGGGAAGACAGAAACAGGTAAGTGTGTAGAGACAAAGGCAGTAAACCAGATAAGAGAAGATTCTCTCTCCAAGTAGGATGGCATTCTTTCAATCCCCAACTTCAGGATCTTTATTCCCTGCCCTTCAGATGAAGTCTTGGAAAGAACTACAAACATTACATTACTCTCAGATAACACAATTCCTTTCTGTATCTTTAGTCCTAAGAACAGTCCCTTCTCAGCAATGAAAACCTCTTAATCAAATCTATGAAGATCCTTTCAAGTTCAGGTTTTTCCACACTGTGACTCAATGTTTCACATTCCACCAGCAATGTGGAGGTCTATTTCCTTCTCTGCCAACTGCTCTGTGACCCTTTTCCATTGCTTGCTGATTTTGAGAGAATGGGAGGGGGTGGGGAAGAAGAAGTAGTAGAGGGATGGGGACAGTTTATCCACTTGTACTACGTGATCCAGGATCAGAAGCCAAAGCACCTTTGTTAACTCATGGGAAGCTTTGAGTGGTCCTCTTGACAGAACATCTATGGTAGCCACTCAACTCTGCATCCAGCAGTGCAAAGCCTCTTTCTCCTGGGCAGCCTCAACCCTGGCTAGAAGCCCTGCTGGGCTGGGTCTTCTTCAAGATGAGTGCCAGGCAGATCCCTTCCTAAGGGGCAGGGTTTGCTTGATACAGAAGAAAACACAGACACTCTTGCCTTCCCCAGTACCATCCTTCATTCAACCAGTTGTAGTAAAACATTTTGCCTTAAATATTGTCAAGGATAGATGATACCTGGCTCTTATACTATCTGAAGACCTAGGGAAGCCATTCCCAAATTTTGTTGCACTGTGGAATCACCTGGGATTAAGAAAACAAAAACAAGAAACTGAAACAAAGGAACAAAAAAACCAACTGGAAAATAGCTCCTACTTCCAGACATTCTGAGTTAATTTGTATGGAGTGCAATGCAGGCTTGGAAATTTCTAAAAGCTCTCCAGTGATTCTAATATGCAGCAAGCTTATACTTGTTGCTTTCAGGAAGGAATGTAGTATATTAGAGTGGTCATCTTTCGACTCCCTAACTGGCTCCATGTGCATGAGGGACTCTTGCCTTGATGACTGACAATTTTCATCTCCATCTCTGAGTTCAGTATCTATCTCACTTGGCATTGTGAAGGTACTTGGTACCTATATTTTTCTTCTAAAATTTGGGATCTTTTTAAATCTGAGTGTAAAGGAATAACATTTTCATATCCAGATGCTTGAAAAACACTCTTGAAATCATGGTTGAGAAGAAATGTAGTCAGTGCTGTGCTTAGTTGCTCAGTCATGTCCAACTCTTTGAGACTCCATGGACTGTAGCCCTGCAGGCTCCTCTGTCCATGGGGATTCTCCAGGCAAGAACACTACAGTGGGTTGCCATGCCTTCCTCCAGGGAAACTGCCCAACCCAGGGATTGAATGCAGGTCTCTCGAATTGCAGGCAGATTCTTTACTGTCTGAGCTGCCAGAGAAGCCCAATATTGTCAGTAATTATATAGTTTTTACATATGTGTAATCCCAAGAACAAACTGTTGAAGTATATTGCTACCTGGAAAAATGATAAATATAATGTCAGTTTTGTTCTTATTAAACATCACGTTCTTTTGATGCTTATTTTATTTTATAAATTCCACCCTGAGATGTATTTTTGTTTGCCTATATTCAGAACTTGCATATTTTTGAGGAGAAATAGAGTGTGCTGATTTCTTTGGCTAGCTCGTTAAAGAGTCTTTAGAAATTCTGACTCAGCTACTGAGAACTGGCAGCTGAATTAGTATCCTCAGCTGGGCACTGCTCACTGAGATGACTATGCTTCTGATTGAAGCAACTGTAGTAACCAAGCAAATGTGCACAAATGAATGGCTTAAATATTGTTTGTGGTTTGAAAATTAGATCTACACAGGCAAGAAAATGTTTCTACACTTTCATTCTACAATTATGCTCAGTTTGTTACAATATTTCCCTTAAATAAGAGTATTGAGACTCTCAAACCTGGTTTCTGATTTTGGCAAAATATATTTGCAAATAACCTTGATTTGGAGGCATACAGTTTCAAAGAAATGCTATTTACCAAAGCAATTTGGTAGACTGCAATAAAAATCAGGGCTATTTAGAGTTTTATCATCCCAAATGTTAAAAAAAAATCAAAATGAGTTTTGTTTTTCTTTTTGGAAACTTTTCTTTTGATTAAAAAATTCTTTTTTTTAAGGAAAAAGCATAGAAAAAAATATCTTTAATAGAGGAACTGTATCAGTCAAGGTCCTGGCAAAAACAGATGGTACACTCAAATTTGATAATCTGAGGCGAGTTTAATGCAGAGACTTGTGACAAACATGTGGGCAGGGTAGAAGCTTGTGCCTTGTCTTAGAGACCTGGGCCTGGTGGAGCAAATGCGGGAAGGAATTAGACAGATCTGGAGATCTGGAGATGTGGAGGGCTGTGTAGAGGACCCTTCACCTTGGGGGAAGTCAGTCCTTGAAATCTTGAGGGGGTCAAGGAAAAGAGAGGTGTAACCGGCCACCTCATTCTTTGCCCTCCTTTCTCCTTCCAACTTCCTGTCAATCCTTCTGTTGTCTGAACTCAGCTGAAGGTCAGAGGTCAGAAGGTGGACAGGAGAATGGAGGGGCAAATGGAAGATATCCATTCAGTTTGTTCCTTTGGTCCCTTGGCCTGTGCTGCTTGTACTTCATCCAGGTGAGCAACCCATGTCCGTAACATAGGAAACAGGAAACCCTACAGCTAACAGGCCGTCACTGGAGATACCTGGACAGATACACTACTATCTGAAGTCTGCACCATTAGCTTCAATTAAAGGCCTTGTAATAAAAGGAGAGGAATAAATAGTCAATGTGAAGGTGAACTGTTAAAGCATCCAGTTATATAGCTGTCACAGGCCTACACTGGCACCATTACTGTCTTCCTTCGTATCTATTCTATATTCTTTCTACATGTGGTCCAGGTAACTTCTTGGTAGGATGACCCAGATTTTCACTTTGTTTGAACAGGAGGTCTTAGAGGTCTTATCTTCCTTGGGTGTCCCCAGTTCTCTAGTGATAAGGAGTCTCCTAGTTCTCATACAAGCCCTCCTTGCCCTCATGGTTAGCAGCAATCCCACTAGGATGAACCACATCTGATGATGGAGTTGTCTCCTTCTCTATCTGTTGGTTTGTTGATATGAGGGATCCAAAATGGCCAAGGATGAGTCTCAACTTCCAAATCATCAAATCATGACTATGTTCCTTGGTGAAAGCACCATTCCCTATATATCGAGATAGGCTGAGATTCTGCAGCTGAAAGTAAGCATTCATCAATGGTTTTGTTAGTAACTAGTACCACTTCTACCTCCATGACATGGCTTCTGACCTGACAGTGGATAATATCGCAACATATTAGCCATTGGTTAATGAATATACTGTATCCTTTAAGACAGTATTTGTCTAGTAGAATACTGTCTCACAATTGGTGTAATGACTGAGCAATCAGCTTCTACAATAAGGAGCAGAATTGCATTGTCACACATACTTCATCATAAAACCAGTTTCTTGATCAGAAGCAGTATATGCTGATTACACGATGATGCTCTGTAAGTTTGCAAATAGTGGCATTGACAGAAGTGCAGACAAGAAAGACTAATTTTTATTAGGTATGGGGTAAAAAAAGATGGGGAAACCAGACTGCCTTACCTGCCTCCTGAGAAATCTGTATGCAGGTCAAGAAGCAACATTTAGAACTGAACATGGAACAATAGACTGGTTCCAAATTGGGAAAGGAGTTATTTCAAGGATGTATATTGTCTCCCTGCTTATTTAACTCATATGCAGAGTACATCATGCAAAATACCGAGCTCAATGAAGTACCAGCCGAAGTCAAGATTGCCAGGAGAAATATCAATAACTTCAGATATGTAGATGATACTACCCTTATGGCAGAAAACAGAGAGGAACTAAAGAACCTCTTGATGAAAGTGAACGAGGAGAGTGAAAAAGCTGGTTTAAAACTCAATATTTAAAAAACTAAGATTATGGCATCCGATCCCATCATTTCATGGCAAATAGATGTAAAAACAATGGAAACAGTGAGAGACTTTATTTTCTTGGACTCCAAAATCACTGCAGATGGTGACTGCAGCCATGAAATTAAAAGATGCTTTCTCCTTGGAAGAAAAGCTATGAGAAACCTAGACAGCATATTAAAAAGTAGAGAGATTACTTTGCTAACAAAGGTCAGTCTAGTCAAAGCTACGTTTTTTCCAGAAGTCATGTATGGATGTGAGACCTGGACCATAAAGAAAGTTAAACACCAAAGAATTGATGTTTTTGAACTGTGGTGTGGAAGAAGGCTCTGGAGAGTCCCTTGAACTGCAAAGAGATCAGACCAGTCCATCCTAAAGGAAATCAGTCCTTAATATTCATTGGAAGGGCTGATGCTGAACCTGAAGCTCCAATATTTTGGCCACCTGATTCGAAGAGCAGATATTTTGGAAAAGACCCTGATGCTGGGAAAGATTGAAGGCAGGAGGAGAAGGGGATGACAGAGGATGAGATGGTTGGATGGCATCATCAACTCAATGGACATGAATTTGAGTAAACTCTGGGCGTTGGTGATAGACAGGGAAGCCTGGTGTGCTGCAGTCCATGGGGTCACAAGGAGTCAGACATGACTGAGAAACTCAGCTGAACTGATGGAAAACAAGTCAACTATTCCCTCTATGATGAAAGGGATCCAAGAAGACTTGCTATCAGGTGGCAGTTTGGCTGTCCTAGTAAGCAGTGTCATATTGAGCAGTGTCCACCTTTGGTGATGGGAAGTCTATGACCCATCTTGGTTTTGTACCAAACAAATAAAAGAGGTAAATTGGGATGTCGCAGGTGACCTAAGCTTCTTTCAAGCATTTGGTGAGGGCATTTGTCTCTTAGATTATCTAGAGAGGTGGTGTTTTATTGTGACTGACCCTCAGTGAGGATAGCAATGGGGTTGGGGCATTTTCAGGGCCTCCCATCTGGCCTTTTCTACCTAATAGTCTTTACTCCATTGGTCAAGAAATAAACAAGGATATTCTCTAAGGGACTCATTGACTCTGATTTTGCTATATCTGCTCGGTCTGGAGAAACATCCTTAAGTCTCATTAGCCTTGCTATGGGAAGAATTCAGGCCAAGGCTCATCTTTCACTGAACCTACACTGTACAATCTGGCTAGTGGGCCAGAGTCACTGGTCCTTAGAGTATAGGTCTCCAAGATTGAGAAGTCAGAACTAGTGTCTAAAAACCTTCCTTTGAATATTGTTATTCTCACTGCATAATTATACTGGTTAAAGCTGATAGATAACTCTAAAAGCACGGGGAAAATTCATGATATATTTCTGGAACCACAGGGCAGGGTCCTTTCTCAAAAACACAAGCCTCCTTGTCCAGGCCTTCATAATCCTTGAACTAGTGGCCGTGAATCTTGTCTTCATATCAGAATCACCAAAGAAGCTTCAGAAAACACTGATGCCTGAGTCCCATCCCCAGGTATCCTGATGCACTTGATTTAGTTGTAACCTAGGCTTTGTGAATGTTGAAAGTGCCAAGTGCTTCTGATCTGACTGAAGTTTAACTGCTGCTCTGGAGCAGTAGAGGGGAGTAGTAGAGAACAGATTTTTGTAATTTTACTAAGTTACCCAGGTGATTCTGATAGAATGAGAAAATCTCTGCTAGAATAGTCGAGTTCCAGTCTCAATTGAGCCAACCCAGCTTACACCACCCAGGGGCTTGAGGCAATGTGTCAAAACCAAATTCTACAGAGAAAGTAGACATCTTATTGACTAGGGCCTGCTCAAACCTTATGCCGCATCCTTCTTGGTTTGAAGATCATTTAAATTCTACCTTCCACATGATCCCAAGCTCCTGTCAGCTCTTGTGGTTTTGGGGGAGTATATATCTCCTTCCAGAGCAGACCTTGTACTTCTTTGTCCTCTTGATTTTGGAGCCTCTGATTCTGTGTTTGTAGGCATGTGGCAGGTGGGCTGTGGGGAGAACTAGCATCAGCTGGTAGAGCTACTGGCTGAGGTGAAGTCATTCATAACCTTTTATATGATAGAAGGCTGGCTTCCTATTGGAAAGTTAAATGGCTCTCTCTGTTGGCTAAGAATTCAGAAATAATTGAGAGTCCAATTTCCTACCATGTCTCTTTGGGCACAAATATTCCTATATCATGTCTCAGCACCCCTTCCCCACTTCCTCAGTAGAATGTTCATCTTGGTATGGATGAGATTTTGAAGAGTTGAGTACTTCTCTGCAGTTCTTATGATCAGACCTCTGACTTAGTCTTCAGGCCTACCTGCCCCCAAACTTCAGGAGATGAAGATCTCTTTTGATCTGTCACTGAGACTTTGTGATTTCTGCTCAAGTTGTCAGTCTAATGTTCACTGCTTTCCATTCCTCCCTAGGGTGAGTTTATCAACTTCTACACGGCTGACATTTTGAGGCAGATTAATTCTTCGTTGTGGGAACTTTCCTCTGCATGGTAGGTTGTTTAGCATCATTACTGGCTTCTACCCTCTAGACACCCAAGTTGTGACAGTCACTGTCTCCAGACATTGCCCAAAGGTTCCTTGGGGGACAAAACTGTCACTAATAGAGAAGCTCTGTTGTAGATCAGAAAGAAAAAAAAAAAAAGAAAACAAACACCTAATGGCATAATCTTTTAACCCATGTTATCACCCGGGAGCCTGATTGCTACAGCGAACTGATGTTCCAAATACTCGCCATTCATTGTATCTACTTTAATTTGAATAATCGTGATTCCCCAGATGCACTTAGTTACTCTTGCCCCTTTCCCTATGGCAAGGAGAGGAACTCAATCCTAGAATTCATGCTGAAATTCTGTTTCCTAGAGCTATTTCCAGTACCAATTTCTGTATCTCTTAACATCCCAGTAGGAAATAGATGTTACACACAATATGAGCAATTTGACAACAGTTTAATCAAGGCACTATTTACAAAGATGTGGGCAGAGTATCCCATAGTGAAACCGAATGTAAGAGTGCAGTACTCTGAGCTCATGGTAGGTGATGGAGGCTCCACTCCCTCCTCTAGACTTGAAGAAGCAAGGGGAGAAGGGGACAGAGAAGTTCCCAGAATCTCAGAACCAGCCTGGAGATAGAGAGTGATTAGGGAGCCTGGGAAATTACTCCCTTCCCCCAGTCCTCTCTGCTCTTTCTCTCTTCTGCTGCTGCTCCCTAGCAGCAGACCCCACGTGCAAGACAGACAGAAAGGAAGTCACTGGATGAAGCCCCTTGATGAAGGGAATTGAGATCATACTTTGATGGATGTCTACTTCTAGGACACATCTCAGGGTGCTCAGGTAAAAGGAATATGATGGAGAGGAGCAAAAGGAAGACGCAAAGTGTAGGGGGTGCACTTCCAGCACTAGGAAAAAAAAGAAACATTTTGGGTGAGAAAAGTAAATTTCAGACACAGAACAATATTTGAAAGATTGTCAGGAGCTACAGAATGTAAGAAAGAAGTAGGACAACTTGGAAAATGGGAAGAAAAACCCTCCAAATAAAGGGTAATTGTAAAAATAAAAACCACGTACACATCTGTGTTTCTCTTTCCTTTCTCATATATTCTAATCATTAGGGAAAAATTCCCATTTTTCTTGACCAAGATAAATGCAGTGCCAAACAGTCACTTAGCACTGAATCTGGTCAATCACCGTCCTGTTGATTCTGCCTCTGAAGTGTCCCTGGATTTATCCTGCTAACTTCTCCATGGACACTGGCTTTTTTCAACCTACACCTTCTTTTCCTCAGATGGTTTTACAGGCCTGACACTTCCTGTTTTCATGTCTCAACTTGTCCTCTTCACTACCACCAATTTTCATTCTAAAACAAAATCTGATATGCAAATTAATTGATTAAATAATTTTCAATGGTATGTAGTTTATCAAATGTTTGTTATAAAACATATTATGAAAAAAGTTTATAACACTTACCATAATTGAAAAAGAGCCTGCCGTCAATCTTGTTGGCCATTCTTGTCTTCTAAAATTCTATACTCCCTGGGATTGCATTAAAGAAATCAGTATTTTCAGAACCTGCACATTTAACATGTCTGTAGTTTGTGTGCTGCTCATTCTTTCCTGGTGGGCTGCCATCTATTGGGTTGCATAGAGTTGGACATGACTGAAGTGGCTTAGCAGCAGCATTCTTTCCTGGAATGATTCTCCTACTCTGACCTTCCCCCCAACACACACATGCTCCCCATGGGAAAATAAGTAGTTTGTTTTCAGAAGTCAGTTCAACTACGAAACTTACTGAAAATGTTACCAAAGTATGTGGACAGATTTAGTACTAAGAAGTAGAATGATTATGCCCACTAAAAAGACTCAATACTGTTAACATTTAAAAAAACCATGTTCAATCAATGTAGTGCCTATTGCCTATTAAGTGGTCATGGAGGATGTACTATGCTGGAGGGATGCAATGTGATGGCTGCTCCCATAAATCAGTGGTTAGATGATGGATCAATAAAACAAAATTTTTGTAAGAGAAAGCAAAAGACTTAACTAAACCAAATGCTGACCCAATCTATCTGGTTTTAAGACTTTATGAGAAAACCAACAATAAGAAACAGAATAATCACTACTGATAATACCAATGCTATGATTGCAGCTTCATTTTCCTTTGGCATTCAATTTTGTAATAGCATATGGTACATTAAAAAAATTATCTTCAGTTTTTAATTTCATCCATATTGTTGTGTTTGGTTATAATTCATTCCTTTTTACTACTGCTTAATATTCAATTATCAAAATATCAAATATGAGTTTGAGCAAAGTACAGGAGATAGTTAAGGACAGGGAAGACTTGGTGTCCTTCAGTCCATGGGGTCATAGAGTTGCACACGACATGGCAAATGAACAATATCCTACTATCAAAATACCACAATTTATCTGTTGTTCAGTTGATGAACACTGAGCTATTTTTAGTTTTCCTGCTATTGTAAAGAATTCTGCTCTGAACACTTTTGTACTTATCTCACTGTGCGAGAGTTGGGACAAAATTGTTGGGTATAGACTGAATACGTGTTTAGCTCTGCTGGACTGGGCTGGGCTGCTTCCATGTGGCTGTGACAATGTACTTTTTCCTCCAATGGGATTAATGGTCAGTTCTAGTGAGGTAGGACTTCCCTAGTAACTTAGATGATAAAGAACCTGCCTGCAGTGCAGGAGACTTGGGCTCGATCCCTGGGTCAGGAGGATCCCCTGGAGAAGGGAATGGCAACCCACCTTAGTATTCTTGCCTGGAGAATCCCCATGGACAGAGGAGCCTGGAGAACTATAGTCCATGGGGCCGCAAAGAGTTGGACACAAGTGAGCGATTGACACTTTCTTTCAAGGAGATAGACAAACCCTAGTGTTTGTCAAGCAGCCAAAACTGGAGCTTTGTTTTCCATGACACTTCAAGGACAATGGCAATGGCAGAGGCTGAGATCTGATGAACTAAATAAATAAGATGACCACTCCTGAGGTCAAGGAAAACTCCCCAACTGCACAGGCACAGACAAGTTTCTTGGGTTCATAATGGGTGATGTCAAACCTCTCACAGACCTCTAGGCCAGAATCCATCTTGGCAAAAAGCTGCCCACACATTTTGGGGAGGGTCCTAGGGAAGGTCAGGTTTGCACAAAAAAAATGAGATAATTGGCCAAAAGTAAGCAAAGACCCCAGAAGTATTGTCCGATATAAGTGATTTATTTTTTAATTGATGAATTAATTTATTATTTTAAATTTTCTTTACATTATTGTGTTGGTTTTGCCATACATTTACATGAATCTGCCATGAGTATACATATGTTCCTCTTCTAGAACCCCCTCCCTGCTCCCTCCCGATTCCCTCTCTCTGGGTCATCCCAGTGCACCAGCCCTGAACATCAAACCTGGGCTGGCAATTGATTTCACATATGATAATTAACATGTTTCAATGACATTCTCAAATATCATCCCACCCTTGCACTCTCCCATAGAGTCCAAAAGACTGTTCTATACATCTGTGTTTCTTTTGCTGTCTCGCATACAGGGTTCTCATTACCATCCTTCTAAATTCCATATATATGCATTAGTATATTATATTTTTTATTTTCCTTCTGGCTTACTTCACTCTGGATAATAGGCTCCAGTTCTGTCCACCTCAGTAGAACTGATTCAAATGAATTCTTTTTAATGGCTGAGTAATATTCTATTGTGTATATGTACCACAGCTTTCTTATCCATTCATCTGTTGATGGACATCAAGCTTGCTTCCATGTCCTGGCTATTGCAAATAACGTGGCAATGAGCATTGGGGTACACATATCTCTTTCAGTGCTGGTTTCCTCAGTGTGTATGCTCAGCAGTGGGATTGCTGGGTCATATGGCAGTTCTATTTCCAGGTTTTTAAGGAATCTCCACACTATTCTCCATAGTGGCACTACTTAGCATTCCCACCAAGAGTGTAAGAGGGTTCCCATTTCTCCATATACTCTCCAGCTTTTATAGCTTATAGACTTTTGGATGACAGCCATTCTGACTGGTGTAAAGTGGTACCTCATTGTGGTTTTGATTTGCATTTCTCTGACAATGAGTGATGTTGAGTATCTTTTCATGTGTTTGTTAGCCATTTTTATGTCTTCTTTGGAGAAATGTCTCTTAAGTTCTTTGGCCCACTTTTTGATTGGGTCGTTTATTTTTCTAGAACAGAGCTGCAGGAGTTGCTTGTATATTTTTGAGATGAATTGTTTGTCCGTTGCTTCAATGGCTATTATTTTCTCCCATTCTGAAGGCTGCCTTTTCACCTTGCTTTTAGTTTCCTTGGTTGTGCAGAAGCTTTTCATTTTAATTAGCTCCCATTTGTTAATTTGTGCTTCTATTTCCAATATTCTGGGAGGTGGGTCATAAAGGATCCTGCTTTGGTTTATGTCGGAGATTGTTGTGCCAGTGTTTGTCTCTAGGAGTTTTATAGTTTCTGGTCTTATGTTTAGATCTTTGATCCATTTTGAGTTTATTTTTGTGTATGGTGTTAGAAAGTGATCTAATTTCATTCTTTTACAAGTGGCTGTCCAGTTTTCCCAGCACCACTTGTTCAAGAGATTGTCTTTTATCCATTGTATATCCTTGCCTCCTTTGTCAAAGATAAGGTGTCCATAGGTGTGTGGATTTATCTCTGGGCTTTCTATTTTGTTCCATTGATCTATATTTCTGTCTTTGTGCCAGTACCATACTGTCTTGATGACTGTGGCTGTGTAGTATAGCTGAAAGTCAGGCAGGTTGATTCCTCCAGTTCCACTCTTCTTTCTCAAGATTGCTTTGGCTATACGAGGTTTTTTGTATTCCCATACAAACTGTGAAATTATTTGTTCTAATTCTCTGAAAAAGACCTCTGGTAACTTGATAGGAATTGCATTGAATCTATAGATTGCTCTGGGTAGTATACTCATTTTCACTATATTGATTCTTCCAATCAAACACGGTATATTTCTCCATCTATTTGTGTCCTCTTTGATTTCTTTCATCAGTATTTTATAGTTTTCTATATATAAGTCTTTTGTTTCTTTAGGTAGAAATACTCCTAAGTATTTTATTCTTTTTGTTTCCATGGTGAATGGAATTGTTTCCTTAATTTCTCTTTCTGTTTTCTCATTGTTAGTGTATAGGAATGCCAGGGATTTCTGTGTGTTGATTTTGTATCTGCAACTTTACTATATTTGCTGATTAGCTCTAGTAAGTTTCTGGTAGAGTCTTTAGGGTTTTCTATGTAGAGGATCATGTCATCCGCAAACAGTGAGAGTTTTACTTCTTCTTTTCCAATCTGGATTCATTTTATTTCTTTTTCTTCTCTGATTGCTGTGGCCAAGACTTCCAAAACTATGTTGAATAGTAGTGGTGAGAGGGCGCACCCTTGTCTTGTTCCTAACTTTAGGGGAAATGCGTTCAGTTTTTCACCATTGAGGATAATGTTTGCTGTGGGTTTGTCATATATAGCTTTTATTATGTTGAGGTATGTTCATTCTATTCCTACTTTTTGGAGGGTTTTTATCATATATGGATGTTGAATTTTGTCCAAGGCTTTCTCTTCATCTATTGAGATAATCATGTGTTTTTTTTTTTATTTTTCAATTTGTTAATGTGGTGTATTACATTGATTGATTTGCAAATATTGAAGAATCCTTGCATCCCTGGGATAAAGCCTACTTGATCATGATGTATGATCTTTTTAATGTGTTGTTGGATTCTATTCGGTAGAATTTTGTAAAGGATTTTTGCATCTACGTTCATCAGTGATATTGGCCTGTAGTTTTCTTTTTTGTGTGTGTGGCACCTTTGTCAGGTTTTGGAATTAGGGTGATGGTGGCCTCATAGAATGAGTTTGGAAGTTTACCTTCCTCTGCAATTTTCTGCAAGCGTTTGAGTAGAATAGGTGTTAGCTCTTCTCTAAATTTAGCAAAAATCAACAAAACCTAAAGCTGGTTCTTTGGGAAGATATATAAAATTGACAAACCATTAGCCAGACTCAGCAAGAAACAAAAGGAGAAAAATCAAATCAACAAAATTAGAAATGAAAATGGAGAGATCACAACAGAAAATACAGAAATACAAAGGATCATAAGAGACTATTATCAGCAACTATATGCAAATAAGCTGAACAACCTGGAAGAAATGGACAAATTCTTAGAAAAGTATAACTTTGCAAGACTAAATCAGGAAGAGATAGATAATCTTAACAGACCCATCACAAGCATGGAAATTGAAACTGTAATCAGTAATCTTCCAACAAACAAAAGCCCAGGACCAGATGGTTTCACAGCTGAATTCTACCAAAAAATTTAGAGATGAGCTAACACCTATATAAGTGATTTAAATCATCTACCTTTTCTCTTAAATAAACAAACAGTTTCTCTGTGTGCTCTCCTATATGTTATGCTGTGTCTCTGATAATTAACTTTGTACTGTTTTTTTTTACAGTTTATGCCTCCTTGAAGAATTCATTTTCCAAATGGAGCAAGAGCTAGGGTAATTTTGCCTCTAACTCCTGGTGTTCTAGCAGCTAGGATTCCTGAGTTTTCCACCCAGGCTACTCAAGTCCAATACTAGGGCAGAGAACTAAGATCCTGCTTCAAGCCACCACTCACTGCTGTCTCCCTGAGATCAATAGCATAAGTTTCAGATGGGTTCAGTATCAAGTTCTTTATGCTCATATTATACTGTTCCAGCCTTACTGCAATTCCATATGGAGAGTATTAATACCACTGGTAGTTAATTAATACACAGAAGTCTGTGCAAGCAGTAAGTAGGGAGTGATAACATGGCCTCTCTGACAGAAAGGTCCATGCTTATGGAAGGAAGACAATACTGCCAGGAAGAGGTATGATGATATTTATTGTATTGCTATTTATTTCTTCAAAGTATTAGAGAAACCTTCAGTTTCCATTGACAGATGCACATTTTGTCAATCACACTACCACTATATTATGAAATATGTAGCCAGTAAAATAAATTTGGGGAAGATATTTTAATAACATGGGACATACTCATCACATAATCTTAAATAAAAAGGCTATGTAAAATGTACATACCACATAAATCAAGTATGAAAGAAGTGAATTAGTCACTCAGCTCTGTCTGACTCTTTGCAACCATAGTCTGTCAGGCTCCTCTGTCCATGGAATTCTCCAGGCAAGAATACTGGAGTGGGTTGCCATTTCCTCTTCCAGGGGATCTTCCCAATCCAAGGACTGAACCCAGTTCTCTAGGTCTCCCATATTGCAGGAGGATTCTTTAGCAGCTGAGCCACTGGAGAAGTCCAAGAACACAGGAGTGGGTAGCCCATCTCTTCTCCAGCAGATCTTTCTGACCCAGAAATTGAACCACAGTCTCCTGCATTGCAGTCGGATTCTTTACTTTCTGAGCCACCAGGGAAACTAAATCACATATACATATATGTTTAAGTAAAGTAAATGTGATAAATATAAATTTACTACCCTTTTTTTTCTAGATTGAAAAATGGAAGGCAATTTTTTTTTTCTTTTTCATGTATCCTTTTCTTTATTTTCCAAGATGTCAACACTGAACATGTGCTATTTTCAAAATAAAACTAAAAATAAAGATCCATATTTGGTGCCTACTGCAGAATTTTGGGAAACAGCTATTGTCCGAAAGACAGCTGAGTATTAGGGCATATTGGATCAGTGTTTCTCACCCTTGTGTTGCTTCAGAAACACAAAGAGGACTTGATAAAATATGGATAGCTGGATCCCCAACCCCAAAGAGTCTGATCCTGTAGGTCTGAGAATAATCCTGAGAATTTACCTTTGTAACAAGTTTTCAGTGACCTGCTGCACTGCTCTGAGAACCACTGACTTAAGCACAATGGTTATGAGGCCCTCTCTTGGCAGCAAAATTTACAGCCTGTCTTATGCCTGTCGTCCTGGGGTCTTCCTCCTCTCTCTCCCTACGAATGCCATTATTTCTCATTTTTGGAGGCCTATTTTCTATTTTTCTCTAGTGAAGTATGTTCTCTAATATCTTTCTGAGGTGTAGTGGATAGGAATTTCTCCCTCCCCTTTCTGTTCCCTCCCGTCTTTCCTCTTCTTGTAAGATTTTTCAACTTTAAACTCACCACCACATTGTCCCCTGGCTTCTGCTGTGCTGCAGAAAAGTCAAATACATAACTGATTGCCATTTCTTTGCAAAGCAACCAGTTTTCTTTTGGGGGCCTTTTAAGATTTACTCTTTATCCATGATTTCTGAAATTCCAAAATCATGACTTTTTATGTGGATCAGTTTTCATCCATTTTCAGTTTGGCCAAGTTCTGTGAAAACTTGAGCAGATGAATTGGGGATGAGCTGATGTCTCTACAATATTTAGTCTTTATATCCATGAACACAGAATAGATATCTCTCCATTTTAAGGTCTTCTTTTATACTTTGAAATAAAATGTTTTATAATATTTTCTTGACTACCTTTACAATTATTTTAGATATAAAATGTATTCAGTATTCCTATGTATCTCTTTTTTGTATTGGAAATATATTTTGTTAAGTGTACATTTTATAAGTGGTTATTGCTGATACATGCAGAAGCTATTGAGTGTTGCATATTGATCCTTAATTTACCAAAGTTAGTGATAGCTCTTCTAATAATTTTTTCTCAAGTATTTTTATCTTCTTTGCAATCAATTACATTATCTGTGATTATCTGCAATAGAAATTTTGTTTCTTTATAATTTTAAACCTCTTATTTATTTTCATTTCTAAATTTTTATTGATGACTAAGCAATGTTAACATGCGTCTTTCAATTATACCTGAATATAATGAAGTGCTTTTTTAAAATTAATTTATTTTTTAATTGGTTTATTTTAATTGGAGGCTAATTACTTTACAATATTGTTGTGGTTTTGCTATGCATTGACATGAATCAGCCATGGGTGTACATGTGTTCTCCATCCTGAAACCCCCTCCCACCTCCCTCCCCATCCTATCCCTCTGGGTCATCCCAGTGCACCAGCCCTGAACACCCTGTTTCATGCATCGAACCTAGACTGGTGATCTGTTTCACATATGATAATATACATGTTTCAATACTATTCTCTCAAATCATCCCACCCTTGCCTTCTGTTGTATATATCTGTGTCCCTTTTACGGTCTCGCATATACTGTTATTGTTACCATCTTTCTCAACTACTCTAATATCAAGTAGGCTAATTGGTGAAGATCTTAACAGATACACTATCAGGTTAAAAAATTCACTTTATTCCTAGTTTGCTAAGCTCTTTCTTTCTTTTTATTATAAGTCAGTTTCATAGTATACAGTGCTCTCCTAGCATTTTCTATATATCAGTTCAGTTCAGTTCAGTTGCTCAGTCGTGTCCAACTCTTTGCGACCCCATGAATCACAGCATGCCAGGCTTCTCTATCCATTACCAACTCCAGAGTCTGCCCAAACCCATGTCCATCTAGTCGGTGACGCCATCCAGCCATCTCATCCTCTGTCGTCCCTTTCTCCTCCTGCCCCCAATCCTTCCCAGCATTAGGATATTTTCCAATGTGTCAACTCTTCGCAAGAGGTGGCCAAAATACTGAAGTTTCAGCTTCAACATCAGTCTTTCCAATTAACACCCAGGACTGATCTCCTTTAGGATGGACTGGCTGAATCTTCTTGCAGTCCAAGGGACTCTCAAGAGTCTTTTCCAACACCACAGTTCCAAAGCATCAATTCTTTGGCGCTCAGCCCTCTTTAGCATTCAACTCTCACATCCATACATGACTACTGGAAAAACCATAGCATTGACTAGATGGACCTTTGTTGGCAAGGTAATATATCTGCTTTTAAATATGCTGTCTAGGTTTGTCATAAATTTCCTTCCAAGGAGTAAGCGTCTTATATATCAGTATACAATTTTCCTCACAGTATCTGTTAATAAGATAGATTAAGTTAATCATTTTTCTTTTCTTTTTCATTGTGGCTTATTACAGGATATTAAGTACTCTTGGTATTGCCATCCCTCTGGAAGATTTAATGCTGCCTCTTCTTGTCTTAGGTCACCACCCATGTGTCCCATCTTTCCCTAATAAGACCAATTGCTCTCTCCCTTTCATCATTCATCACCCTCAGGATTAATCCCACCCTGCCCTGCATCTCTGTTTATCTCCATTACTGAAAGAATCCCAAATCTTCTAGATCATCCTTTATCACCTAGACACTTACCTAGACGTGGCTGTACATCTACTGTGATTCAGACATTCATCTTCCAAAACCTTACGAATTCTTCCAGGATCTAGAGTCAGCAAAATGTTCCACATTATCAACTCTCTTTTAACTTCTTGAAAGTATCTACATTTTCTGTTTTTCCCCTGTGAAAGTGAAAATGTTGGTTGATCAGTCATGTCTGACTCTTTGTGACCATATGGACTCTAGCCTGCCAGGCTCTTTTCTCCATGGGATTCTCCAGGCAAGAATACTGGAGTGAGTTGTCATTCCCTTCTCCAGGGGATCTTCCAGACCCAGGGATCAAACCCAGGTCTCCTGCATTGCAGGCAGATTCCTTTACTGTCTGAGTTACCAGGTAAGCCCTCTTAAATGGTGATGTTTCCTTTCCATATTTCTACAATGATCCTAGAGTTAAGGTGGTTGGCTGTGGCTGAATATATTTTCTTAAGATGGCCACATCATTATGAGTCCTATCCCCACACTATTCATACAATAATGATGTTGACACTCTTTCATTGGGACGTGGGGTTTTGTATTCTTTTCTCTTGGTTGCAAATAAACCTTTGTAATTCTCTAGGATGTGGCAGAGAAATTGTCACATGACTTCTAAGGTGGGGCTATACAAAGCAATGCAACTAGTGCCTGGCTCTCTCTCCCTTCAGGCTGCTTGCCCCTCGGAACCCAGCCTCCATGCCTCAAGGACACCCAGATCACCGAGAGAGCAAAGTATGTGTGCTCAGCCAATGGTCCCAGCTAGAAGGGAATGAAATTTCACAGATTCCAGCCCTAGGCTTTATGCTTTCTGAACGGGGCCTCAGACCTTGCAGCATAGAGACTGACTGTCCCTCTCATGGCTTGTCTGAACTGATTTGCAGAAACTATGAAGGATAATAAATGATTGC
The DNA here is from genome assembly GCA_007570785.1 of Antilocapra americana. Taxonomy (NCBI): domain Eukaryota; kingdom Metazoa; phylum Chordata; class Mammalia; order Artiodactyla; family Antilocapridae; genus Antilocapra; species Antilocapra americana. The sequence continues at coordinate 372,254 of ML661345.1, forward strand.
TGTTATTTTAGCTTTTGAGCTAATTTGTTATGCAACAATAAATAACTAAAAGAAGTCCTTAATGTTTCTCATTACTGTTTCTAGATCACTACCCCAGCTTCCCTCTCGTAGAACCCAAGATTCTTTGAAGCTCAGACTCTTTCAATATATCATATGACATTTTTGTTTCTTGCTATCCCTCATCCCTGGGATATTTTAGCTGCTAATTTGTCACCTCTTTTCCTAACAACTCATGAGGCATACTTGTGGCTACATCAGGATTCCCATAGAAAAAGTTTCCAGTACCCTCAGGCCTCTTATCCTGAGACTTTTACTTCCAATACACCTGTCTCTCTTGTTATCAGCCCCCGGGTTTTACTCTCAGTGTTTTCATTACTGGTAATTGCAAGCCCCTTCATAACATTAATTTTAAATAGTTTACTTTCTGACTACCACCTTAAATCATTCCAACTCATTCCCTCTGCACCCCATTTTTAACAACTCCCATCCAAATGTGCCTTCCGATAAATTGACCCACAGGCAACTCCACTCATGCTTCACTTCCTTTCTTTCCTATCTTTGAATCTTGGTCCATCACTGCAATCACTTCCATATATTTGCCACTATTTCTATTCATTCCTGGCAAAATTTCACACCTAATTAACCCCAATCCTCCATGAGCACCACACCTTTATCATGAAGGGAAAGTAACCAGAGAAAAGTATTCGATGATACTGACTGGTCTCACATTCATTATGCCTAGCACACTTAACAGCGTTTTGGGGGCTCATGAAAGCTTAAAACGCTTTGGGGGCTCCTGCTAATCACATCACATCTCCCTTAACTTTTCGACCTCCCTTACAGAAGTTTCTTTCCCTCTCTTCATGCTCGTGATGGACTTGTTCTTGTTTTTATTTCTATGAGAAATATAAACATTGAATAAGAGCACTCACAGTTCCCACACTGAACTACCTACATTTGTATATTCATATTCTGCCTTTCCTTTTATTACAGTCTATGCCCTACACTTCCCAAACCAGCTCTTCCTCTTCTGTAGTTATTTCTATCTCCTCTTTCCAACTCAAAGACTCACTTGAAGTGTCCCTTTTTCTGTACTGTTAGATTTCTTCACTACTGTACCATCTCCATCATCATATATGCATGCTTAAAAAAAAACTTACTCTAGCTATGTCCTACTTTTGTGTTCATTTATTTAGAAAAATGTTTGGAAAGCATTCCTGTACTTCCGTTCTCCATTTCACAATATCTTATATTCTCTTGAACCCATTCCAATAAGCCTGAACTCCTACTATTCCATCAAAACCTCACCTGACAAGGTCATCTATGAACTCCAGGATGCCAAGTCCAATGGTAATTTCTCACTCTTTATCTTTGTACCTGGAACAACAGTAGCGAACACAACTTGCTCCCACATGCTGTTTTAAAGCTTACAGACCTCCAGGTATAAATGGAAAAAGTTCTTGGGATTTAATATATAGCATAATGAAGTGGTACATAAAGAATCTGCCTGCCAAGAGATGTGGGTTCAATCCCTGGGTCAGGAAGATCTGGAGAAGCAAATGGCAACCCACTCCAGCATTATTGCCTGGAAAATTCCACAGACAGAGAAGCCTGATGGGCTACAATCCATATGGTCACAAAAAGTTGGACACAACTGAGCAACTGAACAACAACAATAGTGATTATAGTTAATAATATTACATTTTACACTTGCAAGTTTCTAAAAGAATAGACCATACACAAAAAAGGTAACTTTGTGAGGTGATGGACATGTTAACTAACCTTATTGTGGTAATCATTTTCCAACAAATGTATACATCAAATCAATGCAATATATGCCTTTCACATTATCAATGTTATATGTCAATTAAATCTCAACAAAGCTGGAGAAAATGTTTTCTTCACTTGTTTACTGAGAATAATTTAAATCCCCCATCTCCAGGTTTCTTTCCTTTTTTCTTCCCAATGTAAAATCTCTTCAAGAAAAGATTTTTAAGGCTTCCCTGGTGGCTAAGTGATAAAGAATCTGCCTGCCAATGCAGGACATGTGGATTTGATCCCTGATCTGGGAAGATCCCACGTACTGCAGAGCGATTAAGACTGTGCACCACAAACTGTTGAGCCCATTCTCTAAAGCTGGGGAGACTCAACTACTGAGCCCTCCTGCTGCAATTACTGAAGCCCATGTGCTTGTGCTCCACAACAAAAGAAGCCATGGCAATGAGAAGTCTGTGCACTGAAACGAGAGTAAAGCTTGTGCACCAATGAAGACCCAGCACAGCCAAAAATAAATAAATAAATAAAATTATTTAAAAAGGAAAATCATTTAGAAGTTGACTACTCTAGAGAATTATTAAACAGAGGTCATTTTTCTGAAATAAAATTTATTTTGATTTGTACAAATGGAGGAGGTGAGTAAGCATTGGTTATTTTTCTCCTTATAAAGTTTGTTTAGTCCAATTTGCCTATTTATCTCAGGAAAAAGTCATTTCATGGTCAGCAAAGTTGGCTGTTGTTTGATCAATGCAATTTCACTCTGTTGTTTGTTTAATTAGAATTTAAATCACACAATAGGATGCAGATGGTGGCTTTTAATTGGATTGTTTAGAAGGAGGTGTCCTTACAGTGTGAATAGCTATAGGTGGACAGAGTTCACTCCCTGATGGCAGTCATTTGGCCATAGTATTTATTTACACAAATTACATCAAAGGTTTATGTCACCTTCAGAGAAAACTAAAATACAAGTAAAAGATAAATGTTAAAAGTGGAAGTGACAAAAAGAAAATAAACCAAACATGAGAACGAAACGTGGTGCCAAGAATGAGGTAAAATTGAACTGGGTCAGCCATAAGCTTTGTAACAGACAAAGCAAAAGTAAAATCTCTTAATTACATAATTTAGTTTTCTGAAAGTAAACAAAATTTCCAAAAGATATACAAGCCTTTTATGAGCACCAATGAGGACTTCCTCAGAGGGATAACTGCTGCATGATGTACATAAAATTATCCTTGACAGTGTCATTTATATAAGCTCTATTAATATGTTTACAACTTCTTTACTTTTCACACTGACACTCAGATGTATATGCTACTGCTCTAAAGGGAACTAGAATAAGCAAGAATTTTTGTGTATATGTGACATCATCCAGATATCACCCTCCCAGAGTTTCTTTGACTTAGAGATGGAGGGCAAATATCTTCAGAGGAGGATGGAAATCCTTCCCTTGAATTATGGATTGTTTCAACAAAGCTTCTGATATGTACTGAGTAGTCACCAGCTCAAGGTTATGTGCCCTTGACATGTAGTATGGATGGATCTAATCTATGTTTCCTAGTGAAGACCAGTCCTTGTGACATCACAGATAATGGCTTGTGGGTAGAATTGATAGTCTCTTTGAAAGCTTGAGATTTACAAGGCATCTGCCTAAATAGAAATACACTTTCTTTCATTTCACTGAGACTGTCTCTTACAGGTAAACAAAGAAACCAGAATGACACCAAAGAGTTTGGCTATTGAGTAACAGCTGAAAATTTCAATTGTGTTAGGAAGCAGAACATCAGTCAAGGAATTTAACAATGGTGCATGTCTGCACAGAACAGGAAACACATAGATATGTAAAATATTTGCTAGGAAAGTGCAAAATTCTAGTATTGTTTTGGCTATTGAAGATGTTGAGGAGTCCTAAATGACTCCAAATTAAAATTGAGTGCCTTTTTTATTTGTGAATTTTAAACTGCCCCAAAGTTTCCATCACCTCAGGTTCCATTTCTGGTTTCAGATACATGTTCAAGAGTTGTTGCCGATGCTTATTTGTAATACTGAAGTCTTCTAGATCCTGTTCAATTATACAAATCACCAGTGCATGAAAAACAGCTTCCAATCACATAAAATCACTCCTGCCTTGTTAAAATCTCATTTGTTATAGGAACTCTTAGAAACATAAGGTGCCTCCAAGGAAAAATTATTACTACTCATATTGCAATGGGAAATAAAACTCTGTATAAATCAATACTAGCAGGGATGCTCTTATTAAAAAGGGATCCACAGGTCAATTGCTAACTTTCAGTTGACAGCATAATTTAGTAGGGCACACTGTGCCCTTATGGTGGCTAGTGACCATTTTCAGAAAGAGTAGGGGTTTAGTCAGGTTCCAATAGAAGCAATTTGAAATAGAAAAAATAAAAAGAAAAACAGAATCAAAGTTTGGTATATCATCTTGTTTCAGATATTTTCATTTTTAAAAACAGCTTTGTTAAGGTATAATTGATATGCTGGGGAAACGCATATATTTAATATGTACAATTTTAATGATACCATTGACTCAATCAAGATAGTAGATATATCTAAGGCTCCCTTGTAGCTCAGTTGATTAAGCATCTGCCTACAATGCAGGAGACCTGCGTTCAATTCCTGGGTTGAGAAGTTCCCGTGGAGAAGGAAATGAAAACCCACTCCAATATTCTTGCCTAGAGAATCCCATGGACAGAGCTGTAGCCTTGCTACAACTCATGAGATTACAAGAATTGGATGTGACTTAGCACTATCTTGTAACCCTTTGCAAAATTTCCTTTTGTCTTTTTGTCTTTTTGGTTTTGTTTTGCTGTTTTGTATGTGGGAAGAGCACCTAACATGAGATCTAGTCTGTGAACAAATTTTGAAGTAAATGCCACTATGCTGTTCACTATAGCCTCTGTACTGTACAGCAAATCTCTAGAACACAATTTGTGTAATTATAACTTCATACCTTCCCCTTCCCCCCAGCCTCTGGCAATCATGATTGTATTCTCTGCTTCTATGAGTTTGACCATTTTAGACTTCTCATATAAGGGAAATATTAAAATATTTGTCCTTCTGTGTTTGGCTTATTCCACTTAGCATAAGGTCCTTCAGGTTCATCCTTGTTGCAAATGGCAGAATTTTTTTTCAATTTTAAGACTGAATAATATTTCATTGCATACATATTATGTGTTTATATGTATGTGTGTTGTGTATGTATGTATCCATTGTATGTATATATATATATATATATATATATATATATATATATATATATATAAATTCTCTTTATTCATTAATTTCTCTGCGTGAGTGCTGAATCATGTGGTAGTTTTATTTTTAAGTTTTTGAGTAACTGTCATACTGTTTCTCATACCTGCTACACCATTTCACATTTCTACCAACAGTAGGTTCCAATTTTTCCACAACCTGTTAACACATTATTATTATTATTTTGATAAGAGCCATCTTAAGAAATGTGAGGTGATATCTTAATGTGGTTTTGATTTGTATTTCCCTGAGGATTCGTGACTTTGAGCATCATTTCATGTACCTATTGTCAATTTATATGTCTTCTTTAGAGAAATTTCTATTCACATCATTTTTCTTTTAAAAATTGGGTTATTTGTTTATTGCTGAGGAGTTCCACCCATATTTTGGATATTAACCCCTTGTCACATATATGGTTTGCAAATATTTTTCCCCATTCTACAACTTACCATTTTTATTCTGTTGATTGTTTCTTTTGTTGTGCAGTAGCTATTTAGTTTAATGTCTCACTTGTCTATTTTTGCTTTTGTTGCTTGTGATTTTAGTGTCATATCCAAGAAAGCATTACCAAAACTAATGTCAAGTAGATTTTCCCCTATGCTTTTCTTTAGGAGTTTTACAGTTTCAGTTCTTATATTTAAGTTTTTAAAAATCCATTTTGAGTTGGTTTTGTGTGTGGTATAAGATCAGAGTTCAATTTATTTTTTTTACATTCAGATATCCAGTTTACCAACGCCAGTTGTTTAAAGAACTGTTTTTTCCCTATTGTATGTTTTTTATATCCTTGTCCAAAATCAGTTGACAGTGTGCGTGTGGGCTATTTCTGGACTTTCTATTCCATTGGACGACAGAGGATGAGATGGTTGGATGGCATCACCAACTCAATGGACATGAGTTTGAGTAAGCTCCAGGAGTTGGTGATGACAGAGAATCCTGGCATGCTGCAGTCCATGGGGTAGCAAAGAGTTGGACACAACTAAGTGACTGAACTGATATGCTTGTCTGGCATATATATTATTTAGCATTAGAATTGAAATTGAACTATAAATAATCAGTGACAGATGATTGTCTTAGCTAGACCTTTCATCGAAGGAAGCTGGGCTCCTGAAGTCACAGGCCTAGAGATTATACCAGGAAATAAGAGAGGAATGGGATTGAGGTCTCTGATCTCAAGCATTTTCTTCGGTGCAGAGTGCTGCTGACAGGCAATCAAATCATCCAAAAAGTCTTACTAAAACCCAGATTCTGATTATGATTGGGGGCAGGGTGCAGAGTCTGAGTTTCTAACAAAGTCTCAGATGATGAAGGTGCTGCTATCTAAGGAACACACTTTGAGTAGCTAGACTTTTCAGTTTCACCTAGATCACTTTCTCCTATGTTCACAAGAGTTATCCTTTTATAAAGAAACACTGTTGGGAAGGCTTAGTGCGGCCTATTTAATTGTCTATTATTTAATTCCATAAACAGCAGCTGGCACTTCTTAACACTTGTTGGTGTTGGGTTGCTAAGTGGTGTCTGACTCTTTGTGACTATATAGACTGAAGCACACCAGGCTTCCTGTCCTCCAATACCTCTCAGAATTCGCTGAAGTTCATGTCCATGGGTTTGGTGATGCTATCTAACTATCTCATCCTCTGTCACTCTCTTCCCTTTTTGCACTCAATCTTTCCTAGCATCAGGGTCTTTTCCAATGAGTCAGCTCTTTGCATCAGGTGGCCAAAGTATTGGAGCTTCAAGTTTAGTATCAGTCCTTCCAATGAATATTCAGACTTGACTTCCTTTAGGATTGACTGGTTTGATCTCCTTGTGATCCAAGGGAATCTCAAGAATCTTCTCAAGCACTACAGTTCAAAAACATCAATTCTTTGGCATTCAGCCTTCTTTATGGTCTAACTCTCACATCCATACATGACTACAGGAAAAACCATAGCTTTGACTATATGGACCTTTGTTGGAAAAGTTATGCCTTTGCTTTTTAATACACTGTCTAGGTTTGTCATAGCTTTTCTTCCAAGAACCAAGCTGTCTTCAAATTTAGTGGCTGCAGTCACCATCTGCAGTGATGACTTACCACTTACTACATAACAATCAAACTTCATATTTGATTTAATCTTCACAAAATTGTATGAGGTAGGTGCCATTATTATTCTCACTTATGCATGAGGAAACTGAGACACAGGGGTTAAAAAACATTACCAGACCAAGTGGTCAACAGTGGGGATTGAACTGATGTTGAAGTGTGGATGCCTGAGCCTAGGCTCATAACATTGTTCTTTGTTAAACTGCCTAAGCAATGATTCTGAAGGGATGAGTATTAAAGCAAGATTAATGCATGACCTTGAATAAGTTTTGCATAGTTTACTTATTTTAGGTTTTCTTGATTCCACTAGTTTGAATGCTATGAATAGTTTTACCTTTTTACCCTATGTGGTCTAAAAGCATAATTTACCACAATCTTCCTGCTATTTAAAATACATACATATACATTTATTTTAGACCATTAAAATACAACTAAAAATATAAAGAAGTGCTAAATAAAAAGAATGAGAGACATGTTCCCTAAGTTGAGTCAACTTGGTGACAGCTCAGCTTTGAGCCAACACACTCTTTTGACATAAATAAAATTCATTTTTATTTGGCTACACAATTAAACAGATGACATCTTATATATCATATACATTCATTCTATCACTGACATTTGCATAGGTGTATGATAGCATTTTTTTAATAAAGCAACTTTATGTGTATATTTTAGAAGTAGCAGTTTCCATTTTATAATTAAAGTTTACTACTCAACTATGCTTCCATAAAAATAAATAAATAGAATAAATAAAAATGAAATAAATATTACTATATTTCACTCTAACTGGTGAAAAGTTGGCACTAGTAGACTGGGATAAATTATGCATATATCAATAGAATACCTACTGAAAAAGCTACATGAAAGGATATACTTACTAGGGTTGATGTAACACACTGTCTATCTGTCTGTCTAGTCATGCCTGCATTTTTGTGACCCTGTCAACTCTATCTGGCCTAGGCTCCTTTTCATCCTAGACTTCCAAGCAAGAACACTGAAGTGGGTTGCCACTTCCTCCTCCAAAGGATTTTCCCAATCCAGGAAGAACCCACATCTGCATTTTATGGATGCAGATGGATTCTCTATCTCTATTGTATATAAAATAAATAAGTGTTAAGGACCTACTGTATAGCACAGGAAATGGTCTATACTCAATACTTTGTAATGACTTATATGGGAAAAGAATCTAAAAAAGAGTAGAAATATATATATATATATGTACATATATATATATATATACATATATATATATATATATGATTCACTTTTCTGTACATCAAAACCTAACACAACATTGCAAATCAATTTTACTCCAATGAATTTTTTAAAAGAATAAAAAATACACTTAATTGAAAGTAATTCAATAGAAGAAGGATAACCTTTTTAATACATAGTGCTACAAAGACAGAAATATAGATCATTGAAACAAAATAGAAAGCCCAGAGACAAATCCATGCACTTATGGACACTTAACTTTTGACAAAGGAGTCAAGAATACACAATGGAGAAAAGACAATCTCTTTAAAAAGTGGTGCTGGGAAAACTGGTCAACCACTCATAAAAGAATGAAACTCGAACACTTTCTAACACCATACACAAAAATAAACTCAAAATGGATTAAAGATCTAAATGTAAGACCAAAAACTATAAAACTCCTAGAGGAAAACATAGGCAAAACACTCTCTGACATAAATCACAGCAGGATCTTCTATAAGCCACCTCCCTGAGTAATGGAAATAAAAGCAAAAATAAACAAATGGGACCTAATTAAACTTAAAAGCTTTTGTTCAATGAAGGAAACTACAGGCAAGGTGAAAAGGCAGCCTTCAAATGGGAGAAAATAATAGCAAACAAAGCAACGGACAATGAATTAATCTCAAAATTTACAAACAGCTCCTACATCTCAATTCCAAAAAAATAAATGACCCAAGCAAAAAATGGGCCAAAAAACTAAACAGACAATTCTCCAAAGAAGACATACAGATGGCTAACAAACACATGAAAAGATGCTCAACATCATTCATCAGAGAATTGCAAATCAAAACCATAATGAGGTACCATCTCACGCCAGTTACAATAACTGGTATCAAAAAGTCCACAAACAATAAATGCTGGAGAGGGTGTGGAGAAAAGGGAACCCTCTTACACTATTGGTGATAATGCAAACTAGTACAGCCACTATGGAGAACAGTGTGGAGATTCCTTAAAAAACTGGAAATAGAACTGCCATATGACCCAGCAATCCCACTGCTGGGCATACATACTGAGGAAACCAGAATTGAAAGAGACACGTGTACCTCAATATTTATCACAGCACTGTTTACAATAGTCAAGACATGGAAGCAACCTAGATGTCCATCAGCAGATGAATGGGTAAGAAAGCTGTGGTACATATACACAATGGAATATTATTTACTCATTAAAATAGAGCATTTGGATCAGTTCTAATGAGTTGGATGAAACTGGAGCCTATTATGCAGAGTGAAGTGAGTCAGAAAGAAAAACACCAACACAGTATACTAATGCATATATGTGGAATTTAAAAAGATGGTAACAATGACCCTATATGTGAGATAGCAAAAGAGACACAGATGTAAGGAACAGCCTTTTGGACTCTGTGGGAGAAGGCGAGGGTGGGGTGATTTGAGAGAATAGCATTGAAACATGTATATTATCATATGTGAAACAGATTGCCAGTCAAGGTTCGATGCATGAGACCGGGTGCTCTGGGCCAATGCATTGGGATGACCCTGAAGGATGGGATGGGGAAGGAGGTGGGAGGGGGTTTCAGGATGGGGAACACATGTACACCCATGGCTGATTCATGTCAATGTATGGCGAAAATCACTACAATATTGTAAAGTAATTAACCTCCAATTAAAATAAATAATTTTTTAAATACATAGTGCTGGAGCAACTGGCTATTGTTATTCAGTTGCCCAGTCGTGTCTGACTCTTTGTGACCCTATGACTGCAACACACCTGGCCACTCTGTCCCTTACCATCTCCTGAAGCTTGCCCAAGTTCATATCCATTGCATCAGTGATGCCATACAGCCATCTCAACCTCTGATGCCCTCTTTACCTTCTGCCCTCAATCTTTCCCAACATCAGGGACTTTTCCAATGAGTCAGCTGTTAGCATCAGATGACCAAAGTACTGGAGTTTCATCTTCAGCATCAGTCTTTCCTTCCAATGAGTATTTAGGATTGATTTCCCTTAAGATTGACTGGTTTGATCTCCTTGCTGTCCAAGGGACTCAGGAGTCTTCTCCAGCACCATAATTCAAAGGCATCTACTCTTTGGTGTTCTGCCTTCTTTACGGTCCAGCTCTCACAATTGTACGTGGCCATGAGGAAGACCATGGCCTTGACTATAGGTACCTTTGTCAGCAATGTCTCTGCTTTTCGACATACCATCTAGGTTTGTCATAGCTTTCCTGACAAGAAGCAAACAGCTTCTAATTTCACGATTGCAGTCATTAACTGCAGTGATTTTAGAGTTCAAGAGGAAACCTGTCACTATTTCTACCTTTTCAACTTCTGTTTGACATGAAGTAATGGGGGCGGGTGTCATGATCTTAGTTTGTTGTTGTTGTTGTTTTTGTTTTTTTAATATTTAGTTTTAAACAGCTCTTTCACTTTCCTCCCTCACCCTCATCAAGGTGCTTTTTAGTTCCTCTTCATTTTCTGTGATTAGAGTGTTATCATTTGCATATCTGAGGTTGCTGATGTGTTTCTCCTGTCTATTTCAATTCCAGCTTGGAACTCATTCAGCCTGGTGTTTTTCATGATGTGCTCATCATATAGATTAAACAAACAGGGTGACAGTAGACATCTCTGCCATACTCCTTTCTCAATCATGAATCAATCAGCTGCTCCACACAAGATTCTAACTGTTGCTTCTTGACCCTCATACATGTTTCTTAGGAGACAGGTAAGATGGCCTGGTATTCCCATCTCTTTAAGAGCTATCCATAGTTTATTATGATCCACACAGTCAAAGGCTTTGGCGTAGTCAGCGAAACAGAGATAGATGTTTTATTTTTGGAAATTCTTAGCTTTCTCTATTATCCAGTGAATGTTGGCAATTTGATCTCTGATTCTTCTTCCTTTTCTAAATCCAGTTTGGACATCTGAAAGTTCTCAGTTTGCATTATGCTGAAGACTACCATGCAAGATTTTAAGTATGACATTACTAGCATGGGAGATGAGTGAAACTGTCTGATGGTTAGCAAATTTTTTAATAGTATGCTTCTTGGGAATTGGGATGAGAATTGACATTTTCCAGACCTGTGGTTACTGCTGGGTCTTCCAGATTTGCTGATATATTGAATGCAACATCATCCTCTAGGGTTTTGAAGAGTTCTGGAATTTTTAGAATCCTCTAGCTTTATTAATAGTGGTGCTTCTTAAGGCCCACTTGACTTCACTCTCCAGAATGTCTGGCTCTGGGTGGCTGACCACACAATCACAGCTATTTGGTTCATCTAGATATTTTTTATACAATTCTTCCATATATCCTTTCCATCTCTTCTTGATCTCCCCAGTGTCTGTTAGGTAGGTCTCTACCATTTATGCCCTTTATTGTGCCCATCTTTGGAAACACCAACCCACTCCAGTACTCTTGCCTGAAAAATCCCATGGACAGAGAGTCCCATGGGCTGTAGTCCATGGGGTTGCAAATTTGGACTCTATTGAACATAAACACTGGAATAACACTAGGGAAATAACAGTGTAGCGGTTTTACTATCCAGACCTATAAATGGCAAGTATTCACCTGAATAGGTGGAATATGTCCGCACATCCATGTTGGCACCTGTTTAATAAATTCAAAGCTCCCAAGAGAGGTCCTGATGCACTAAAAATTCCTTCTTACTTACAAATGTTTTCTGTTCAGGCTCCAAATTCACAAGTTATGCCCTTTCACCTCAAAAGGTAACAACTTTACTCTGGTCTCAATAGATCAATGAAGAAGGCAATGGCACCCAACTCCACTACTCTTGCCTGGAAAATCCCATGGACAGGGGCATGGCAGTCTACAGTCCATGGGGCTGCAAAGAGTCGGACACAACTGAGTGACTTCACTTTCACTTTCAGATTGGTCTTAGCCCTTCTGAAATCCACCCTGGTCCTTCTCATCTCCAGCCTGCAGTTCCTGGGCAGGAAATGACTTTGCATTGATGTCCAGAGACTGACCTAGTGTGATTCTGCTTGATTGAAATGGGATCACCCCTCAATGGTGAAAAATTGAAAGCATTTCCCCTAAAGTCAGGAATACTTATCATTACTATTATCATTACTATTCAAAATAGTTTTGGAAGTCCTGGCCACAGCAATCAGAGCAGATAAAGAAATAAAAGGAATCCAAATCAGAAAAGAAGAAGTAAAACACTCACTGTTTGCAGATGACATGATCCTCTACATAGAAACCCCCAAAGACTCTACCAGAAAATTACTAGAGCTAATCAGTGAATACAGTAAAGTTGTAGGATATAAAATCAACACACAGAAATCCCTTGCATTCCTATGCACTAACAATGAGAAAACAGAAAGAGAAATTAAGGAAACAATTCCATTCACCATTGAAACAAAAACAATAAAATACTTAGGACTATATCCACCTAAAGAAACAAAAAACCCATATATAGAAAATCATAAAACACTGATGAAAGAAATCAAAGAGGACACAAATAGATGGAGAAATATACCATGTTTATGGATCAGAAGAATCAATATAGTGAAAATGAGTATATACCCAGAGCAATCTATAGATTCAATGCAATTCCTATCAAGCTACCAATAGTATTTGTCAAAGAACTAGAACAAATAATTTCACAATTTGTATGGAAATACAAAAAAAAATCTTGAATAGCCAAATCAATCTTGAAAAAGAAGAATGGAACTGGAGGAATCAACCTGCCTGACTTTAGGCTATACTACAAAGCCACAGTCATCAAGACAGTATGGTACTGGCACAAAGACAGAAATACAAATCAATGGAACAAAATAGAAAGCCCAGAGACAAATCCACACACCTATGGACACCTTATCTTTGACAAAGGAGACAAGAATATACAATGGAGAAAAGACAATCTCTTGAACAAGTGGTGCTGGGAAAACTGGACAACCATTTGTGAAACAATGAAACTAGAACACTTTCTAACACCATACACAAAAATAAACTCAAAATGGATTAAAGATCTAAATGTAAGACCATAATCTATAAAACTCCTAGAGGAAAACATAGGCAAAACACTCTCCGACATAAACCAAAGCAGGATCCTCTATGACTCACCTCCCAGAATATTGGAAATAAAAGCAAAAACATACAAATGAGACCTAATTAAAATGAAAAGCTTCTGCACAACAAAGGAAACTATAAGCAAGGTGAAAAGGCAGCCTTCAGAATGGGAGAAAATAATTGCAAATGAAGCAATGGACAAACAATTCATCTCAAAAATATACAAGCAACTCCTGCAGCTCCACTGCAGAAAAATAAATGACGCAATCAAAAAGTGGGCCAAAGAACTAAACAGACATTTCTCCAAAGAAGACATACAAATGGCTGACAAACACATGAAAAGATGCTCAATATCCCTCATTATCAGAGAAATGCAAATTAAAACCACAATGAGGTAACATTTCACATCAGTCAGAATGGCTGCCATCCAAAAGTCTACAAGCAATAAATGCTGGAGAGGATGTGGAGAAAAGGGGACCCTCTTACATTGTTGGTGGGAATGCAAATTCGTAGAGCCACTATGGAGAACAATGTGGAGATTCCTTAAAAAACTGAAAATAGAACTGCCATATGACCCAGTAATCCCACTGGTGGCCATACACACTGAGGAAACCAGAATTGAAAGAGACACGTGTACCTCAATATTCATCACAGCACTGTTTACAATAGCCAGGACATGGAAGCAACCTAGATGTCCATCAGCAGACGAATGGATAAGGAAACTGTGGTACATATACACAATGGAATATTACTCAGCCATTAGTAAGAATACATTTGAATCAGTTCTAATGAAGTGTATGAAACTGCAGCCTATTATAGAGGGTGCAATAAGCCAGAAGGCAAAACACCAATACAGTATACTAACGCATATATATGGAATTTAGAACTATGGTAATGATAACCCTGTATGAGAGACAGCAAAAGAGATGCAGATGTATAGAACAGTCTTTTGGACTCTATGGGAGAGGACAAGGGTGGGATGATATGGGAGAATGGCATTGAAACATGTAAATTAGTATATGTGAAATGAATCACCAACCCAGATTTGATGCATGATACAGGGTGCCCAGTGCCAGTTCACTGGGATGACCCAGAGGGATGGAATCAGGAGGGAGGTGGGAGGGGGGTTCTAAAAGTGGAACACATGTATACTCATGGCGTATTCATGCCCATGTATGGCAAAACCAACACAGTAATGTAAAGAAAATAGTCTTTCCTGAATTTGTTACAATTTAAAAAAAAATGTGATCATCCTTCCCTGCCACCTGGCTTGTTTATTGACACAGAAGAGAGGGTGGCAAAGAAGAAAACCCACAGTTCCCAGACTGTAACTGCTGACATTAAGGATAAAAAAAAACAGTATAAATAGCAAAATGTGTTCACCTGGGAATCAGGACAAGCAAGCTTTTATGAACCAAAGGCAAATCCAAATGACCTCAGGGTGACAGCAGCAAGTGGCTGCTTGAAGTCAGATCTTAATTTCCTTCCTGAGAATTGAACCTGGGTTAAAACCAGGAATCCTAACATAAGACCACAAAGTACTGGTGGCTAGAAGCAAATTCTTTGCTCTATACTTTTCTGAAAACAAGAGTATTATAAGAGACTGAAATAGTAAAAATGGCACAGAACTTATAAGAAACACAGCATATATGAGAGAGCACACAGAGAAGCAGTTTAAGACAGAAGACAGTACCCATCCAGACAAGAGTGTAGCATCCTTTAATAAGGAGCCCTAAAAGGGTGGTTTAAATTATATGCTTATATGGGAGAATCTTCTGAGTCTCTTTTCCTTTGGCCAATCATCTTGCTTCATTTCCCATATCTTATTTGACCCAGGGCCCTTCTGATGTGAGTGTGTATCTTTTGGCTAAGATGGATTCCAGTGGAAAGATCTCTAGGAGATTGACAGAATATAGTATGGATAGTACTCTCTCCCTTTCTGACCCTTGAGAAACCTTTCTGGACATGTTTATTCAAGGAGGTCTCCTTGACCTCAAGAATGATAGATACAGTCATCTTATCTTTTACTCCAACAGGACTCAGATCCTCCCTGCTCCTGCTATTTTCCCTTGAAATATGAGAGAGAGACAAGCTCCAATTTGCTCAGCCTGACAAATTCCAGCTGATCAGCCCAGGGGCCCATCTATCTCCTATCTCACAAGGAGACAAAAGGAAGGTCAATATTTATTAGGTTTTAGGAGGAACCTGGGGAGAGTTGCTTTGGATAAAAGTTCACCAGAGGAGAATGAGTTCAAGGTTGGGGTGGGTTCTCCTTGGCTGCAAGGGTGGTTAGTGCACTATTGTTGGGGCAGGGAGGGCCTTTCCTTCCTTTTCTTAAAGGTAGGAGATGAAATTCCCATGTGAAAAATGTCCTCCTTATAGCAAACCAAAAAATAAATTCTCACCAACAGGGACAATACACGAAAAATTCTACACATACAGACCTTCTTACTTTTATCCTTTCTGCTTGGTTATGCAGGCTGCACAGTGGTATCTGTGTGATAGTCCTCTTTGGAGCCTCCTCAGTTCAGTTCAGTTCAGTTCAGTTGCTCAGTCTTGTCCGACTCTTTGGCCCTTGACTCCATTTTAAAGTTTTCCCTTATTTATTTTCACTACCACTTCTGAACTCTCTCCATATTGTCCTGAAAGAGTCATTTGGCTCAGGGAGCAGATTCTCTAACCACCTCACAGCAGCCACCACTCAACGGAGGACCCACCTACCTCTTCTGCTCATGGCTCAGCTGTCACATCTCCAAGGGAGAATGGGACATTGGGGCTTGCTGTGTGAGTGTGGTGGACCTTTGAGTCCACCTCTGAATCCAGCTTTGTTGATAGTTTGGTTAATGTGAAATCCTCACAATTCTGGCACTACACTAATGGCCAACCTCAGCCTTTAAAAATGGAATTTGTTTTCACCACCCTTCACTGGCACTATATGGAAACTTTCTGTATGCTTCCCTAGTGGCTCAGGCTGTAAAGAATTTGTCTGCAGTGCAGAAGACCTGGGTTCGATCCCTGGGTCTGGAAGATTCCCCTGGAGAAGGGACTGGCTACCCAGTCCAGTATTCTTGCCTGGAGAATTCCATGGAGAGAGAAGCCTGGTGGGCTACAGTTCATGGGGTCACAAAGAGTCAGACACAACTGAATGACAAACACACAAACATGGTGACTGCAATATAATGTAGGCACAGCTGGTTTTCTTACTCAAAATCCTAAGGCATTGTGCTCTTAGAAAAATTTTTCTAAGAATTCTTGATTGCTCATTTTTTTGCAAATATGGTACTTCTTTCAAAATCTTAAAGGATATTGGAAATTGGGAAAACATGAATCAGACATCAGTTTAATACAAATCTTGATTCAGTGAGTAGTGGGTGTGATCATTTAGCTCATATTTTTGAGTCATAGTTGGAAAAAGCACTAGGTCCAAATGACTTTCACTATTTGTCATGGGAACACAAGTAGTAAGAGATCAAATCTGGTATTTTAAATCCCAGTGTTCTTCAGCTGTCTTAAATGTGGAGATAATAAAATGACACTTTTAATTTTTTATTAGCACTTCAAAAACTCATCCACATACATTATCTTACTTGCTCCTTGCAGGCACCACATGAGATAGTCAGGGCAAGACTCATAATTCTCACTGACAGATGAGGAAATTGGGGACCAGGGAGGTTAAGTGGCTCATCACTGTCGTACTACTTCTCTGGTAGAAGGCATCATTTTTGTTGAAAGGAACATGTATGAGAGAAACGACACCAGTTTAGGAAGCAAAGTGTCTTAGAGTCCTGTCTTTTCACATCTGCACAATCTTGTACTCATCATTTAAATTCTCTGAAGTCTGTGTCTTTCAAAGAGACGCCTATTAATGAAATGAAACACACCAAGTAACAATAACACCTTACATACTAACAAGCTTAAGATAATGAATATGATGACAATGAAATGGAGAAGGCAAGCCAACAAAGAAGGAATAGTGACAAGATGTGGGATAAAATTGCTGAAAACAGAGTGAAAAAGGTATTTTATTATTATTTTTTTTATATTTATGTTTACTTTGTTGGAACACTTCACTGGGCATGTAATTCATCATAGACCTACAGCATTTTTAGTTGTGAGGAACATGCAGACTATAATCATGGATGTTGTAACATGTTTCCACAGCACCTACCACTTCTAGAAAAGAACAGGATGGGCAGGTATCATATGGAGAAAGATACTTTAGAAGTAGGCTGAGATGTGTAACCCTGAGACTTGAGTGATATGTTTGTGTATTGCAGTGTATCGGGGTGTGATGAGTACAATTTTGGCTGGACCTTCTGTCCCTTCATTCTTTCTGGAGTTATTTTGCCACTGATCTTCAGTAGCATGTTTGGTACCTACTGACCTTGGGAGTCCATCTTTCAGTGTTCTGTCTTTTTGCCTTTTCATACTGTTCATGGGGTTCTTAAGGCAAGAATACTGAAGTGGCTTGTCATTCCCTTCTCCATTGGATTACATTCTGTCAGACCTCTCCATTATGACCCAGAGGCTATCTAGGAAGAATCACTGCGGGGTGGTACTGAGATGGTAGACTGAATCCAGGTCTTAGAGACTTCCAACTGCTTGTTTACATAGTTTATGCTCCACTAGCAAACAAGAGATAGTGAAAAGTTTTGAACAAACTCATTTGCATTCATTGGATGCAGTCACTGGTTTCCAACTGGATTTAACAAATTGATATTTTAAAATTATAAAGACTTCCCTAGTTATCCAGTGGTTAAGACACCAAACACCCAATGGAGGGGGCCCAGGTTGGATCCCTGGTCCGAGAAGTAGAGATAGCATGCTGCAACTAAGACCCAGTGCAGCCAAATAAATTAAATTAAAAATAAATAAAATTATAAATTATGTACAATATATTATATGCATATAATTATAACTGAGTGCATATTCTTTCATTTATTAGATGTTCACAATAAGTATGTAGACATTATAAAAATATACAGGCTAATGTCTTATAGCAATAGTTAATGAATCTATTCAAATTTTATGTTCTCTTCTGTATATTGTTTTTGAGATTGCATCCAGGTACTGCATTTCAGACTCTTTTGTTGACTCTGATGGCTACTCCATTTCTTCTAAGAGATTCCTGCCCACAGTAGTAGATATAATGGTCATCTGAGTTAAATTCACCCATTTCCGTCCATCTTAGTTCACTGATTCCTAGAATGTTGACGTTCACTCTTGCCATATCCTGTTTGACCACTTCCAATTTGCCTTGATTCATGGACCTAACATTCAAGGTTCCTATGCAATATTGCTTTTTACAGCATTGAATCTTGCTTCTATCACCAGTTACATCCACAACTGGGTGCTGTTTCTGCTTTGGTTCCATCCCTTCATTCTTTCTGGAGTGATTTCCCCACTGATCTCCAGTAGCATATCGGGCACCTACTGACCTGGAGAGTTCGTCTTTCAGTGTTCTATCTTTCTGCCTTTTCATACTATTCATGAGGTTCTCAAGGCAAGAATACTGAATCAGTTTGCCATTCCCTTCTCCAGTGGACCACATTCTGTCAGACCTCTCCACCATGACCCCTTTGTCTTGGGTGGCCCCACGTGGCATGGCTTAGTTTCATTGAGTTAGACAAGCTGTTGTCCATGTGATCAGATTAGTTAGCTATCTGTAATTGTGGTTTCAGTCTGTCTGCCCTCTGATGCCCTTTCTTAGTGCACACCATCTTACCTGTGTTTCTCTTATCTTGTACATGGGGCATCTCTTCACAGCTGCCCCAGAAGAGCACAGCTGCTGCTCCTTACCTTGAATGTGGGGTAGCTCCTCTCAGCCACCACCCCTGACCTTGGACATGAGGGAAATGCTGGGCTTGATGAAGCAGAAGCTGGAATCAAGATTGCTGGGAGAAATATCAATAACCTCAGATATGCAAATGACAATACCCTTATGGCAGAAAGTGAAGAAGAAATAAAGGGCCTCTTGATGAAAATGAAAGAGGAGAGTGGAAAAGTTGGCTTAAGGCTCAACATTCAGGAAACTAAGATCATAACATCCGGTACCATCACTTCATGGGAAATAGATGGGGAAATAGTGGAAACAGTGGCTGATTTTAATTTTAGGGGATCTCCAAAATCACTGCAGATGGTGATTACAGCCATGAAATTAAAAGATGCTTGCTCCTTGGAAGAGAACTTATGACCAACCTGGACAGCACATTAAAAAGCAGAGACACTGCTTTGTCAACAAAGTTCCATCTAGTCAAAGCTATGGTTTTTCCAGTAGTTAAGTATGGATGTGAGAGTTGGACTGTAAAGAAAGCTGAGCACTGAAGAACTGTTGCTTTTGAACTGTGGTGTTGGAAAAGACTCTTCAGAGTCTCTTGGCTGCAAGGAGATCCAACCAGTCCATCATAAAGGAGATCAGTTATGGCTGTTCACTGGAAGGACTGATGTTGAAGCTGAAACTCCAATACTGTGGCCATCTGATATGAAGAGCTGACTCATTTGAAAAGACCCTGATGTGGGAAAGATTGCGGGCAGGAGGAGAAGGGGACAACAAAGGATGAGATGGTTGGATGGCATCACCAACTCAATGGACATGAGTTTGTGTGAACTCCAGGAGTTAGTGATGGACAGGGAGGCCTGGAGTGCTGCAGTTCGTGGGGTCACAAAGAGTCGCACACAACTGAGCCACTGAACTGAACTGAACTGAACTGTATATTGTGGAGAGAACAGCATTGGGCCTAAAATGAACAATAGACTATCAATACATTTTCAGAGTCTAATTTTGCTGAGAGTTTAGTACTGGAATCAGTAATGTTATGCCTCCTTGTTCTTATACTATCAAGTCATTAATAGTTTGATTTTAGAGATTTTTGATTGAATTTCTACCTGTAAAGATTGGTCTCCCAGAGCTATCTTTGTTGTTGTCCAATGCCAACAGCATATTCTTATCTTTGCAATTTTATTTTTATAAATTTATTTCCAAATGCCCAAATACACATTCTTCTCAAAGAGTTTTTCTTTTCCACCTCTTACTCTCTGAAAGAATAAAGAGAAGGATAACAAAATTAATTAATATGTAATGGAAAAATGTGTCTCTCTAATCGAAAAGCATATCTAATATCTCTATGGTTAGGTATGGATATTGAAGTTTGTACAAATCACAAATCACTTTCATTCACTACCGCCAAACACAGATAATAAAATGAATGCAAACGTCTAGATAATGTGCCAATTCTGGCCATTCAACCATCTAGCAATAGGTATATGTCCATGCTGAGGAACATGAGAAAATGTACTATTGCCACTAATTTAAAAATGAAAGATGCTTTCATGAACAAAATTCCCATCATAGTATATTAAAATATTTTAGACATGTAAGCCTTATCCATAACTGTCAGTGAATTAATACATAAAGAAAACAAGTGGTTTTAGAAAAATTTGCTTGAGATAGATGTGGCAATGGGCTCTATTTCAAGGCAACGAATGGTGTCCCTAAGGCTCTTTGCATATTCTCAGAAAATTGAAATATATACTAAATACAGAAGAATTTTATGTATCTTTATGATGCTCTGAAGTTTCTGGGCTGCCAAAAGACTGGTGTTAAAATACTCAGAGTCTATCAAGTTTAGAGAATACATTCAAGCATTTGCCTTAATGACCTCATCAATGCACCTTAATTGTTTAATTTTCCTGTCTTTCTTTTCTCTTTATTACATGCAAACATTGCATTTTTACTCCAGGAGAGAAGATACAGATATTAATGATACAGAATATAACTCATGGGAGTTTATGGCATGTGCCACTAGTTTCTCCCTGAAGATCTAAGAGTCACATTTTCAAACCTTTGCATTTGAGATGCAAGCAGAATAAAATTCTAATAGCAAAGGAATTCCTAACTGTATGATGTGGAAATACATACAGTGCTGTGCTTCAAGGCCTCATTGCCTGCATTATAGTTTTCTTTGCTTAATTATAATCACCATAAAATGTTTGATAGTGTGAGGTTCTAATGTATATTTTGCATCTTGGTGTGTGAACCTTTAATTTTTTGGCTTGATTTTTTGTTGACAATACTCATTTCATGATTTAGTAACACTGACAGGCAATTTTAAAGACAAATAGTTGTGAAATCATTATTACAATCCTATCACAATCTTTGACTTCAATCCAGCTGAGTCAATCTGTAGTCAGAGTATCTTGATTTTCTTTTTTTTTTTTTGAAACACAGTGAAGTGTGTAGTCGTATTTTGAAGCCTCTGGGTCATTTTTTTCTTTTAAATTAATACATTGCTGTTTTTAGAAAATGTTTATGTTTACAGAAAATTCATCAGATGGTACAGAGAGATAAGACACACTTTCTTTTACTCCCACTGTTTCTCCTAATATTAACATCTTCCATTAGCATGGTCTATTTGTAACAATTTGCAAACTAATATTACTTACCTTAGTATTAAATGATATATTAGTATTAAGTGAAGTTGAAAGTTTAATAGTAGAGATCACTTTTGTATTGAACAATTAGTTCTATAGATTTTAACAAATACACTATGTCAATTAACCAGCAGTAGAGTAAAATACAGAATAGCTTCACTGCACTTCCACACCTATACTTTCATCCATCTTCTTTTCTTCTTCCCACTAAGTTCCTGGCAACCACTGATTGATTACTGTCTTCATAGTTTTGCCTTTCTGGAATGTCATATAGTTGGAATCACACAGGATGCCACAGTCTTTTCTTTCACTTAGAAATATGCATCTAAGGTTTCTCTACATCTTTTCATGGCTTGATTACAAATTTCTTTTAATCACTGAATTACAGCTCATTCCATGAATATTGTCACAGTTCTTTAGCCATTCACTTTTCAAAGCGTATCTTGGTTACTGCCAATTTTTGACAATTATAAATAAAGCTGCTGTAAACTTTTATGTGTATAGGTTTTTGTGGAGACATAAGGTTTCAACTCATATGGGTAAACATTTAAGGAGTGTAATTGCTGAATTACATGGTAAGACTATATTTGACTATGCAAGAAACTGTCACACTGTCTTCCAAAGTGGCTATAACCATTTCGTATTCCCACAAGCAACGAATGAGTTTCTGTTGCTCCACATCCTCACCAGCATTTGGTATAGTTTTGATAAAAAATTTTAATGTATAAACAAAATTTTGAATTTTAACTGTTCAATAGGTATATAATTGTAGCTCATTTAATTTTGAATTCCTCAATGACTTATAATGTTGAGCACATTTTCATATGCTTAGTTTCCATCAGTATATTTTTCTTCAGTAAGTTATCTCCTCAGATCTTTTGTATATTTCTTAAATGGGTTACTTGATTCCTTACTATTGTCTTAAGCATTTAATGTATATTTTGGATACAAGTCTTTTATCAGAAATGTGTTTTATAAATATTTTCCCTTA
The DNA here is from genome assembly GCA_007570785.1 of Antilocapra americana. Lineage (NCBI taxonomy): Eukaryota > Metazoa > Chordata > Mammalia > Artiodactyla > Antilocapridae > Antilocapra > Antilocapra americana. Next base: position 395,043 of record ML661345.1, read on the forward strand.
GCCTATGGTTTATCTTTACAGTATTTTTTAAAACATCTTTCATAGACGTTTTTAATTTTAGTAAAACTTGACATCATTTTTTCTCTCATGGAGTATGCTTTGTATTATATCTAAAAGCTCTTCACTAAATCATCTAGATTTTCTATTTTTCTATGAATTTTATAGTTTTATGCTTCACAACCAACTTTTTCATTTAGATGTACCTTGAGTTAATTTTTGTGAAAGGCGTAAGGCCAGTGCCAGTATTTATGGTTCTTCAGGTGCTGTCCAGTTTCATTCATTGAAAAGACTACCTTTCCTCCATTGAACTGTCCTGCTTTTATGTCAAAGATCATTGACTGTATTTGTGTGCATCTGTTTTTAACCCTCTATTCTGCCCCATTGATCTACTTGTCTATTCTTTTGCTAACACCACACTGCCTGGATGACTGCAGCTCTATACTTAGTCTTGAAGCCAGGTAGTTTCAGTCATGCTATCTTGTTCTTCTTAAGTAGTGTGTTGACTTGAGTCACCCTTTTTATCACTTGTATTGCACTTCCTTAGATGTAGGTTAACCTACTTATCAGAAACAAACCTGACATTGACACAACAGAAATGGAAATCTGAAGCATCTCATAATATGACTTTGCCATCAAAAATAACAATAGAAAAATATATGTATATTTTGTCTACTATGTGCCAGGAACTGGGCAAATCACTTTTGGAAACTTGTGTAAAAACAGGCTAGAAAGGACTGCCTACAAACTGTTCATTGTCAGACAAGTGCCTAGTAGTTTGGCAGTAGGGTTATATGCACACTTTGAGATCCACCATGAGCTCAGACTTTAAGCTAAAAGCAGCTTTTCTGACCAAAAGTTTTCAAACCCTATATCTTCCAGCAACAAAAATGACTATGTTCAGATTAACACTGATGAGATAATTTAGGTAAGAAAGAAATATTTCCACACACACTTAACATTTAAAGATGTTTTAAGTCCTAAAAGCTTCTGGGGCAAAAGCAGCTGACCAACCCAGAAATAAGATCTGTTCTAGCATTGAACATTTTCTCCACAATACTGTATGCCAACAATCATTTGGGAAATATATTTCTACAAAGTACTGAGTCAATATAAAGAGTGTGTAATGTTTATATTTCTCCCATGTTTGCATAGCTTTATAAAAAGTCTTCTCTTATAACTTCAATTTCCTCCACATCACTTGCTTTATTCCTTAGAGAAAGACAAATATCATATGACATCGCTTATCATTTAATAAATGATTAAAATAAACATATTTACAAAACAGAAATAGAGTCACAGACATATAAAACAAACTTATGGTTACCAAAGGGGAAAGGGTGAGGGATGAACTGAGAATTTGGATTGACACATACAAACTACTATATACAAAATAGAAAACTAATAAAAACCTACTCTGGGAATAGCTCTGTGAACTCTACTCAATATCCTATAATTGCCTATATGGGAAAATAATCTAAAAAAGAGTGGATACATGTATATGTATAACTGACTCACTTTGCTGTACAGCAGAAACTAACACAAAATTGTAAATCAACTAAACTCCAATAAAATTAATTTTAAAATATATTTTTTGTCTAATAGCTATTTGTGTCATTAGCCAATTTGCTAACTGGGTATTCCTGCCTTTCTTCCATATATATGATCTGCATAAATATTAAGGATATAATCATCCTATTTCCTTTTGCCTGTTTTTCTTTCTAGGTTGTTACTTCTCAAAAGTTATATTACAGAAATTTTATATTTCTGTGTATTTTATCTATTGATTACTTTCCTGTATAATTGCTTATTTCTGTTCCTTTATGCTTAATATTTTCACCAGTTTTTTTCTTTTTTCCCATATAATTGTCTAATCTACAATTTAATTGTCTAATATTCATTAATTCATGGTGAACAGTGAATATGCAACCACCTTTCAATAAAATTGTGATTACTGATTAAATAATTTCACTTTTCCAGTTGCTTGTTCATATTGCCCTTATCATGTATTATTTTTATACACACTTGAGTACTTTCTGGAACATTCATTATGTTCCACTTATCTTCCTGTCAATATTTGGACACAAACCACATTATTTTAATTATCATGCTTTCATTATCTGGCAAGTTAAGTCTCCATTCATTACACTTTAAATATTTTCTTTGGGTATTTTCCCTCATTCCTTCTCCAAGATTAAGCTTAAAATAATTTGGCAAAATTCCAAAAGACAAAAATAAAACAACAACAATAACAACAACAACAACAAAACCCAAACCATAGCTAGGATATGTTTGAAAATGTATAGCTCTGGGAAGGACTTTCCCCTTTATAAAAAATCATTCTGAAACATGGTATGCTTTCCAATGATTAATTTTATTTTGTGCCTTCAGTTTTTTTTTTTTTTCTTTCTTTCAAGTTTGCTTCATTTAGGTTGGTATCTTTGTGGATAGAGCAAAGTACATGCTGCCTAAGTAAATTAACATGTATCTATTATATGATGGTTAATCACTAGCCCTAAGCTCAGATACAGAGAAGGCAATGGCACCCCACTCCAGTACTGTTGTCTGGAAAATCCCATGGACAGAGGAGCCTGGTAGGCTGCAGTTCATGGGATTGCTACAAGTCAGAACTGACTGAGCGACTGAGTGACTTCACTTTCACTTTTCACTTTTATGCTTTGGAAGAGGAAATGGCAACCCACTCCAGTATTCTTGCCTGGAGAATCCCAGGGACAGGGGAGCCTGGTGGGCTGCCATCTATGGGGTTGCGCAGAGTCAGACACGACTGAAGCAAATTAGCAGCAGCAGCAGCACTAAGCTCAGATAGTTCAGTTGGTAGAGCATCACATGTTTAATTTGAGGGTCCAGGGTTCATGTCTGTGTTTAGGTGCTCTGGTTTTGGGGCTTCCCTGGTGGCTCAGATGGTAAACAATCGGCCTGCAATGCAGGAGACCCAGGTTCTATCCCTGGGTCAGGAAGATCCACTGGAGAAGGGAAATGGCAAACCATTCCAGTATTCTAGCCTGCAGGACCCTAGCGGATGACAGTCCATGGGGTCACAAAGAGTAAGACATGACTGAGCAACTAGGCACACACTAACTCTAAAATATATCAGTATATATCAGGGTACTGTTATGCTTTTTCAGCAGATAATTATTTACCTGCAAATTATATATAGTCTTCTTTCCATTTTTTGTTCCTTATTTTTGGATCATCAAAAATTATACAAAATTAGCTGTTCAAGTTTAATTTTTTTTCTTTAAGAATTTTGAACTTTACCAAGTATCATCTGTAGAGGTGATCACTATTTTCTTAGCTGTATTATAATATTTTATTATATTGTCTTATTTTACTTTATATTAACACATACTCTTGGGTTCAGTGACTGGGGCTTCCACACACAAAGACTGTTCTGGCTGCCACTCTGCCAAAGGCCCAACTTGCCTATAGTAGAAACCAATGTTGAACCCCTGACATGGAACCATTCCCAGGAAGACCTAAACAGTAGTAGGCTGATTACACTGGATTCTTTCCATTACAGAAAGGATACCATTTATTCATTGTAGAATGTACAAGCATTCTGTACATGGGTTTTCTTCCTTTGGCACTATCATCCCAAAAGTGCCTTTCATTAAGGAATCATTCCACAGAAGTGTGTCAAAGGATGCACACCCATAGAATTCACCAATGTTACTACATACCTCATCACTAAGAAACAACATCAGTAGCCAAAGACAGGGTCTATTGAAGACTCAGTTATACCCTAATTGGTATCAATGTGTACATGCTCAGTTGCTCAGTCATGTTGGACTCTTTGTGATACCATGGACTGTAGCCCACAAGGTTCCTCTGTTCATGAAATTATCCAGGCAAGAATACTGGAGTGGATTGCCATTTCCTCCTCCAGGGAATCTTCCTAACCCAGGGACCGAACCCATGTCTCTTGTATCTCCTGCACTGGTAGGTGGATTATTTATCATTGAGACACCTGGGAAACCCAATATGTTATCAATACCCAAAAAAATAATGTATGATTTGAATCAACATCTGATATGTGGTGCTAATTTTCCAAAGCCATGTTATGTGGGTCCAGGAGCCAAGGCTGGAAGTGAGAGTGGCTCCTCATAGTGTTATACATAATTTACCCACTGACAGAAGTTTTGCTTTCTGTCCCTTTCCACATCTGCTCATTTGGCAATTTTGGTTCTTCCAGGAAGTATGCCTCCATCAGTTGACAGACAGTGCTTTCCTTGATTGGAGGTTGAGGTTGCCAGTCACCACTTGGAGCTTTTTATGCCTCTGAACCTATTATGAATTATCATAGACGTACATGTTATAGTCTCGGGTTACTTTTAGTATCTTACTTTTTGTTATAAGTCTTAACACTTTATTTTTTTCCAGGTTTTTTGAATCTATCAAACAACTTTCTATCTTTAAGTTATTTTTACTATATTGTTAATTATTTTTGAGTTCATCATTTTTATTTCTTCTAATCTTCTGTGGTTCATTCAAATAGTAATTTTTACCTTCTTGGGCTGAGGATATAATTTATGCAATTTCTTATTTTATAATAAAACATTTAAGAATATCCATTTTTCTCAAATCCAGATTTACGTTTACACAGTATTGGTCTTGCTATCACTTTCTTTTATTTTAGTGAGGTTGAGTATTTTCATGTATATTGGATATTTATATTTCTTACCTTGAAAAATTTCAAAACAGTTTTGAATTATTTTTCCTTTGCTTACTGTTTTAAGATAAAAAAATACATGGAAAGAATATTGGTTTGCACATATCATATAAGTTGAAGTCTTTTTTTCCCCTTATTTCTTCTTTTGATTTTGAATTTTTACCTACATAAATTTATTTTATATTGCTCTTTATTATTTCCTCACTTTAGTTTGCCTGAAATTTTGTACAAAGAATTGATCAGTTATTCCAAAATTGTCTATAAAACTTTCCCCAGTTGATTAGGAAAGTTGTTGTTATCATATACAGTATTCATAACATATGTAAAGCATGCATATATACATTTTATTGTCAAGAATCTGCTGTTGGATATTTCAAGTCAAATTTTGCATGTTCTCTATATATCTTAAAAGAAGATAATTTTCTGGAAAAGTATTCAAAGTCAAATTTAAACTTTTCTGTTTATGGGGAACTAATTCTTCAGAACACTATAACGTGTGTTGACAGAGGACTGATGGCATGTCAGAAATTTGGAAACTAAGGGTGTGACATTTTTAAGCAGTTATTTGTACCTTTCAGACCTTCTCAGATATTGTCTTACTTCTGCATGATGAAAGCTATTGTGCTATCCTGGCCTTTATAGACACCACTAAGTCCTGATAGACTGTTAACTGCTTGGTGTTCCAACTTTATTTAATCTCTGCTAGGGAACAGTGGTAAATGGTTTCTTAAAAGCAATGACTTGCCACAGAAAGGATGGCTGTCTTACAAAATTCTGATGGCATTAATAATAACTCTCCTAGAAAGATTTTTAGCAGACCCCTAAGAGTCCTGAAACTAATGAGACACTTTAAACACTGTGGGCCCTACAGGGCTATAAAGGGCAATGGGCAAAGCTACTTCTATCATGGCCTGGATCAAGTAAATGGTACACTCTTCCTCTGGCTCACACTCAAACCTAGTGAACTTTCAGGTCACTAAATAAGTTAATCAGAGCACACCAGAATGTAGAGTATGTTGCTTTCAAAATACAAACAGGCCCATGAAACATGGGCTCTCTCTTAGTGTTGGGAGGGAAAAAGTGTGACAAATCTCTCCATTCTGGAGGGAATGTTCCAGCACATTTCAGACAGTGATTCAACTTTCAGTTCAGTTCAGTTGCTCAGTCGTGTCCAACTCTTTGCAACCCCATGAATTGCAGCATGCCAGGCCTCCCTGTCCATCACCAACTCCCAGAGTCCACCCAAACCCATGTCCATCGAGTCAGTGATGCCATCCAGTCATCTCATGCTCTGTTGTCCCCTTCTCCTCCTGCCCCCAATCCTTCCCAGCATTAGGGTCTTTTCCAATAAGTCAACTCTTCGCATGAGGTGGCCAAAACATTGGAGTTTCAGCTTCAACATCAGTCCTTCCAGTGAATAGCCAGGACTGATCACCTTTAGGATGGAATGGTTGGATCTCCTTGCAGTCCAAGGGACTCTCAAGAGTCTTCTCCAACACCACAGTTCAAAAGCAGCAATTCTTCGGCACTCAGCCTTTTTCACTGTCCAACTCTCACATCCACACATGACTACTGGAAAAACCATAGCCTTGACTAGATGAACCTTTGTTGACAAAGTAATGTCTCTGCTTTTCAATATGCTGTCTAGGTTGGCCATAACTTTCCTTCCAAGGAGTAAGCGTCTTTTAATTTCATGGCTGCAATCACCATCTGCAGTGATTTTGGAGCCCCCAGAAATAAAGTCTGACACTGTTTCAACATCTATTTCCCATGAAGTGATGGGACCAGATGCCATGATCTTCGATTTCTGAATGTTGAGCCTTAAGCCAACTCTTTCACCCTACTCTTTCACTTTCATCAAGAAGCTTTTTAGTTCCACTTCACTTTCTGCCATAAGGGTGGTGTCAACTTTACTTATTCTTAAATTTTGTGTGAATAGAATCCTGCTGTATGTATTCCCTTATGTCTTCAATCAATCAAGTATCAATTATGGCTTTAATATTCACCTATAATGCTGTAAATAGATCTGGTTGATTTGTTTGTTGTCCAGTATATCTTCTTATGGGGCTTCCCAGGTGGTGCAGTGATAAAGAATCCACTTGCCCATGCAGGAGACACAAGAGAGGTGGGTTCCATCCCTGGGTCGGGGAGATTCCCTGGAATAGGAAATGGCAAACTACTTCAGTATTCTGGCCTGTAAAATTCCATAGACAGAGGAACCTGGCAGGTTACAGTCAGTCCATTGAGTCACAAAGGGTTGGACATGACTGAACACAACCTACTATATCCTTTCATGAACATACCATTTATTTATATATTCTATTATTAGTGGTCTTTTTGTTCTTTCCAGTTGTGGATCATTAAAATGCTTCTAAGAATAGTCTTGTCTGGTATTTACATATCAGCTTCCCATTTCCAACTATAAAGGGAAAATATTCAGGGCCATAATTGAGTATGGAGCTTGCTACAAAAGTTTTGAAAATGCTCGTTCCTAATGTAAGGAAGGGCTTTTTTATTCCTAGTGTTCTGAGAGTTTTAAATCATGAACAGATGTTGAATTTCATCAGATGCCTTTCTTTCATCTACTGAGACAAACACGCATCTCCTCTTTTGTTCTGTTAATGCTGCAGCAGGAGCTGCTGTGATCCACATCAGACGAACCTCAGCACTTCAGAGTATTCAAACACATTTCCCATGGCCAGTACTTGCAGTCCTTTTCCTGAAGATTGTGATATAAGGTGCAGAGGCTGTTCTGCTTGTGCACAATGCAGGCTTCAAGGGCCTGGAAATGAACCCTATTACCCTCTTTCTCCACTACGGACAGCCACATTCAACTGGTTGCTGGCAAGCCTGGTATTTATTCCAGCTTCTCCTTTGTATGAGGGTAACTCTGAGGTATGTCTTATACCACTTGCCTTCCCCGCTGGATTGACCTCTCGTTCCCACAGTGGTAGCTCATTTGATGACACAGCCTGCCTTCCCTTCTTTGTCTTATCTCCTCCTCCTCTAATCATGATCCAAGAGTCCCCCAGATAAATCAATTAGACCTGAATCCTGGTCTTAGTTATGTTTCTGGGGACAGCAATCTAAGACCATTGTTGACTTTTCCAACTTTGCATTCCTGATATAAGCTATATTCATTCCATATGATGTATTATATATTATATATTGATGAATTTGTTTTTATTCTATGGATGACTTTTGAATCCACATTCATTAGAGCCTGTAATGGCCTTTTCTCTCACCGCCACTGTTGGGTTTTCTAGCAAGGTATTGCTTGTCTTACAAATTGAGTTGAGAGCGTGCCATATTTTTCCATTTTATCGAAATATTTTTGTGGAAGATTGAGAATATTACTGCCTTGCATGTTTAAAGGTACACTTGATGCCATCATTACCCTACATTTTTTATAGAGTTTATCTTTCATCCTATAGGATATATCACTAAGGCCTCCAGCGTGCTGTTTCTTCCTGAGCTCCAGATCTCATCAACATGCTGCCATCACAGTAGCACAGCCAATAGAATATCCAAGGGGCTGGTGAGGGGGGTTAGTTGAGGCCCAGACCTGGAGAATCAATGCAACTGTGAGGCAAGGCAGTAAAGGAGTATTTTCATTCCTTCTATGTTAAAAAACAATCCCTTTATTCTAATTGCAGTAAAGTGGAAAATTACTACATTTTTAACTGGAGCTCTGCCAATTTGTTTTCCAGGAAGTGCTCAAGAAGACACTTCTTGTTCCTTCTTCTGGTTCCTTCCTGGAAATCTCACAATCAACCAACTATTCTAAACCAGGTCAGATGGTTCTCATTATCTTTCTGGAGTTGCTTCTTATTTTGGTCACCGCACATGCCTTTCCTCTAGCGGTTAAATACCACTGCACACAAGTCCTCCGTCATTCTCTTGATCTCTGGGGATGACTGAGAGTGGATTTCCATGTGCTAGCATGCCACTCTCCAAGGTACTTCTCAGCTTTGAAGAAGGGAATATCTCCTGGAGGACCACATCAGTTGTAACTAGGAGTGGGGGATGTCTCAAATATAGGAAGGGGTTTCAGACAATGATAAACCAGAAAAGAAAAAGACAGGAACCTAAAACATAACAGGAACACCACAGAGACAACAGCATAGTCGCTTTCCCAACGTGATTCCCACGTTATTTTTTTTTCCCTTAGATTACCTCTAAGTTCTTATTTTTTAAAAAGCATAATAAGAGTTCAGAAACTCAATATATTGTTTCATAGTATTTACTGTCATTTAATTAGCTCATCATTTGTATCAAATTTTGGAATAAAGTACACCTGTTTTCTTTGTTTGATACTGTTTTCTTCAAACTTTGTTTTGTAAAATCAATTTAATACTTTATGGCATGTGTTAATAAAACAGAAACAGAACAACACAGAAAATACTAGAGTGCATTTCATTGCATGCACAAAATAAGGATAAATATTGTTTTGTGAAACTTTTGTTTATTTCACATACAGTTAAATACAATAAAATATTCAATGATTCTTTGGATTTAACACTTTCAACGCTCATATGGTAGACAGCTTATATTTATTTATTTTTAAATTTATATTGGCTTTTTGCCTACTTATTTTTAACATCATATTTGATTCCTATCTTGGTTGGAGAATTCAAGAGTACATACATACTATTTTTCTTTGACCCTTGACTACTTCAGAATAATTTTATTTCTGTAACAATGAAAATACAATTTAACTAAGTATAAAGCTATTTTATTACAATATTTTCACCATTATACTCTTTAATCTGTTGTCTTCTGAGATTTGTATTATAGAGAATTCTAAACTCCTGTTTTCTAATTTTTTATCACTTTTCTTTTTGTGTGTATGTGCACATGTAGATTTTCTGCCTCCCTCTACTGTTTTAAATTACAGTATTTTACCAACAAGTGCCTAGGAATGAGTCTCATTTCTTTCAATGTGTCTGCACTTTCAATTTATATACTCATGCTTTTAATTCAAATAACATTTGTAATTATTGTTATTATCAGTGCTACACAAAAAGCAGTCTTTTCCGCTTCCTCCTCAAAATTGTCAATTTTAAATTATCATCAAACTGTTGAGTTCAATTTTCTCATGCTCAATATAACCCTGCAGCTTGTATGCAAAAGTATAACTTGACTGACTACTTGAAGGACTCAGTTTTGTTCCCAAGGAAGTCTTGCTTACAAGCTAAAATCAACCCCAAAAGAAGTGGGCTCCAGAGAGCAGAATAAAACCTCACACTGGGATTTTCTGACCTCCTGCCAATGTCCCCTGACTTCCCACACTCCAGCCCTCCCTCCAGTCCACAAGCCTGGATGCACTCAGTGCAGGAGTTTTACACAAGTAGTTCCCTCTCTCTGAAGCCTCTTCTTCCAGATCTTCTCTTGCCTGGCCTCTCATCATTCAACTTTTGCACGAATGTCACTCCTCAGAGCAATCTCTCTTGACCACACCTAGTCAAACTCCTTAAGGAAAAACCTACTGCATTTTTCTTCTTAGAATTTACCACTGTCATACTTTCTTGTTTATGTGTGTTTATTGTCTCTCTCTAGATACAGGAAAGGATCTTATCTATTTCATCCCTGAAACTCTGAGGTCTACAACACTTCCTGATTAATATACCGCTTCCCTCATTAATAAGCAGTTCTAAAATTAAAGTTATTTGGATTTAATATTTGAAATTATATACTACATATTTTGTAGCTTCACAGGTTTAATTCCATGATGCAGTCATCAAAGTTTGTTATCTGAGACAGATTGCATTTGCTCTTTCCAATTATTTTTCTCACAGAAATTACCATTAATTTAATATTTTGCCTTTTATAAAGGATCAATATCAGAACCACTTATTCGAACAGTATCTTCTGTGTATATTTTTTTAAATATTTTTTAATATTTATTCTTTATTTATTTATTTGGCTGTGTTGGGTCTTAGTTGGGGCATGTGGGGTCTAGTTCCCTGACCAGGGATCGAACCTGGCTCCCCTGCATTGGGAGCCCAGAGTCTTTGCCACTGGACCACCAGGGAAATCCCCTCTTCTGTGTATATTTTGTAAAGTTATATTTTAAGATTTTAACATTGATCCTAAAAATTCAACAATATCATGCCATATCTATTTGTCCATGCTGTGTATCATAAATTTAATAAAAATTTCCTGGACTTAAAAATATATGTTTTCTTTGCCAATACAGATATACTATATCCCTTAACATGTCCTGCTTCAAAAAACTTTAAGGTAAACTAATTCAAAATTATAATAAGTAGGCCCTTTCAGGGGTTTCCCTGGTGGCTCAGCAGTAAAGAGTCTGCCTGCAATGCAGGAATCACAGGAGGCATGGGTTCGATACTTGGGTTGGGAAGAACCCCTGGAGGAGGGCATGGCAACCCACTCCAGTATTCTTACCTGGAGAATCCTATGGACAAAGGAGCCTAGCAGGCTACAGTCCATCGTGACACAAAGAGTCAGATAAGACTGAAGCGACTTAGCATACATGCATTCAGGTCCTTTTAGGTGCTCAGAAGTATATAACCTTACTTTTAGGTCAGAAAATCATAATCTAATAATTTTCAGAATCAATGAATGTGAAGGACAATCTCCACTAAACAAATACACATGTGCAAAAATGTGTATAATTTCAGTGGGTTCATGGACTTCACTAATTTTATATACTAACTCAGATTAAGAGCCCCTGCCTTAGATTATTTTTGTTATTTTCATGTTTCAGCATTTTCATTTGCATTGCCTCATTTGTAAGCAGTTTGTAAATCTTTAAGAACTCAAGAATTTGACTTAAATTCATGTAAGCAATTTGAGCTTTTTGTGGCTTGTTCTTATAAAAACATTTATCATATAACCTTGGAAGTCAAGGTCGATAAAGTTAAATAACTTATTTTTCAATCTTTATTTGCTTCTATAGTCATAGTTACATACCAAGTAATTAGTCCCAGAGGGACACAATATATGGTGAAACTAGACATCTCTTTGTTAGAGTTTTTGTTCCAATATTTAGGATTCACATTAAAATTTCCAGCTTGGAGAAATAGATTGTATGCCATGTTCTTTCTCAAAGTCAGTTAGTCAGACTCTTGGTAGCACACTGACAAAGAACTCTTGTTATTTTGCACCCTGATGCAATGAGTGTAATGAGAGTTCTTTCCAACCAGCATAATGTTCTTTATTAGAAGCAAGCATGGTGAATATCATTGATACAGATACATGTCCATCTTGCCTCAGAAGTGACCAATCTCATGGCCTGAACTTTGTGTAAAAGTAAATTACATGGTGAATTTTCCCAGTCTGACTGAATTTGAAACCATATACTTATTTACACTTGAATGTATACCAATTTTAAGTCCAGATAGACTTAATAAAGAACATTTATCTTGTTATTTTATGCATTTTATGAATTAACATTGAAAGAAAATAGATTTCTAAGTTAATAAAGTAGTGCAACCAAATCTTTTATTTATTTTTCTCATTAGACTGAAATAATAAACCAAGTGAACAAAAAATTTCAATGAAAGATTTAGCATGAAACATAATTTCTCAGAAGATAATTTAGGGATATTATGTAAATATCACATTGCTTGTAACTGAATTGAAGAAAATCAATGCATTTACCTTTGAAAAGCAGAGGTATTCATTACTTCAAGCTCCAGACTAGGACCTTAGGCTTGGTGTTGCTGGTCCTATAGAGATGATCTCCTGGTTTGTTATGAATGAAAATGGAAGAATCTCTCTGGAAGGAAAACTCAGGTAATTTCTATCTCAACCATATTTATTCCACAGTGTATATGGAACACAATGCTAGTTCTGCCTATCATTCTTTGCCAGAGTAGAAAACAGGTTCCAAATAAAATAGTCATAAAGCCCAAAATAAGAATGGAATATTTAAAATTATAATTCACTTATCTAGGGAAACTGAACACATTTTCTTCTTTAGCTGGGATTTGTAATCATCTTTTGCATACTATATTTAGTCAACAATAATATTTTAAGTAGCAGACATTAAAATATAATTAGCAAGTAACATAATAACAAAGCTACAAAAATTCATACAGATCAAAGGAAGCAGTATTTTTTTAGCCACAGCAAAAAGTGTTCTTTCATGAATTTAGGGACTCATGATGACCACTTCATCTTCCCCGTATCCACTTCCCAGGCAAATTTTATAGAGACAACATTGCTTTTTGACAAAAATGATGGTGATACAGCAATGGCTGTCAAAACAAGAGTGCGTACATTCTCAGAGTCAAAAGATCCTCAAACCCCAACAAATACCTTATATAAAGGAATATAGCAAATTCCAACACAGCATACACACAACAAAATTAATTCATTTATCAGAGACCAATACAATTTTGAATATGCATTTTCCAGAAGGAAGCAGTGGGCAACAGAAGCCACCTGCAACTGTCAAACCTGTGGAAGTGAAACAATGCATTACAAAATCCTCATTATATAGGAATTGTAAGTGAAAAAGAAAAATATTTTATCCAAAAACAAAGTCGGTTGATGGTCTAACATATAGATATTTATTTGTATATATTTATATAGAGAATGATAAAAATCAGCTTGCATGAGGCTCAGAGTCTATCTACTTTGAAGTTGTATCACATATACTATAAGCAATTTACAGAATTTGTCATTTGCGTATACAAGAATTGCAAAATGACTTAAAATGCACTGAAATATAGAATGCTTAAATTGTCTTCATATAAACCTCCCAGGATTTACAAGGATTGGCCATAATCATCATTTGCCAGCATGAAATAAGAATTACAATCAAGAAAAGGGAGACAAACTCAAGAAAAAGGGGAAAATTTTTAAAAAAAATTATTATTTCTTATTTAAAAATTTTGTTTCTTATTTAAATGATTATTTTTTATTTAAAATAATGTTGACTCGCAGTGTTGACAATTTTGTTCTTGTCCCCAGCCAGGGGTTTTGTTTGATGATAGTTTATGTTCTGTAGCCTTTTGATCTCTGCTTACTTTCTGCAGATAATGGGTCTTTAGTAGGAAATCAGTGGTCTCTGTGGTAAATATTCACTATTACCAAGGACGGTCAGGCCAACCCCTGAGCAGTCAGTGAGATGATGCTTTGAGTAGCCAAAAGAAAAGGAAAAATATAGATCTTCCTATTAGAAAATGTTTTATCACTTCACAGTAATTATCTTGAAATAAAAGGTCAGCGATTTGCCCAAGAAAATGTTATGAACAAAGCGTGAGATAGCCTCTTCGTTTATGCTTCCGAAAGCAGGCGCTCCTTGTGTACGTAATTAGAGTACAGTGGGTGCAGAGTGGTGCTTGGAGTTTAGGGTCAACTTTGCTGTCCGCTCCGTAGATTTTACAGGCGATTTGCTCTTTGCTTTAAGAAGAGAAAGTGATATTGGAAAAAAGTCAGCACTTTAGACTAAAGCAAAGCACCCTTCACAAAGCCACAGACAAGAAGCAGGACAGAAAGTCCATGGCTTGTAGCTATCCTCGCACCTGCGGAAGAAGTTATAAGATATTCGCTCATCTCGAAGATTTCCAATGCTCCTTATTAGGCTGTTTTAAACACATACATATATATATTTAATTAGCTCGCCAGCTTGGCTCTGGTGCCCATGAATGTCTTGGCATGCACTGCAAATAACAACACATACAAAGTATTTCAGTCCCAGGAAGTGGTCTTGTTTGCTTTGTCTGTTTTCAAACCATGCCTTTTCACGGTTGGAAACACTGAGAGGAACAAATGTAGATACTTTTCCCTCAAGCAATTCTGTGATGATTATTCCCTATAGTCATTTAGTTGTTCCTATATGGGTGTCTAAACACACATCCCCTGTTTTACCACTACAAGTGTAAAACCATAGGAGGTGAAAACCAAACCAAGGGCAGCAGGCTTCTCAAGGGTAAGGAGAACAGGTTCTGTAGTGTGTGCATTTGGCCATCTGCTTTTAGAGGAAGAGCTTTCTCAACCTTTTGTCCTTAAAATCCGAAGAAAATATAGCATTATCAAGAACTGGACACATTTGACAGCTCTCTGAGACTACATAAGGGAGGGAATGAAATTTTCCTTTTGTATTTTTCTTCACATATTTTATCCATGAATGTAAATGATATACCTTTACTAGTAATAATCATTATTGATAAGAAAACAAAAATGTGATGGATCTTAAAGCATTTCTTTTCTTTCTTCCTTTATTTTAATTTAAGAAAAGTTAACAGGGTTTGAAGTGGGTGAAGGTAGGCAAATTTAATCTTTTGAATATTTCAGCTAAATCATGTTCAAGTCCACATTAGTAGTGATAGAAATTAACATAATAGCACAAATTCTCAAAAAGTCACTGTAGAGTAAATATTTAGGGTTCTAAAGGGGTGGTTTAGCAGACTCACATTAATGTTTTCAGTTAGGTTACTTAAGTGTCACCATTGATTTGCCTTTGTTTAGGGGGTGAGTCAGGTACTTAACACAGAAACCTGATGACTCAAAACCCAAGGTCAGTGGTGGGTCTCTAGAGAGAGTTACTTTACTCAAGCTGGCTGACAAATTTCAAAAATGCAAAAGTAAAGGTACAGTCCACGTGTGGCTCTAAAGAGTATACAAGGAAAATACATACAATCCATGAAGAATCACTTGCATCAGAGCCAAAATTAAATATGTGCCCTTGTTATCTTTGAAGGAAGACTCTTTGACAGGAATTCATTTAATTAAAAGAAAGAAAGAAAGAAAATGATTACGTGACTCCTTAAATTACCAGCAGTACTTGACACAAAGTATGTCTGATAGTGAATAAAGGTTTAAAAAATGCTAAAAACAATAAAACCAAGGAAAATGATTCCGTCTTCAAACATGATATTTTGTGAAATAATGCTTTCTTTTTCAGTATAAGCATTGCAGATTGGCTCAAACTTGCTGAAACTGTGAATGATGTGCCTCCTTTCTCAATTTATCAACCCTTCACAGGAGATGTCCATCATTTCTGAGAATGATGAGATTCGAAGGGAACAGCTACCATTCTGACACAACATTTTCTATTATACTGTGTCCAGTATGTGCAAATTAAAACAAAATTTACATGGGCAGTATAACTGCAAACAAATGCAATTATACACTGTAAAGAATATTTTAAGACTAATATTTTTAATTATCAAATATGCGATAAACCATTGCAACACATGACGTTTTTTTTCAGATTGCAATCATTCATCCACCTTAGGCACTTGCATTGCTAGCATATTGTCCATTAAGTGAAATTTGTCAAGCCAATTATGCTTTTCTTTTTTCTGCTACAGTAAATTCTAGAGCAAATCTGTTTTGTCATCAAATCACAGATTGTTTCTCTCTTCTTTCTAATGGTTTTTATATATGTCTGGAAAGAAGGGTTATGTGCTTCTTCATCTTTGTAACCCCAAAGATTTCAACAGTGAAATCTGAGAATCTAAAATACTATTCTGTGTCCAATGTAATTTTTTTATTAGTTTTGCCATACAATGTCATGATATCGCCATGGGTTTACATATGCTTTAACAAACAACCATCAGAGTCAATTTCATTTAGATGTACACTACTATGAATATAGGGCTTCCCAAGTGGTGCTAGTGGTAAAGCTAATGCAGGAGATGTAAGAGATGTGGGTTCAATCCTTAGGTGGGGAAGATCCCCTGGAGCAGGGCATGGCAACACACTCCAGTATCCTTGCCTGGGGAATCCGATGGACAGAGGAGCCTGGAAAGCTACAGTCCCAAGGAGTCAGACACAACTAAAGCAACTTATCACACACAAGCACACATTCTGAATATAATATTACTGTTTTATCAAACATGCTGTGGTTTATTTCAAAGAAAATTTAAAAAACAATACTTTTTTGTAAAGTGCAAACTTTGGCTACTCATCATGCTCTATTGTTGTTATTGTTTTGGAATGATGACATTCAGGATTATAATCAGGAGCCCTGACTTCTGATTTCCTCTGCAGCCACTCACTTCTGAAATCTCAAAAAATGTATTTTTTTTCTTTGATGTTTCCTAAAATGAGCATAACAATTGTTTGCATTTTATTGTTTTATATATATTTTCTCATGAGGATGCCAGACATTGTGTTTGGTCATCTGTTTTGCTTTATTTGGCTTCCTTTTGCTCTGTGCTCAAACCAAGCTAGATAACCTGTTTTTCCCTAAAAATGATCATTCATTTAAGCAACTCTTCCCCTCAGATAACCTGTATTCTGCTGTGTCTATTCCCATCAAGTAGCTGTAAGCTCTCTCTTCTCTAATCTTCCTGATGATTCTGGTTTTGCCTCTCTTACAGCCTTAACAGGGCTCACATTGATTTATAATTCATTATATTTGTATCTTACACCACTGATTACACTATAAAATCATTAAAGGCAAGGATAAAGTTTTAGTAATTTTTTTTTATTATTCTCAAAGTGTAAAGCAATACTTTGAGTTTTTAAACTTTTGTCCCCAACACAAAATACCCTGTGAAGAAAAAAGGGAGATGGTATTATCTAAATCATGGCTAGAAAATGTGCAGATAACATGCTTCGATGAGGAGCAGTCTAACAGAATCTGAAGATTTTTCTTTGATTCAGAATGTGATTTCATGATGTCCTTTGACTTCAGTGTAATAATGATGGCTTTCATTTGTTTTTATGCTTAAAGATTCCTTAGTGCTCTCTCAGGTGCAATTTCTCATGCCTTTGTAAGGTAGGGGGAGGAGGGATTTGCTCCATTTTGCAAATGGAAACATCTAAGAAGTCTTCTTAGAAGTCTCCTGAGTACAGGCAGTTAGCTTTCTTCTTCAGCCCTTTTTGTTTCTCGTGATAGCGCATCACACTGCCCTCACTGGGATGCGGATAAACAAGACCGCTGCCCAAGACCGTCTGTGACAAATGAGTTTGGCCAATGAGAAATAGGAAAGAAAAAAGCTTCAGATATTTTATCTTCACTATGTATAACAATTATTTCAGAGAATAACAGAAAATTCCATCTACTTCTTTTATAAGAAACAAGACAAAATAAGAACCTATCACAACACAGAATCGAGACCTTGGAGTCCTTGGAGATCAGGTAGAGAAGGAACCTTTTACCCACATTTTCAGTCACTGCCTTCCTCCTGCCTTGATTAACTCAGCACAGCCTCCCAGCTGGAAAGCCTGACTGGCCCTCATCTGTTTGCCGGATGGAAGGACTTGGCTCCCTTTTTGCACCTTCCTTTTTAGATGGCTCCATCTGAACTGCCATTTTTTCCCCCTGCATCTACAGCCATGATGCTGGAAGACACTGGGCAGATTGAACAAAGCTGCACCCTCTCCTTCATGTCAACCTGGAAGATTCAGCACCTACTATGTATCAGGGAATACGTATACATATGACATACAAATATTGTCTTAGTTCATCCTCTCATTAGGCCCATACAGTGAACACACAGGTTAGGAAAATGTAACTCAGTGGCATGGAATAACTTAATCTAAGTTACACAGTTAATAGACAGTTAAACAAAGGCAAAGAAATGAGGACACAGCAATGCAGTCAGATTAACTCAGGGTCTGGATGTGCTATTTTTCTGAAAATCCCTCAGGCATTGCAACCTTGCCTCACTGCCTCCACATGTTAGATTAAGATGTGAGGCAATTATTTAAATATACAATAATTTTTTCAGAGAAAATGCAACTGGCTTTAGGTAAAAAATAAACTTATTTTCCCTAAGACTGAACTGATAAATACTGGATATGAAAACATCAGCTTCTTTGTTTTCCTAAACATTAATAAATACAGTTTGTTTTGTGCCATATAGTATGCCAAATATCTGATGATATAATAATATCTTGAAATTTTCATATTATAGTCTTTTAGATCTTAAAGGTTCCTCCAAATTCATTTAAATATTTGAGTGAGATGTGGTCCACCCTTATTCTTAAATGTCTTCTTCTTTCTATGAACTCTTTTCTTTACTTTTAATCCAAATTTGATAGCCTGGAACCAGGATAAGTTAAGTTGATGTTCAAAGTACCATTAGTGATGGGAAGAGAAAGACAACCAAAGTTTCTGGCCACCAGGAAAGATATGGGATATGGATATTTAATTCAAAGAAGTAAGTAGAACATTGAGACAACTATCTAGATAATTTATCCCATCTAAATCTTGCCAGCTCTTCAAATATCCTCTTTCTCTGGGCTAAGATTGTTTTGATGGATTAATGTCCTATGTGAGAATAACTCTTGGTTTTGATATGGAGAAGAGTCACAATTCAGGTCACCGATCTACAGATTTAGGTATAATCCTCATAGGTTTTTCTTCTTGTTTGAGTATCTCGTGGGATTAAAAAGAGCAAGAGAAGAGAAAAGACACAATTTCTGTCTGGCTGTGGCTCTCTGATCTGGCTCCAGAATCTTAATTTTCTCAAAGTGAACATTAGTGATGCTTATCCTATGAACAAACTTAAAATGGAAATTTCCCAATAATAAAAGAAGCAACACTAAAATAACTGTTTTGCCTGTGAAGAGGCCTAGGTTATAGCTCTAGGGACAAGCAGGCCTTGACTAATCTCTTTTTTATTATAGGTGTCAGCTTTATGATATGAAATTAGCTGTGTGAGAAAATTTGAGCTATATTTTCATGCAATTTTTATTCAGGTTTGCACATACTAAATCACGACTTCAAGGGAAGGGTCAAATAATAGGATGATTTTATCCTATAATTTTTTGAAAATAATATCTTTTTATTAATTTCCTATGGAACTAGTGCCAATTCCTTATAGAGATCCATTTTTTAAAAGAAATGTGCTTCATTTTGACCTAATACATAAATCGCCTATTTTGCCCAGGCATGTTGGCAGCAGCTGTTTAAATTTCCTTTCCTGCTTTTCTTTAGTCAGCAGATTTCTATTCTAGTTATGAGGCCTCTTGTAGCTGAGGGAGACAAGCACAGCTGCCCATGTACACAAAGGTCTAGGTGATAAGGTACAGGAGCAATACCCCATTCACCACAGAAGGTTCCAGACTTTTTTGCTTACAGCAGGCTTTTGGGGTTCCTACTTTCTACAGCAACTCAAGAATGGGCAAATAAAAGTGGGACTGCCTTCCGCCTGCTAGGACCACAGTGCATCTCAAGTCGGGAGGGAGGTGGGAGGGGGGTTCTGAAAGGGGAGCACATGTATACGCATGGCGGATTCATGTCAATGGATGGCAAAACCAACACAATAATGTAAAGAAAATAAATAAATATAAAATAAAATAAAATTAATTGTAATTGAATGCAAAAGCATAATAAATATAATGTATAAATAAATAGAAAGAAAAAAACAGCACATTTTCACTGTAACTGACTCATCCAAGTAAGAACTGATCCTGGTGCAGACAGATAGGGTGATGATTAGGACAAGAGCAGCTAATATTTCTTTACCTCTGACTGTGGTCCCAGGAGGCTGCCACAATCATTCTGTTGATTAAGGAACTGAAACTGAGAGGGGTTATACAATACACTGCTCAGAGAGCAGGTGAAGGACTGCTACTCAGGAGTTCTGTCTGAGGCTAGAAACTGATTTGCTTCTTAGCAAATGTTTGTCTAAGCACTTATAGAAGCACGTTCAACTCATGAATAATCTATGAGGACAACTGGTGCCAAGGTGGGATGGCTTTGCTGAGGGCCTGTGAGCCAGAGTTCTGATCTCATCACAAGTAAGGACAGTGTCCTAAGGAAGCTGATAAAAGGTGCCCCTAGCTTTTGCAATTTGCTTTATTTCAACCACTGAGAGTTTAACCTATATTGGATCTTTTAATGCAGATAGGATTCTGAATTCATACAGAAATGCTCTCTTGGATTTTTTTTTGAAGCAGTCATATGAAATAAAACATGGTTAGCGTGTATAAAATCTCCCAGAGTATTGACTTTCCTTGGCGCCCATGGTGACCATACCACTGCTCACCACTTTGATTTCCCTCCAGATTGGGAGCTCAGTCAGTCACATTATAGAGAGGAAAAGTAATTGCATGGAATTCTATTTAAAGACTTTATATGTGCTTGACTTATTTTATCAATATAAATTTATCAAGATAACACTCATTATGTTTAAACAAATAAGAATTATTTGATGGTCAGATTCTCCAACCAGCTCCCAGAAAATAATATATAATGTTCTTAATTTCAATGTCACTAGCAATTTCTAGGGACACCATTTTCACCATAGTGCTTTTAATTTATACATACACACATATGTGTACATGCATGTGAGTTTTTTTGTCATAAGGTTGACAATCACATAAAACTTACTTTGTGTTTGTTTATTCGTTAAATGTATTTTCTTTGTTTTCTCTCTCAAGAGCTGACATTGGCTTATTTTTAAATTTGTGCAATTTAAAATATATTTTTCTTATGACAAAAGTAATAAATTATCAATGTACAAGTGTTATCAATACAAACAAAATAATCAAATAATTTGATGGGCATTTTCATATTATTTCTTGTCATTTTTCTATGCAAATATCTCAGATTGACTTAAAATTTAGTATTCTTTATGTTTTCATTTTAAAGTTTTATGTCCTATATTTTTTCACATTATATTACGTATTGATTCTTTTCTAATTTCATTAAACTTTCTTTGAAGGCATCATTCTAGAAGGTGCTTACTATCCATTGTGTGGTTTTGTCATGCTCACTGGGACACTTCCCTCCTATTGGTCCTCTGAGTATTTCCCAGAGTGGGCAGAGCTCTGTGATATGCATCCCTGTTGACGGGTCTGGGTCTGCCTCACTCCTGAGCTCCTTGGAATTTCCTCCCAGAGCATCATCTCAGGGCCAATGTCAAGCCCTGAGACTGATCTTTCTTGCCAATTTTCCTCCAGAAGGGAAGTATCAATTCACCCTGCAAGCAATGATACAGCAGAATACCTAAGTCACTGTAACCTTGCTGACATGTGTTGATTATTAAGTGAAAGTGAAAGTTGCTCAGTCATGTCTGACTCTTTGTAATCCCATGGACTACATAGTCCATGGAATTCTCCAGGCCAGAATACTGGAGTGGGTAGCCTTTCCCTTCTTCAGGGGATCTTCCTAACCCAGGGATCAAACCCAGGTCTCCCACATAGCAGGCAGATTCTTTATCAGCTGAGCCACATCTTTGCCAAATTACATGTGTCAAATTTTCAAAATTGACTATGGATATGACTGGGAATACAACAAATCTACAAATACTTCTGAAAAACTTGACTTATTTCCAGTACTGAGATTTTTCATTCCAAAACAGCATATTTTCTCATTTATTCAAACCTAAACTATTCTAACAAAGCATTCAAATCATTTTCATATTTATACTACTTATTTGATATTCCCTTAAAAAATTAGATATGCTAAACCTTTTTCTTGCTACTATTGAGGATTATATATTATGCTGCAAATATTTTCTATTTGGTTATTGCTGCCATATGGAGAACTGATTTAAGTTTGTATCTTTACCTTGAGCTTATCAATATTACATGATCAATTTTGATATCTCTAAGTCATTTGAAGTGGGTTATATAATCATTTTCAACTCTAAATTGGACATTTTCCCTTCTTTCCCTGAGTATTAGACACAAATATTTCCTTGTCTGTTACAGCACTTATTAGTTACACTTGATTTAATCAAATGTTTTAAATTTTTTATAGTACAATGTTATTTTCATTTGTATATTTTGTAACTTTAAACTTTCTTTAGTAACTTTTAACCATCAGGCCTCTGATTTTATGATAATGTTCTTGTGTCAAATTTTTCTTTTCTGCTCAGCTCTTTAATTAATTGAAGTTCATTTGGATATGTAGCCTAAATTGTAATATCTTTTTGGTTATTTATTAAATAAATTCACCTTTAATTATGTTTTAATTCATCAGATACTATTGCATTTTACTATTTTAGAGCCTTCTCTGTTTATATTTATGTTCTTTTTTGCCCTCTTTATACATGGTTATTTCAGAGAACCAAAAAGTGATGACCTCACCCACATGCCAGGTTTACTCTGCTAGATGTTTAAAATATATCATGACACAACACTAAAATGTTATTTGGGGCACATGTGTCACTACCTCATTTTTACAGATAAAGACTCTGAGATTCAGAGAGATTTGTGTGCAGCTCATTCAACAAACAAGGTATCTAGGAAACAATCTGTTATCTACTACTACTATGCCATTCTTATTATAAGGTTCTAAATCCATTTCGCTTTTCCCTCTTTTTAAAGCTTCTAATAATATTCTTCTTTATGTTTTCAGATGCACCTATGGGGTCACAAAGAGTTGGACAGGACTGAGAGACTTTCACTTTCACTTTCCATAGTTAATTTGTGATTTAAAAAAATTCTGAGGGTATTTTCTGAAAGCTTGAATTTAATTACAATAGCAGACAGTTTGCATAACTTCAGCTTCCAAAAACATATTACTTATTCAGGTCACAGTTCAAAGTCTTAAAAATCCTTTGGAATTAATAATTATTGTTTTGTAACCAATAAACCATCTAGTTATAACCTCAGTCGGTGGCTAATGTGGTATGGTTATGTAAGGGACAATTTATCATCAATTAATATCACTGTGACAGAAGGAAAAAAGGAAGCTCTGAAATTACGAACAATAAAATGTAGTCAGGAATGAAGACTCATTCTCCCTTCTTCAACTCATCACCTACACACAGCCAACTACTTGTCACTTAATAAGAATTGATCAGTGACACACTCTCTGTATATAATTTCATTTAATTCTCAAAACCGTGAGGATCCTTCCTATTTAATAACTGAGGAAGCAGAGGTATACGCAGCTGTGAGTGATGGACATGAGATGAGAACAGTCTAATAACTGTTCCCACCACCTCCCCTGGTGAGAGAACCAGCTGGTCTAAGAAGCATGTTCCCCTGGATTTCTGCCTCTTTGGCGCAGATGTAAAGAATCTGCCTGCCAATGCCGTAGATGCAGGATACGCCGGTCCGATCCCTGGGTCGGAACGATCCCATGGAATAGGAAATGATAACCCACTCTAGTATTGCTGGAAAATCCCACGGACAGAGGAGTTTGGCAGGCTACAGTCCATGGGATCACAGACACGACTGAGCAACTGAACACGCGCAGCTGAAATGAATACACCTGTGTCGGGCTATAGGTGGCAGCAGTGTTCCTTCGAAGAAGGAGCCCTTGCCTTTCTTGAGAATTTGCGCTATTCTGACCAACAGAGTGAGATCTTTCCAGCAACTTCTCAAACCTTTGGTCATCTATCCAGATAAAGCTACTCTGGCAGCTTCCTGAAATCTTAAGGAGAATGAAATCATTCGTGACAAGATCTTAAAACACTGGCAAATTCTGGTTCATGGCTCCTCAATCACAGAGCCCTAGTAATCACAAATGAACCTTGCAGAACCCTAAAGTGGCCATGTATTGAAAAACCCTTACAACACACAATGGAGCCTTGGTCTTGTAGACCCAGATAGTTACTGAATTTCAACCAGTTAAATATAGTTGAGAGGAGAATTTAGACAGTACAGACTCCTACTCTGCATAATTTGAGCTCAAACATAGCTCCAGCAGATCCTTTGACCTGTATTATCCAAAGCATTGCCTCAAATCTATTTTTCATCTTATTCATGGCTGCTTAATTTACATAGCAGCCATTTAACTGATAGAATTACAATGATCAAATTAATTTAACCTGTGTAAGCAGTCAAGTTGGATCATTAAACCAAAATCAACATTGAGGTCTGGATTATACATGTGGCTCTCTACCTGGATGTCGTGCACCATTTCCTCATATTTTAACTCAGGAAAATAATCTCTAGCAAGACACTGAGCCCCTCATCTACCTCCCCTCACCAGCTCTGAAATCTGCTGTAAGATTGTTCCTCTAACTTGGACCACTTTTGGAAAGCTGCTACATTTGTAAGCCAGAGAGGAGCTTCCGGAGCCCTTGGATTCTAGCAGCTGGAGCAGCAGCTGCCTCTCAATGCTCAGATTCACATCATGTTGAAAACACAACAATCATATTTCTGAGTTCAGAGAATCAGTATTCCTGCTGAGCAACCACATGCAGAAACATAACTACACCTTAACATTGGCCAGTTTCTTATGAGTGCCAGCTTGAAGAGAACAGCTTCACAAAAGTCCAAAACAATACTGGGGAAAAAAATAACAAAAGACCAGTTTCTAAAAGTGTACTTTTTAGTATCACACACATGCACACACATCTCAGAGTACATAAAACATTTTTTTCTCTCACTCATAAGAACGTTTTAGAGAGAATGATTCTCATAATTAACTGCGCATAAAAATGGATGTTTCTGCTTCTAGACTTAGACATTTGTTCTGGGATATGAACTTTTTAATAAGCTTCCTTGTAAGTCTGGCACAGGACATCTGCACTTTGAAAAGCACTGTTTAGGAGTCTTGACCGTTTTTGAAACAGAGGCAATGTAATTGATTTATGTAAATATAAGAATAAAGAAGACAAAAGCAAAGTTATATCTGCCCTCTCTCTCTTCCTTTTCTTTCCAAACAAGGGGTCCACTTGTCCTAGGCACTCACAGGAAGGCAAAAGAAGTGGTGATCTCTGCAGCCTAAAAGTCATCTTTGGGTGACTATTATTTTGTCTGTGTGTCAGGTTTCCCAGAAAATGGGACTTCAAGCACTGAAAGGAGAAAAGCCCAAAAGGATACAATGAGGACTTCAGAGTAAGTGTAAACAAGTTGCTGTGGGGACCTGAATGAGGAAACAGCCAATTCTAAGACAATAGGAGAAAGCTTCATAAAAGAATCTGCATTTGAGTATGAGTCCAGCAAACAGGGGAAGAAAACATGATTTTCAAAGTCACAGAGGTAAGAAATATCTGAAAACATTCAAGAAAGAGCAATTTAGAAGATTATGTGTGAGGGTTAGGAAATCAGGAGAAACAGCTGGAAATGAGACCTTGAAAATCTGTGATGGTGCTTTGGAAATGATAATCATTTAATACTTATGTTCTGTTGTGATGTGTTTCACATATTGAGATAGGAGCATATTCAAGATTTCCTCATTACCTGTGACGGTGTTATTAAGAGAACTGAGGAACACCAGAGGAAGAACATTTCTTTTTGGTGAGAAAGCTAAAATAATAAATTCAATTTTTGAATATTTAGGGACCTGATCTAAATATTTATTGCTGTGAAACAACCCACCCTAAAACCTAGCACCTTAAAACAACAATTCATTATTATGTCTCACAGGTCTGGGGCATGGTCAGCTGAGGCTCACGTCAAAGGCAGACTGCCTTCAGTCAGCACCATGTGACTCAAGGCAGCTGCACTTGGTGCTCAACGGCTGGCTTTAAGGCCACAGCAGAGGCTGCCTTTCCTCTTGGAGGAAAGGTCTGGAATTGGCTGGTGAGGCATCACTTCTTCCTATCTCATTGTCACGGTAGTCACAGTCCAGTCCAGGCACAGGGTGGGGGCAAGGGGCACATGTGTCAACAGCTGCTATCAACCACTGCACGGGGGCTCTGCTCTGCACAGGGCTCCTGGGACAGACATGGTGGTGGTGGAGGGGGTGCTTAATGGGGACAGCAAGAACCCTAGTCTGGCTCTCCAGAGAGAAGTCAGGATCAGACTGTCAATTTGTTAGTGGAACCACTGACCAAAACCACCTGCCTTGGCTAGGCACAACAGTAATCACTTGTATGACTTATATTACAACAGGAAGTCCTGATAAGGAACGTGGAACTAACAAGCTACCACCGACAGGAAGGATTTGGGAAAGGTCAAAAGAAGAAAGGAGATATCAGTCCATATGTCTGACCTATGAGGTCCTACCACCTCCCAGAATCTTCCTTGCTGGAATCCCTCTCGGCTGAGTGATGCACAAGCCACCATCAAGGACCCCAAGTCACCAAATATGGGCCAAACAGGATGATTGGCCATAGACAAACTGGGAACTATCCCCATTACCATAAGCCCAAGACTGCAAGTCATGTGGCAGACCTTCTCCTGGGTGCTCATACCCTGCTGCTCTCCACCCAGGTGCCACTTCTCAAGAAAGTCTCTTGCTTTGTCAGCACATGTGTCTCCTCAGACAATTCATTTCAGAGTGTTAGACAAAAGCCCACTCTCAGGCCCTGGAAAGAGTTCCCCTTCTTGCAACAGACTGAGAAAATTTCTAAGAAAAACTTAGTAGTTGAAACCTTAGAAATAGATTGGAGCACTGAGAATGGGAAAAGAACTCCATTTACAAGAGGAATTTAGTTGGAGAAGTCCACAGAGAGAAAGGGAAATGCTAACAGTCAACTTGAAGGGACCAGAGGGGAGTTCAGGAGACCAGCAGCTGAGAGGTGGGGCTGTGGGTGTGACCTTTAGGGGTGTAGCCACCAGGCTGGGGTGGGACTGGGCCACACTGCATTCACAACGTCATTGGCTTATTGGCAAGGGTGTGGAGAGGGGATCCACAGAAGGGAGTATAGACTGGGTGGGAAAGGACAAAAGTAGGAAAAAGTAGGAAACTGGGCTGGTGGTGGATGGAGGAGATGTGTGGCTTCTGTTTCAAGCAGATGTTCTCCATGAGACAAAGAAATGAGTAGATAATGTTGTAGTTTATTGAGGTACTTGGGGATCTGTTCTCAGTGCAGATGGAACTAAACCAGTTCATGCTAGAATCAGGAGTTGTAACCCTCAGAACACCTATAGGACATTCTAAATGTTAGTTATGGGTACAAAGATTGGAGAAGAGAAACAACTAAAGGATTGCAAAAGCCAAGTTCTATTTATTTGCTTTATGATTTTTCTTCAGTATTTTGGTTCTGATTGTGGATTATCAAATGTAGGTAGAATTAAAAATAAAAACCATAAAGATACAGATCAATTGGATAGTTACATGCTCATTAGCTTTTGAAAAAAAAAAAAGCTAATGCCTCCCTATATCAAGTGAAAAAACAAAAGGCTAATACAGCTCTTGGTCTGTAAAGGCAAGATTTCAATTATTTTGTCTTCATCATGTCCTGCCTTTAATACAACAGGAAAAGAAATATGCATTATCAGTGGAATTTATAAATAATTTTTTTTCTCACAAATGAAAATATAAAAACTATAAACTCTTTGAAGAATGGAAGTATGTCTTCCATTTTTGTATCATTGTGCTTGGCATACAAGCTCTCTAAAGGATGGAGAGTGAATAAATGAAGCATGGGTATTGAAATCAGCTTTATTTGAATATAACCTGAAAAATCATAAAGCGAAATTACAAATCAAGATGTGGGTGTTAGAGGAAATATTATATAGATATCTGACCCAAATACTGTATCTTATGCAATAATTGTGCAAGCAGAGACTTACATTTGAATAAAATGAGTAGCTGGGCCACCATAGCTTCTGCACTAGAAGTTAGAAAATGTTAAATGTATACAAAATATTTTCCAGTAGTAAATGATAGAGGAAAACAGAAGTGAAAATTTTTTATGTGTTTCAGATTAACCTTTGCTATTGCTGATAATTTTTACTGGAAATGGCTTTGGATGGATACAGGCTTCCATGAGCAGTACACCCTGTTCCTTTAGAAGAAGCAATGGGTGAGGCTGGAGATGGGGTGGAAAATGAGTGGTGATTTCTCTTTGAAAATTGTAAGATTTGTATAGCCTTTACCATTTAGCACCACTCACAAGACTAAGAAAAAGATATTAAAATAAAATGAATATTTTTTAGAGTACATTATTCAATCCAAAATGTAAAGAATTTAGAAATAGAACTTTTCATCCTATGCTTAGAATCCTTCATCTGGGATAAGTAATCTGTCTGATTTCACAAAACAGATTTATGATTTCTAGCTTGGCATATTCTATGTAGGCTAATAACTTCAATTCCATGACTTGGAGTCCTCATCAGTTAGGTTGTAAATTGTCTGCTGAGTGGTCTCTGTAATTTTGCATATAGTGTTTAGGTTCTTCTTTCAACAGTGAGAAAGGAAGAAAGACAATGTCTCCAAAAGTATAAAATCTTTACCAAATGATGGCTAAAAAACTTATAGCTGTTAGGTAGGGGTGTGTGTGTGTGTGTATGTGTGTGTACATATATATATGTATGTGTGTATATATATTTTAGCTATGTTTTTTTTTTCCTTTGGGGAACAAAAGAGATGATAAAGAAGAAAATGTGACAAAGTCACACAGATTTGGCTTCAGAGAAGCTGTCTCCTTTCAGCCTGGCATGAGGTGCCATGAGTAAGACATGCTGGGATAGCTGCTTACCTACATCACAGGGACCCTTAGTCAAGCTCACAACAAATAGTCTGCCTTAGCACATGAAGCCTAAGGAGGAATCTAGGGTGGCACATATTATTTTTAAAATAAAGTTTATAAATAAGGACATAAAGATATACACATGTACACACACATGGGCTTCCCAGTCGTCTCGGTGGTAAAGAATCCCCCTGCCAGTGCAGGAGGCACAGGAGATGCAGATTTGATCCCTGGGCAGGGAAGATCCTCTGGAGAAAGGGAAGAAATAGTAACCCACTCCAGTATTCTTGCCTGGAAAATTCCATGGACAGAGGAGCCTGACAGGCTACAGTCCATGGGGTCTCAAGAGTTGGACATGACTGATAAATATGTGTATATATATGTATATATTTCTATATATAAATGTAAAAATATATTTGAATTCTTATTTATATATAAATCGTCCTGATAAAATGATGAAATTTTAAAAATTTAATAGCTAAAAAGAATTTGAATGTTAGCAATATAATTTTTATTACAATAATAGTATCAATAATTCTTCAATGATAAACTATAAAGAGATAAACTCAAAAATAAGAAATTCAATACTTTATGCTCCCTTCATCCTATAATACTGCATCAAGCATTTGAGCAGGATGCAGAACAGTCTAGGGTAGTCTAAGGTACTGCTCATTCCATGCCAAGGTTAAAACTTCAGTGAGTTTCCATTGGCTGAATCATTGCATAAATTAATGCTATTCAGAACAGCTTTAACTTGCACAGCTGACTTAGGAAATGTGTGACTAAGCTTCTAAATTGGCATCGAAGCCACATTGACAGGAGCTGCCTTATCACTGTACCACTTTCTGCCTTTCACCCCCCTTACTTCCTCCCATTACAATAATTACTTTCATCACAGGCAGCTGAAATTTCTCCTTCAAAATCAGAAGCCCTTGGTAACTGGTCCTGCTTAAAGCTATGGGTCCCTAAAAATGTGGTGTGTCTCTTTCATTTACATGTTGATGAAGTGAAAGTCTCTTAATTTGGGTCATTATCAATACATAAACCTGTAGAGAAAATGAACATGCATTTATAATGAAAGCAAATGCACATGATTTATTGTGCTTATAGTGTGTAAATACATAAGGAAAAGAAGTCCAGCCCTCAGATTCCCTGGACATGAAGCACTGCCAGCGACTAATGGGGCAATTCACACCCTCAGGAAAGGTCAGCCTCCGGCTCTCATAGCTCATCCTTATTTTAACTGAACTAGCTCTCCAATTTTAGAGAAATCACCACACATAAATCTGTCTACGCTGACCCATCTTCCTGTGGAGGGTTTGTGAGTGGTAAAATGGGTTTCCATACCTGATTGTGGACTTTGTTTGGGGATTTTGGCTACCTCTTGAGGGCTGGAAGTAGAGGGCACTCGCTGGTTGGCAGAGCTGTGCATGCTGCTGGGAGCTGCCACGGAGACATTCTTGCGAGGCTTCATATCCTGCAGCCACATGGGCGAGGCCTCGAAGGCCTGCATCCTCCGGGCGTGGCTGTTGGCGTTGACTTTTAGGTAGGCCTGGGCTTTGTGTTCCTGAAGCTCTCCATAATTGGCGTCGGTCACCCTGCACTCATATAAGCCTTCATCCTTTTTCCTCACTTTGGAAATCTGAAGCTTGTGAGAGATGTCATTGCCTTGGACTTTCACTGTCTGAAAAATTGCAGGTAAAAAAAAAAAAGTGCTACATCAAGTGATTTGGTTCCCATATTTTGTCCTGAGTTTGCTAAGGTTGGAAAATTAAAAGGTCTTATTGGCCTCACAGCCACAATCAGAAAGCTTTTTATTTCATCAACAGTCTAATTAGATCTTATTCTATTAACACCTAGATTCACAAGATCATGGAAACATGAGTTCAGTCCAGCTGGACCAGATTCCATCAGCCATGTGGTTTGCATTTGGTACCAGCTCATAAAAACATGCATTAGGTACTAGATCACAAAAACATGCTGTTGGTCACAGCTGAGTTTAAGTGAGAATGTGCTTTTAATCCCCACTTCAGGATGATTACTAAACTGACTGACAAAATAAACTTGGATAGTAAAGTTTTTACTCCAGCTGTTGGTGCAGTCTGACCTATAGTCATGGGGTGGCATGACTCAGGGAGCGAATTAATATCACCTGAAATCCTATGACTTGGAGTATATGCCCCTGCCACCACAGGGTCTGTGTGCTGCTGGAACTTGAGATGCCATTAATTAAACACTGTTTTGATTTTCAAAATAGAAACTGACTCTCACTTCTGATATTGCTTATATCAGATTAACATCAAGAATATATATATATATATATATATATATATATGGTTATATAGAATATATAAAATTCTACATAATATGCAATAGATCTGTAAGCATCTATATCAGAAGAGGTAGATCTGATATACATCATATTATCATATTACCCATGACTGACAGAATGATGGACTCCATATGACATTCAAGATCTGGATTTGGATAATTTCCAAATTATTTTCAAAAGATAAAGAATAGAAGTGAGAAGGCAGAAAGTTATTCCTGTACTGGGCATTACACTTTCAAACGGCCATAAATAATTTAGAAAATTTGGGAAGTGTTCACCTGGTTTGTATACATAAATAGTTTTCAACATCTGAACCATAACCATAAGTACGCATTTATGTGCATGAAAATTAAATATGAATATTATTAAGACTGTAAAACTAATGGGAAACAATAGTTTCAAATATATTTTCAACTGAATCTCCTGATAATGTTGGGGTAGTCAGAATGCTTATAAGTGCTTATTGTTATTATCCCATTTTATAGTGAACTGAGGCTTAAGGGGTTTGGGTCAGTGCTTTTCAATGTTGACTGTAGACTAGACTCATCTGAGGAGGTTTAGAAAATACTCTCATTTGGATTAATGCAGAAACACTCTGCATCTCTCCAGGGCAAAGCTCATACTGTATTTTGTGGAAACTCACCTGGGAATTCAAATTAACGCTGTTTTAGGACCTATGTTCAAGGTCACATAGCAGGTGAATTTGGAACACATTGCTTTCTACCTCTGTGTTTAGAGCTCTTTCCAGTTGACTAGATTGTATGAACTCTGGGCATTGATAATGCAGTTAGCATTTGTGTGCATGACTATGCATCTAACTGCATGCTTCCCTAGGTCAAGATGTGTGAGGCTGCTTTACCACTGGTCCTTAGGTCTTTGGAGGATTGAGGTATGGGTGAAGAATGAAAGATGAATAGAAAATAAATGGTCTATCTAATTATATGTGTATATAAAAATGAAATATTTAAGAAAAACATCATTAATAACTGATCTTACCAATAAAGCTTTTCTAGCACTGTCAGAAAACAACAGATTCTGTAATATAAGAATAATTAAACTGGAAGAGTCTAAAAAGTCAGTGAGTTTATGAAAAGAAATTGGAGTTCCTGGTTTATATCTTATTTTTGATATTTTCTTCCATGCTGAGATTATATATTTAGATTAGAGAATTTTATTTTACTAGCATATTTTACACTTTTAATTATGATGTAACCCCAATATTCTCTCACTTTATATGCTCTTAAAATAGCCTCAGAATAAATTTCCTTTTAAAATGTGAGTTATTGGATTTTTAGATTCCTTATACACATATTACTTCTAGTAATGGAAACTTGTTTAATAATTATCAACAAACTGAGCCATTCTATTAGTATAAAGTGATCCTAGATGGCTTCCTTTGAGGTATAGTAAATTTTTTTTTCTAATTTCAGACAATTATAAGCAGTAATAACCAGCAGAGTAGAAACACATCTCTGTATTTTCAACAGGTTAACCTCCTCTAACAATGCTTTTATATTTACATTGGCTTTTGGTCTTATATTGCATGATTTTGAACACTGGTACTAGAAATACATTATATGAATTATGAATGACATTAAAAGTTGAGTTATTTTCATTACAACTTCAACACCCTGTTGGATGCTCTAATTTTTTTCTGCCTGGGAAGATTTCCGTCTTTTACTTGCTAGTGAAGAATAATTATTATTAATATAAATTTGAATGTATATTATTAGTATCGCTGCCTTTTACTTCTTATAGTTAATAAGAGCAAGAAAGTGCCACATACCTCTTTGGGTACAAAATGATTCCCAAGTAGTTTTTCAAACATTTACGCCACTAAGAT
The DNA here is from genome assembly GCA_007570785.1 of Antilocapra americana. Classification (NCBI taxonomy): domain Eukaryota; kingdom Metazoa; phylum Chordata; class Mammalia; order Artiodactyla; family Antilocapridae; genus Antilocapra; species Antilocapra americana. Next base: position 428,108 of record ML661345.1, read on the forward strand.
AAATAATTTTATTGTATGAATTCTAAATCTGCTTCAATGTGTTTGTACCCAGTGAGGTAAGGTAAGACAGCCAGAAGGCTCTCGTCCTGCGTGTGCAGGACTGTCGCTCTATCAGGGACAGTAAGTAAAAACACTTATGAAAACCGAAATTCACTAACTGGTGCCCCGGCCCGAGTGCAGTGGTTGCGTTGACACTCACGCTGATCTTGGTCCCATCTCCGTCTGGGTCCCGGTCTGGCAGCAGCTCAGCCTGCGGGGAGGGACGGGGAGGGGGCACACGGATGCTCAGACCTCGCCCAGCCGGAGCCCTCCGCAGCGCAAAGCTGAGGGAGGGGCGCTGCCCCAGCCACCCGCCACTGGACTAATCCCTGTGGCTGCGCTCTGGAACTCGGGAGCGGGGATTAGGGGCTCTAAAGGTTGGGGGCTGGGTGAGCAGAGGCTCGGGAAGTGGGGGATTAGAGACTCCGGACAGTGGGAATTCCGGGGGGTGGGGAATCGGGGTGGGCGTGCTCGGACCCGGGGAACTGGGACTCGGGAACTCGAGGGGCTGCCTTCGGGTCAGTGCCCGGGTTGCGCGAGTCTGCGGGGGGTGGGGGACCTGGGAACTCGGGGGACTGCATTCCGTCATTCCCTGCTGTCACTCCTACAGACCTTCACTTGCCCCCGCACATCCGCAGCCTCTTTTGCAGAACTACCTCCTTCTCGATTCAGACCGTCGTTTCCCTCCCCGCCCCCACTTCTCTCCTCCCCTCCCCGCCCCCTCTCCACTCGAGTCGCCTCGGGTCCCTCTGTCACTCCCTATTCCCCTTTTTCCACCGTCAACCCGTCTCTCCTTCCCCCATCTCCCACCTCCCTCCTTGGTCTCCTCCCACCTCCTCTCTCCTCCTCCATTCCCCCTCCTTCGTCTCTCCTCCTCCTGTTCAGTCTCCCGCTCCTCTCCATCTCTCTCTTCGCTCCCTCCCTCTGCGTCTGGCAGAGGTGATACGAACCCACTGGGGTAGGGGTGGGGGTGATGGAAAAACCGACAGAATTTGTCCCCATCCCACCGTACTGAAGGGATAACGACTGTTAGGGGATGTTTCAACGCAGCATTGCCATCACGGGCTGCTGACAATGTCCAGTACTAAAAGGAGGAGTCTATTCCCAGTTCTTAACCGGGAAAAACTGGACAACCTGCTTTCCCTTGGTTTTAACGAGGTGTCGCCAGGACTGGGGTCACCCCCTGGCATCCCTAGGCATCATCCTTGTCGCCAGGCGAGCCAGGGTTGTTCCCGGGGGCGCCCCAACACCATCTTGGTCAAGATCCCGGCTGGACACTCAGGAGTCTAAGTCAGTGAGTGGGCCGGACACGAAGCGGGTAATTTGGGTGACGCGACTCTGCTACCTGTGCCCCGGCCACATCGGCCCCAGGCTCCAGGTCCTCCGGCCCCCGCAGGAACCACCACTGGATCTCCAGGTACACCGAGGCAGAGCCGCTCTGGAAAGCACAGGACATCTCCACATTCTGCCCCTCAGTTGCTGTCACATTCCGCGGAAACTCGGTAAATTTTGCTGCAAAACAGAAACGCACCCTTTTGGAATATGCACTCCACTCCTGAAAGCATCTCTTGTGAGCTCACTACATTTTCCTGGGTCTTAAAAAAAAAGCAACAAAACCCCCCTCTATGACATCCCCGAGTCTCCCCCCACCGCTTTCCTTGGCCTCTTTCTTGTCTTATTTTTGGTATCATGCCTAAATCATTTTGTTGTCGACCAAATCCAGATAATAGAAAGGTTAACAAGCTTGCCAATAACTCCCCTCTGCTAGCCAGGCTGCTCACAGTTAGATACAAATACCTTTTGTCAGACTGCAGTATTCCCCAAAACTTACTGAGGGATTCAGGGAAGTACATTTTACACAAATCTGTCAAGCTGATTCATGAAGAGAGCCTATTATGTCCAAGTTTCTAAACAATCTGTGACTAACTGGGTGTTCCATGTAATAAGAGAAAAGATCACGATTATCTGTCAACATTTACATCCCTGCTATATATCACAACACATTATCAGTTGTGATTGGAGGGCTACAGCATTGAAACAAGTTGCACACTTTCTAAGCTCTGGATATTTCTTTCTTTCCAAATTAAGCTTCATATCTGTTTCCAACAAGCTAGTATATTGTAAATTGTCATATATCATGGGATGTAAGAATCACACACCTGGGCTTGATTTAGATTAAAGATTGTTCTAAAGTCACCAGAGACTTTTTTTATTTTAGCCTTTCATTACAAATCTTGACACTGTTAGTTTGCAAGATTCATGGAGTCATGATGAAACTCACAAAAATACGTTTCCTCTCTCCCAAAGGCACTTCCCTAACACGGAATGCGTTGGATGGTTATTCTTGTCTAAGAGACATTCTGAGAAAGGCTGATGATTCCTTAAAAGTCTAGGAAAGATTTGTAGCTTAAGGAAGTGCACAGCTACAGTGTATACTCATGGGGAGGAGGATTGAGGGGCTGCAGGGTCGATTCAGGGTGGATGCATTTTGCCCCCACTTTTTAAAGCAAGGCGCTATCAATGTCTCTTTTAATATATATATATATATATATATATATAATCCCAACATGATCTCTACTGAACTAGAACTGTATTTACACTTAGAGGAAACGGGAGATGTTAAGAAGACATTCTGATCTGAAAAGGACTTTTCCATTGATGGCATTTCTGTCTGCAGAAGTGATGCAGTCTTCTGGCAGCAGAGATGTGATCTGTTCATGGTGCTGAAATGATCACTGCAGCCTGCAAGTCCTGAACAACTGGATTCAGCAGGCTGCTGCTGCTTGTAATGCAAGTCGTGCCTTTTTATGGGTACTCAAAGGAGTCTGTCCTTTGATAAACATACACTCAAACGAAGTCACACGGACACAGAAAAAGGAAACTCTAAGCCCATACTGCCTACATAAAGGAGGGCTAGCCATGGAGAGACCCCATCCCCAGCTCTGTTTGCGATGATAATGTATGCAAGAGTGGTTACCCTGTGCATGCACACAGATAGAGGGAACACACACACGCACGCCCGCGCGCGCCCACACACACACACACACACACACACACACACACGCACTCTCATTGCTCTGTGTTTGTGCTCACCGAGGAACCCACCTCGTCAGGAACCAACTGGATTTGCTCTCAAATCTAGCTGGGCTACTATTAATAAACTTTAAAGAAAAATGCCAAACAGAACACTATTCTTTATTGCTTGCTAAGAACCTGACTTCATCTGCCTGGCCGTTCTTTGAACGCAAAGACACACACACACACACACCCCGACAGCAAATGTATATTTGCCAGTGAGCACAGACTTACCTTGAGAAGAAAGCCCTTGCTGTACATATAAAACGGAAAAGAAAACAAATCCAACATATGCCAAAAAGATCCCCATCATTCGAAAAAGTGTAAAGAGGGGGGAGGTCACATCGGTGTAGCCAACAGCCAAAAAGCTTCAAAAGAAAGGAATGCCACTGTCCGGCAGGCTTGGTCTCAGCACCCAAGGTGCGGCGCCGCGAACATCCCGCCGCTCGTCGGCTCGGACTGCTCTGGGGACCCGGAGCGGGGATTGGGAGTCGGTGGCGCGGTCGAGGGCTGGGTACTGGGCTCGGCTCCGGCGGGCTGCGCTTGCACTCCCGGCCCACGGCTCGGAGCAGTGCTCGCCGCTCGGCTGCCCGCCTTCCGCTTCCTGCGGCGGGTCCGGCGTCAGCCCGCGGCGCGGGGCGCGGGGCGCGGGGACGACGCGGGGCGGGGGCCTCGCGGGCTCGCGCCGTCTCCCCTCTTCGCGCCGCGGCGCCGTTAACTCCGTGCGCGCCGGGCCGCGTTCGGTTTACGCCCGAGTCCCGGAGAGCGGCGGCGGCGACCCTTCCCCGCGCGCCGCTTCCGGCCGAATGAGCCTCTGCCGCCGCGGCGGAGTCCCGGCGCGCGGACTGCGGCGGGGCTGCGAGGACCGGGGCCGGGCCGCGGGCGGGAGAGGGAGGATGGGGCTCCCGGAGAGGAGAGGGACGGGACTGGGCGAGAGACACTGCGCCGGGGCGACGAAAGCCGCCATTGGAGGGAGATGTCGCGTAACCAGTTATTAACTGCTCTAACTGGGAAGAGCGCAAGCTGTTATTTCACACGGATATATTGCTGAGCAACCTCCTGCGGAAGAGAAGCGGCTCCCGCAGGGACCGTATCACTCTTGCTGGTGAATGGAAGAGACGAAAAGTACAAAAAGTCATGTATTGAGGGAATTTTCCAGAAAGAAAAGGCGTACCACTTTTACTTTTATGCTTTCATTTATTTGTTTTTGCTAATTCATATACTACTTTGCTTTCCCAGCCTCCATCTCACGTGTATTTTGGAGGTGGGGGAGGGGTCTCAAATACCATTAGGGTCTTTATTGCCCGGTCTATTTTTATTTTGTTCTGTTTTTCTTTTGGCTAACATAGTAATGATTTAATGTTCCCTAAGATTATATTAATAAGAAATATTGTTTTAGGAAGAAAAGCACAGTAAGTTTTAGGATTTGGAACACATCTAGCTATCTTCCATGGAGAAGATTTGAGATATGTATTGTTTCTTTTTAAGAAACGATATCTGTCGCTTTAAAGACTCTGTCCACAGTTAAGCAGTGAATTTAAATCTTCTTAATAAAATTATTTGCCCTTTAAGCACAGTACCAGGTATTTTATTCTCACTCTTCTATGCGACTCTACCACAGATTTTCAGTATTATTTAGAAATATGACTAAGTGTTAACAATGCTGTCAGGAAAGCAATGCAGTATATGCATTTTCATTTTATTGCTAAAAATGTGTAGTTGGCTAATTCCTTCACAGACCAGAAAAAAATTACTGTCGGATTATTAAACCACTTATCTGCTGAATACAGCAGTAACTTAAGTGTTCAGAAAATTAAGGCACAATAACTTCATAACAATATTATTTTAGAGATATATTTATTTTTCACTGTGGTTTGGCAGACTGTAAGACTTGGAGAAAGTCGTGAGGGACATTTTATATTTGTTCATGTTTAGGCTAACATGACTCTTTATCCTTCCTCTATTGAGCAAAGAATTCTGAAGGATGTCTTTTCAAGAAAATAAATCTTTTTACACCGAAACACTCTCTTATGGAGAATGTGTTCACAATATAGGGGAAAAGAAAGTCCAAGTTAATTCAGATACTGAATATAATATTATCTGAAAAACTAAAAGTTTGAAGATATTCGATCCTCAGAGGTTAGTCACCTCCAGGTTTAAATTATGCCTAATAAGATGTGTGCAGTGTTTAATCACAAGGTTTTAGCTTTCTTTGAATATTTCACATAAATATGAGATTAATATGTTATGGAAATGACTTGACTTGAAGGTAATCTACTGTTAGAACTGTTTCTGATATAAAGAAAAGGGCGTACATTTGAAGCAAAGGAAGTTCGGAATTAATTTACCAAAGCATGTCAACTCTTTTTAAGGGTAATTTGGTCAATGTAACTGCAGAAGTACAATAAAAATAAGTTGAGAATGTGAAAAGTGGAGAGAAACATTTTTATAGGATAGACAAACTATCAAGCTTCTTTAAATAGAAAGTTATAAGCATTTAAGCAGTGAAAGAAGGAAAATGATGGAAAGAAAGGAAATAAGAAAGGAAAAAGTAAGAAATGAAGAATTAAGGGAGATAAAATTGGGGAAAAAATATGCTCTTTTCCTTGTAAAAATTGCCTGATATATATTTTATTTTCAGTCTTGCCAGTGACACCAAAGTGTTTTCTTAATACTTCATACATCATCACAAGTACCGAATCACATGTGCATTACCTCCTTTAGAACATTTGCCTTATTAAAGACAAATGTCTCTATATGAATAGTTTGAAATAAAACTGAATTAAAACCCAAAAGTATCCAGTATACCAAATGGCACAGTTCTAAGTCTCATTATTTTAAATAAGTCCTTGTAAAGAATTATATTATCCTATAAGATTGGAAGCAACTTCAAGTAAAGACAACCTGTCTTCATCCAGTTTTGGGAGAGATATTTCCTGCTCAGTGCTATGCCTTATTCTATAAAATGATTATGTATCTCTTCTTTGAAAGTACTTATGAAATAGATGCTACAAAAATTATGATCTCATTTTTATTATTGTGTTCTTTCTCTTTGAGTTAGATTTTGGTCTTTTATTTTTCTTTTTAAAGTTTAAATATTAATGGACATGTGTGTGCTAGATCGTTTCAGTCTTGTCTGACTCTTCACGACCCTATGGACTGTAGCTTGCCAGGTTCCACTGTCCATGGGATTCTTCAGGCAAGAATACTGCAGTGGGTTGGCACACCCACCTCCAGGGGATCTTCCCAACCAAGGGATCTCTTAGGTCTCCTGTACTGGCAGGCAGGTTATTTACCACTAGTGCCACCTGGGAAGACCATCAGAGGACATGAATTTGTGCAAATTTCAGGAGATAATGGAGGACACAGGAGCCAGGCATGCCACAGACCATGGGGTCACAAAGAGTCAGGCACAACTTAGTGACTGAACGTTGTCACAGCTATTTTACCCTAAGATTTATAGTAGAAATGTTTATATGCTTCTTTCTCAGCTTGAGTTCATTCCATTGTTTTCCTTTGGTTTTTATTTTTCCTCTTTTTTTCTTCCTTTCCTTTCCTTCCTTTCTTCTTCTCTTATTTTCATTGGAATTTATTCTGTATGTGTATAAAAAACTTGTTTAACTTTTGTCTTTCAAACACTGTTCCCTTCTGTGTCTGTAGGCCTTTACAAATGTTTTCAGAGCCATCCATCCATCCAAGAGTTGACTAGAGAGGGGCTCATCAAGTTTGATGATTATAGACTATATAATTTCTTTCTCCTAAAAAGGCTTTTAGGCATTTTTGCATCTTGGACTTAATGGGAAATAGCTACATTTCACTGCCATAGGCTTGTGATAGAGATATATTTTTATATTACATTTCCATCATCTCACCTAAGTTGGGGCTTAAGTGCCCAATGTAAGCATTTTTCATTTACAGAGTAAGTGGAAGTCACAAAATTATGTATTTTATTTATAAATAATCATTAAAGCCAATTCTCGAATAGGAAGATCACCCTTAGAAGCTGGAGGCGTAAACTTCATCTCTTCATCTCTCTTGCAGACATCTCACAGTCCTGTGGAGTGAGCACACTTTTCCATTCCTGCACCTAAAGAGCCTCCCTCCATGGTCTTGAACACATTCTTTGGAGAAGCTCAAGACTGAATAAGAGAGAATATTTCAGGGTATTGCAGAAAATTTTCATTTGTAACCTCATGCCTGCATTATTTGGAAAAATAAGATGAATTATTACAAGGTCTTTAAATATGGAAGCAATATTGGCAATTCAAAAAGCTGTTTCAATTAAAGAAAATAAGTGTCAAAGAGAAAGACATTAATTTCTATCAACTAAAGATGACTTTTTAAAATTTGTTTTCCTCTGAATTCTAGAAACTTTGGTAATGCTGGGTTTACCAATGTCCTCCACATTGTCAAATTTCCAAATATTGACAGAGTCAAAGACACAATAATGACAAAAAAGTATGAATAATATTCTTTCCAGACATATATGCAGCATATCTTCACAAAATAAGTGAATTTCAGAACCAGAATGGTACTCAGTAAGGAATGAATCCAAACCATTCTACATATGAGGGATTAAGGCTGCTAGTGATAGTCACTTGTATCACACACACACACACAACCAAGCCAAGGCCTTATTTCTTTATGCTCTTAGTTCCAAAGTGCTTAAAAGGTAGGGCAGAGGATTAAACATTTTAAGACAAACGAACAAACAAAAGTTTGTTGTTCATGGTTTTGGTTATATTTATACTGAAAAAATGAGCATTGAAAATTAAATTAACTCCACCCAAACTCTTTTCTAGGCATCAGTACACAAGTGATTTGAATTTTCAGACTCTGAAATCTTTGAATCTTTGAATTGAGTCTTTGAATCTTCTTTATACAACTTGTAGTTTCATATCTCATCTTATAAATGATTCTGAGAGTGATTTTTCTGATGGTGTTGGAAATGAACAGCAGTATCAAAGAGCCAGATGGCCTATATGGACTAATTGTCCATCATACAACTGTTCGTTTTAAACTTCTGCACGGCATTTCTCCCTTTATCTTTTCCTTCTGTACGTGACTAAACTATAAATTACCTAGATCAAAATTATCCTGTGGAGCTCTGTGTAACTTTGGAATTGAAGTTCATGAAGTTAGAACTCTTCATTATTCATGAAGTCATGTTATGTCATTTTGAAAATGTAACATCTGGCCTGGTGGTGACTCTTGGAAACAGCAAAGGGAAGTGTCACATTTTCTATAAAAGTTAATATCACAATCCGCTGAGATGCCCTCTGCAAACTTATGGACCCTTTTTTTAAGATTGTAATAGTTGAAGATTATTATGTAAATTACAGGTTTGTAACAAAGTTTTTAAAGCTTATACTCCACTTATAATTATTATAAACTATTGGCTATGTTCCTTGTGTTGTACAATACATCCTTGTAGCTTATTTATTCTGTACATAATAGTTTTTAGTTAATTAATCAGGGCATGTCATGTCTTAGTTGTGTCATGTGGGATCTTTCCTTCCAGTGCAGACTCTCTAGGTGTGGTGTGCCAACTGAGTAGTTTCATTGCATGGGCTTAGTTGCTCTGTGGCCTGTGGGATCTTACTTCCCAGGCCAAGGATCAAGCTTGTATCCCCTGCATTGCAGGGCAGATTCTTAACCACTGGACCATCAGAGAAGTTCCCCAAAGTAACGTGTACTTAATCCTCCACCCCTATCTTGTCCCTCCCAAAAGCCATTGCATCTTATACCGACAAGTTTTTTCTGTTAGGTTTTTCATTAGAAAAAAAGTTAACACGAATAGTATATGTCCATCACATAGTAAAATATCTATGACTAGAAACCATGAGGTAAGGAAAGCTGAGGATATTGTTAACTGAATCTGCTATCTCCAGACTATTTCTTCTTATTTCTAAGTCAAAATGCACCTTTTGAGATATTTATTAATTTTAACATAAGCTTTTTATTCATTAAAATCTTGTGAAGTTAATTAGACATGAATAACTACTTTCTATATATATATTTGTACAATGGGTAATTATTTGGGTAAAGAAACCCAAGATACAAGAAAACCAGCTATTTTTGGTAGAGTCTATAATTTCCATGTTTTTTTGCTTATATTTATAAAATAAATAATGACATAAAGTGCTGTAGAAAATCTTTCAAGAAACAAAAGAGACTTATAAACATTTAACTAGCCTTACATTTTTAATTATTCATGTTTCCTAATTATTTGCTATTGCAGACTGAGTTCAATTTTCTCCTCAGTATTTATTATTGCTATATCCTCAAGCAAGTGATATCCTTTCTAGATGTCACCCAGTTTCCCCATAAATAGGGTTTTATATCTTGTGAGGAAAATATCAGGGGTCCCTAAACTCCAGGATGATGATACGAGGTGAAGCTGATGTAATAATAATAGAAGTTAAGCACTCAATAAATGTAATGCACTGAATCATCCCAAAATCTGCCCCCAACCTTGCCACCACCATCTGTGGAAAAATTGGCTTCCACATAACCAGTCCCTGATGCTAAAAATATTGAGGACCACTGTATAGTAAAGTGTCAGTAAAAGTTAATTATTACTTTATTGTCATTTACCCCTAATTTTGACTCATGAGCCTTTTCATGAAAGTCAATGAATGAAAAAGAAAGTCTAGTTAAAACTTACAGTGAGTTATTAGGAGGAAAGTATGAGAGTCTTCTCAGCTTCCCCAAAAACAAGCAGTGGTAAATTATAACTGTATTTCTGAAATAAAGATGCTGAAGTCTGAGAGAAACACTGGAATTCAAAACATCAAAGCTAAATGAAAACCTGTATTCATGAGATGTATATTAGGACGTGCCAAGACAACAGTTCAGAGATGTAGAACTGGTTTAGCCCTGCTATACTACAGAATTACACTAGGGAAAAGGCTTTGGCCTGACTCAAGTGTGTATGAGGTTTCAGCAAACCAAACCAGATATGTTAATAGTGACTATTAATAAATCTTTATGGCAACGAACTTAATTTGAATCAGTCTAGCTATAGTAGAAAGGGTTCAGTGAGTTAGATAAGGGATCATGGTGATCATAATAACTCTGTGTCTTCCCAACTCAACCCCAAGATTTTTAAGGAAGTGTCCTAGAAGTCCTATGATGGTTAAAGACATACTGACCACACTGGAATGGTCTAGGTTCATGTCAGTTGTCTCACCATAATTGTTTACAGAACATACTTTTGTTTTAAGAAACCAGCTCCTCTAAATTTTCTAACTCTTTATGCATACTATAGTATGCATATATATATATGCTTTTCTAGTATGCTTGATAAAGTCTTGAGAAAGAATATAGAAACATGTTAAGTATTATATGTGAAGCCAGCCCAGGATTGTTGCTCGGGGCTGCTGCACTGAGATTTCCCGGTGGGGAGGGAGTCGGGAGGGAGGGGGGAGGGGGGTTCTGGAGGGGGGGTATATGTACACCCATGGCAATATCATGTCATTGTATGGCAAAACCAATTAAAAAAAGATGGAGAAATTGGAAAACATAAACTAAATGAAATGGGAGCACTGAATATGAAATAGAAAAAAATGAAACAATCTAGGTGAAAGTAAAAGATCAATACACTAAAAGCCAGTTGTTTTTAAACATAGTTGTTCATTAGAAACATATCTGGAGCTTTGTATAAAAAAAAGCAATACTGGGTATTTGTAGTTTCCAAAAAATTCCAAGATAATTCTTATATGCATCAGGATTTTGAAAAGTGATTACAGGCTTTTCTATTAAATGGTAGTCTTGGTGATATAGAATTCTATTATTTTTCTGTTGACCAATCATGATACAATGGTATTAAGTGAGTAATAGTTGCATGATCACAATAGTAAAAGATATTTATCAGTTTTTTTATCAATAGTCAGACCAAAAGGAAAAGTGATTACAATTGCAAGTCACAATGAGAACATGATTAACCTAATATAAAAATATATAAGTACAATATAAAATAATTACATACAACTTGAGGGGTCCAGCAGAGTGATGTGGTAAGTGGAAGTGCATACATGCACATGTTTTCAACCACTCTGCAAATCTATGTCTTTTGGTTGGTGATTTTAATCCACTTACATTTAAGGTGATTATTGATATGTATGATCCTATTACTGTTTTATTAATTGTTTTGGTTTTATTTTCTGTAGGTCTTTTCCTTCTCATGTGTTTCCTGCCTAGAGAAGTTCCTTTAGCATTTATTGCAAAGATGGTTTGGTGTTGCTGAATTCTCTTAAATTGTGCTGGTCTGGAAAACTGTTGATTTCTCTGTCAAATCTGAATGAGGTTTGTTGGGTAGAGTTGTAGGTTCTTCCCTTTCATCACCTTGTGCCATTCCTTTCTGAATTAGAGAGTTTCTGTTGAGAAATCAGGAAGGAGTTCCCTTGTATACTATCATTTTCCCCTTATACCTTTTAATATTTTATTTTGTCTTTCATTATTGTCAATTCGATTACTATGCATATTGGGGTGTTCCTCCTTAGGTTTATCCTGCCTGGGATTCTCTGTGCTTTCTGGATTTGGTTGAATATTTCCTTTGCCATGTTAGGAAGTTTCATCTATTATCTCTTTAAATATTTTCTTGGGTCCTTTCTTTATCCACCTTCTGAGATCCCTATAATGTAAAAAAAAAAAAAATCTACTTCTGCTTTATTGACGATGCCAAAGCCTATGACTGTGTGGCTCACAAACTGTGGAAAATTCTTAAAGAGTTGGAAATACCAGGCCACCTTACCTGCCTCCTGAGAAATCTGTATGCAGGTCAAGAAGCAAAAGTCAGAACCAGACATGGAACAAGAGACTGGATCTGAATTAGGAAAGGAGTACATCAAGGCTGTATATTGTCACCCTGCTTATTTAACTAAGATGCAGAGTACATCAAGCAAAATGCTAGGAGGGATAAAGCACAAGTTGGAATCAAGATTGCCAGGAGAAATATCAATAACCTCAGATATGCAGATGACACCACCCTTATGGCAGAAAGCGAAGAAGTACGGAAGTGCCTCTTGGTGAAAGTGAAAGAGGAGAATGAAAAAGTTGGGTTAAAACTCAACATTCAAAAAACTAAAACCATGGCATCCGGTCCCATTACTTCATGGCAAATAGATGGGGAAACAATGGGAACAATGAGAGACTTTTTTTTCTTGGGCTCCAAAATCACTGCAGATGGGGACTGCAGCCATGAAATTAAAGGATGATTGCTCCTTGGAAGAAAAGCTATGACCAACCTAGACAGCATATTAAAAAGCAAAGACATTGCTGGCAAAGGTCAGTCTAGTCAAAGCTATGGTTTTTCCAGTAGCCATGAATAGATTGAGAGTTAGACTATAAAGAAAGCTGAACGCAGAAGAATTGATGCTTTTGAACTGCTATGTTGGAGAAGACTCTTGAGGGTCCCTTGGACTGCAAAGAGACCAAACCAGTCAATCCTAAAGGAAATCAGTCCTGAATATTCATTGGAAGGACTGAAGCTGAAGCTCCAATAATTTGGCCAGCTAATGAGAACTGACTCATTGGAAAAGACCCTGGTGCTGGGAAAGACTGAAGGCAGGAGAAGAAGGGGATGACTGAGGATAAGATGATTGAATGGAAAAACCAACTCAATGGACATGAGTTTGAGCAAGCTTTGGGTGCTGATGATGGACAGGGAAGCCTGGCATGTTGCAGTCCATGGGGTCACAAGGATTCAGACACAACTGAGCAACTGAACTGATAATGAATGTTCATGCTTTAATCTTGCCCCAGAGGTCTCTTGTTGTTCAGTTGCTAAACTGTATCTGACTCTCTGTGACTCCCCCATCCCTCCACCCAACCAAGGAACTGCAGCACACCAGACTTCCCCGTCCTTCACTGTCAAATTTAAGTCCATTGAGTCAGTGATGCCATCCAACCATCTCATCCTCTGTCTCTCTTCTCCTCTTGCCCTCAATCTTTCTCAGCACCAGGGTCTTTTTCAATGAGTCAGCTCTTCACTTCAGGTGGTCAAAGTATTGGAGCTTCTGCTTTAGCACCAGTCCTTCCAATAAATATTCAGGGTTGATTTTTTTTATGACTAACTGCTTTGATCTTCTTGCTGTCCAAGGGACTCTCAGGAGACTTCTCTAGAGCTACAGGCTGTCTTCGTTTTTTTTTTTTTTCTTTCATCCCCCCCCCCATATTCTGTTTTGTGGCAGTGATTTCCACCATTCTGTCCTCCAGGTCACTTATTTGTTCTTCTGCCTCAGTTATTCTGTTACTGATTCTTTCTAGTATAATCATTCACCTCTGTTTGTGTTTTAGTTCTTTGGTAAATATTTCTTGCATATTCTCCATCCTATTTCCAAAATCCTGGATCATCTTCACTATCATTATTCTGATTTTTTCTTTCCTAAAAGGTTGGTTTATTTAGTTGATTTTTCATTTAGATGTTTTTCTGGGGATTTATATTGTCCCTTCATCCTGGACATAACTGTCTACATTTTCATCCTGATTAACTTTCTGTAAAGTGTTGTTTGTTTGTTTGTTTCTATCCACTGTGGGACTGTGATTCTTCTTGCTTCTTCTGTCTGCCCTCTGATGGATGAAGCTAAGGTACTTCTGTAAACTTCTTGATGGGAGGGACAGGGTAGGAAAAACAGGTTCTTGCTTTGGTGGACAGGGCCTTTCTCAGTAAAGCTTTAATCTAATTATCTTCTGACAGATGGGGTTGTGCTCCCTCTCTTAGTTTTTTGGCTTTAGATGGACCCAGGCTTGGGATCCATAGAATCTTCAGTAGGGTTAATGGCGAATTCCAAGAGTACTTATACCAAAGGGGGTCCTCCAAGGCTGCTGCTGCCAGTGCTCTCATCCCTGTGCTGAATCGCTGACAAGCCATGCCCCCACAGAAGACCCTGCAACACTAGTGGGTAGTTTTGGTTCAGTCTCCGGTAGAGTTGCTGCTCCTTTACTCTGGGTCTTGGTGCATGCAAGATTTTGTCTGTGCCCTGCAAGTTTGGAGCCTCCGTTTCCCCGAGTCCTGTGGAAGTCCTATAATCAAATCCCACTGGCTTTCAAGGTCAGACACTCTGGAGATCCCCAGTCCCTTTATTGAATCCTTATATTGGGAAGTTTGACATGGGGCTCAAAATCTTCACAACAGTGAGAAAACTTCTTTGGTATTATTTTTGTCCAGTGTGTGGGTCACCCACACAGTGGACATGGGATTTTTTAATAGTGATTTTGCCCCTCCTAGGATCTCACTGGGGCTTCTTCTTTATCTTTACACATGGGATCCCAGTGTCATCCTGTCAATGTATTTTCTATAGCTAGTTGTGATTTTGGTGCTCTCATAAGAGGAGATGAGTGCACATCCTTCTACTCTGCCATCTTGAACAAGAAAGAGACAAGATAGGACTTATTTAAAAGGCTTGGATTTAGTAGTGAGATTTTTTTGAGGTTCAGTTCAGTTCAGTTACTCAGTCGTGTACGACTCTTTGTGACCTCATGAACCACAGCACACCAGGCCTCTCTGTCCATCACCAATTCACAGAGTCCACCCAAACCCATGTCCGTTGAGTCAATGATGCCATCCAACTATCTCATCCTCTGTAGTCCCCTTCTCCTCCTGCCCTCAATCCTTCCCAGCATCAGGGGCTTTTCAAATGAGTCAGCTCTTCACATCAGGTGGCCAAAGTATTGCAGTTTCAGCTTCAACATAAATCCTACCAGTGAAGACCCAGGACTGATCTCCTTTAGGACTGATCCTTGTTGGATCTCCTTGCAGTCCAAGGGGCTCTCAAAAGTGTTCTCTAACACTGCAGTTCAAAAGCATCAATTCTTTGGCACTCATATTTTTTTATAGTCCAACTCTCAAATCCATACATGAATACTGGGAAAACCATAGCCTTGAAAAGACATACCTTTAAAAAAAAAAAAAGACATACCTTTGTTGACAAAGTAATGTTTCTGCTTTTCAATATGCTGTCTAGGTTGGTCATAACTTTCCTTCCAAGGAGTAATCATCTTTTAATTTCATGGCTGCAGTCACCATCTGCAGTGATTTTGGAGCCCAGAAAAATAAAGTCAACCATGGTTTCCCCATCTATTTGCCATGAAGTGATGGGATCAGATGCCATGATCTTAGTTTTATGAATGTTGAGCTTTAAGCCAGCTTTTTCAGTATCCTCTTTCACTTTCATCAAGAGGCTCTTTAGTTCTTCTTTACTTTCTGCCTTAAGGGTGGTGCATATCTGAGGTTATTGATATTTCTCCCAGCAATCTTGATTCCAGCTTGTGCTTCTTCCAGCCCAGCATTTCTCATGATGTCTTCTGTGTATAAGTTAAATAAGCAGGGTGACAATATACAGCTTTGACATACTCCTTTTCCACTTTGGAACCCGTCTGTTTTTCCATGTCCAGTTTTAACTGTTGCTTCCTGAGCTGCATACAGATTTCTCAAGAGGCAAGTCAGGTGGTCTGATATTCCCATCTCTTTCAAAAGTTTCTACAGTTTATTGTGATCCACACAAAGGTTTTGGCAAAGTCAACAAAGCAGAAGTAGATATTTCCTTTTTAGAACTCTCTTGCTTTTTCGATGATCCATCAGATGTTGGCAATTTGATCTCTGGTTCCTCTGCCTTTTTCTAAAACTAGCTTGAACATCTGGAAGTTCACGTTCACATATTGCTGAAGCTTGGCTTGGAGAATTTAAGCAAGATTTTTTTTTTTTTTTGAGATTACGATAGGAACTTTTGATTCGAAGTCAGAGTGGTATAAATTCAGAGAGTAAAAAATCATCTCATATTCTCTTTGGACAGACCCATAGGCCCTGTGGGAGTAGCCCACAATGGCTAAACTGAATCATCAATTAGTTTTGGTAATTGCTAGAGCAAAAAGGCTTTGAGTTTAAAGAAATATGAGTACAGGAAACTGTACTTTAAAAAAAATACCTTGCAACTTAAGAAAGAAAGAAACAGATAAAGGAGTTCTATAGAATTTCCTGGAATTTTTCTGTATTTGGAGGACAGGTTTACTAAATCATGAAACGTGCATTCACAACTCCATTTTGACAGTAGAGGGCTCTGTGTGTGTGTGTGTGTGTGTGTGTGTGTGTGTGTGTGTGTGTGTGTGTGTGTGTGTGTATAAGCATGCATGTGAGAGTGCATGCATGCATAAAGGGTACACTGCAGCAGTGAAATACAGGGAATGAATGCAACAGGGGAAAGTGTGGTAAATAAAAGAGTAAAAGAAAAACTGCAGCTGGTACTCATTCTTTTATAATTTTTTGGCCATATGACTGTATTAAACCACAAATGCTTTTTCTAGCATGCTATGTTCTCCATGGAAGAGGTACACCAACCTTCTCAATTTATTAAGGATTCAGTACTCCATCCCTCAATCTCTAACCTATGACCTATCTTTATCCTCTCATCCCTTATTACTTCAAACTTCATTTGGATGGTGCTTTCCAAATACTGGTATCTAATATCTGTAGTTTCATACAAAATAAAAATATTGCTTACCTTACTAATATTACCCGATTTCATTGTCTCATTATGAATTATGCCATTTTCTAGAACAGTTGTACCTTGGAAATAGTAAATTCTGGCATATCATCACTTACCAAAACCTTCTATTCTTTAAATCATTTTACTCCATTATCCCAACAATGTTGGTTGGTCAACTATCTTGTAAAATCTATCCAAAATTCCTCTCTGACCCTTCCACATGCATCATTTTCTCCAGTCTTCCCTTCCTTCCCTCTCAAACTTAGATTCAGTATGCTGCCACTTTAACCAGTCTTGGCCTCATT
The DNA here is from genome assembly GCA_007570785.1 of Antilocapra americana. Taxonomy (NCBI): domain Eukaryota; kingdom Metazoa; phylum Chordata; class Mammalia; order Artiodactyla; family Antilocapridae; genus Antilocapra; species Antilocapra americana. The sequence continues at coordinate 445,011 of ML661345.1, forward strand.
TGTTATATAAATAAGCCAATATAAAAATTCTGCAAATTTCTGAGTATGTCCAGTTTAATGTTCATTCAGAAACAAGGGGAATACCCATCAGATTGGTTAATAGACTCACCAGATCCAGGATTCCATTTATGACTTGATTTCAATAAGTTACTAAACTGGTGAACTATGGTGACATTTTAGGTCTCAAGGTATTGGTATGTAAGGAAGCTTCTTTAAGGAGACCCAGAGAATTCTATGATCAAAATGTTTTTGTAGTGATTTATAACTTGAAGGAATGAAGACACACATACATTTATACTATACATATATATAGGAGGGAAATTATAGTTTGTAGTGTTAAGCATATCTTAGATCTGATAGACACATCAATCTGTTTAAAAGTGGTAGCACTGTCTTGCCACTGCTCCTACTAAACAGCATGAGCTTTCCTATGTTGCTTTATAGGCAGCCAACACTTGGCAGCATCAACTTTTTTAAGTTGTAGCTGTGCTAATATTAACATAGTAATGTGTGTAGATGTGTTCTAAGAAACTTGTACAAGCATTTATAATAGCACTACTTTTAATAACTCAAAACTAGAAATAAATCAGATATTTACCTACAGTAGAATAGATTGTGTATTCATATATCAAATATCAAAGAAAATCGACACACCTCATACATATATTGAGCACAAAAAGTCAGAAACAGAAAAATAATGTACTGTATTGTACTATTCAACACAATTACAAGAAACAAAAAAATAGAGCTAAAGTCAATAGTGAAATTGTAGAGACACTCGAAGGGGGCTGGTCATATCTATTTTTTGTTCTGGAAACTGGTTTTGTGTGTATTCTCAGTGTGATAATTTATTGATTTGAACATTTATGTTTTCTGTAGTTCCCTTTAATGAAAAGTTAACAAGAAATGCAAAATCATTACCATTAAACTGACATCATTAAACATTCATTTTCACCAGCCTCAAATGGCCCCTCAGTGAAGCCTGTAACTCTGCTATTTTCACTGCAGTAATAGCAAATCTATTATTTTCCTAGTTGGTTTACTCCCATTCCCCACAGCTACTATTACAGACTTCTGCTAGCTTCTTCAACCATCAACTTCAGAGCTCCTTTTTTATGATGTGCAGAAACCCTGCTGCTGCTGCTGCTGCTAAGTCGCTTATACTCTCACTCCAAATATTAAATAGAATCTCTCAATCATAAGAAAGTGAAAGTGAAAGTTGCTCAGTTGTGTCTGACTCTTTGCAACTCCATGGACTATGTAGTCCATAGAATTCTCCAGGCCAGAATACTGGAGAGGGTAGCCTTTTATTTCTCCAGGGAATCTTCACAACCCAGGGATCAAACCCAGGTCTCCCACATTGTAGATGGATTCTTTGCCAGCTGAGCCACAAGGGAAGTCCCCAATCAGAAGAAAGGTTCACTCAATTTTCTGCCATCATACACACAAACTTCCTGCAGGATTGAAGTTAATTATTTTAAGAGGACAAATTTCTTGGTAAGAATTAAGTTTTGTTCAAAGTGATAAAAAGCAAACAAATAACAATAATCTTAAGCAAGATTGAACTTCAACTCTCTGTCCTGTAGACAATATAGTGAGTGGATATCAGTGGTTCAGGGCCCATCAGGCTTTCTACTCTTGGGAGCCTCAAAAAGGCAGGATGCTCGTTTTGTCCTCATGGTTCAATACAACCGTATCTGCATTCCAGATAGCAGCATAGAAGAAAGGAAACGACACAGGGCAAATGTGAGAATGGGCAGTGGACTTGTTATGAACAACACACATTCCTCTAGGTCTGCTTTTCCTGATTTTCTGTTCTTTGCACCACACACACTCTAGTGGAATCACATTATTCCCAGACCATCCTCATGGACTCTCTCTCCCATTTGTAATACATTTTATTTATAAGAACTTCTATGAAGTGCAGCAAGCTCCAGTGTAACAAACCCATCTATGTGCACATGCAGAAGATGACTTATAACCACTTTCATTCACTCTTTAAACCAGTATAATCTGGATTTTGCCAATAAAAATTCCCTGAAATTATTTCACTGCAATGACTTAAATCTCTCTTGCAAAATAAAACTCATAGACATTTTCCATGCCTTATATATTTTGACTTCTTAACATCATTTCATTCTCAGGACTACCCTATTCTTGACAGATGGTCTTTTCCCTTGATTTCTGAACATCTTTCTCTTGATCTCTTACCCCAATCAAAAGATATTGAGAGTTTTCAGGGAACCGTTTTTAAAGGCGTTATTTGGGGTGAGGGCTGCAAGGTACATGACTATCTTGTGCTTGACTAGTGATGAGGTGGCAGGAATCTTAAACCCTCCACCTTCTGGTTCCCACTATTTGGGCATCTAGCGTTTGTGCTCAGCAGACAGCCACCCTCTTCCTAGTTTCTGCAGAACAACTCAAAGATATGCATCAGATTGTTGTTTGTCCCTTTAGGAAGAACTTGGACTCTGTTTTAATACTGAGTATTGTTTAAGCTACCATTTGTTTTCTTGCTGGACTGCTTTTCCTTTGGTTCTGGATGCCCTCACATCCCTAATTAGCAACTGCTTAAGGTGCTTTGGGTTCCCCAGGTGGCAAAGTGGTAAAAAAAAAAAAAAAAAAAAAAAAAAAAAAAAAACTGCCAAAGCAGGAGACGCAGAGACATGAGTTCCATTCTTGGGTCAGGGAGGTCCCCTGGAGGAGGAAACGACAACCCACTCTAGAATTCTTGCATGGGGGAATCCCATGAACAGAGGAGTCTGATGGGCTACATCCATGGGGTCACAAAAAGTCAGACACAACTGAATAGACAGGTAAGTCTACTCTTTGGAGCTAAGGGATCTTTTGGTACAAACAAGAAATACCTATGAGGACCCTTCAGGGTTCTGCTTTATTTCACATGCCAACATCCATTGGATCATTGAAAAAACAAGAAGAGTTCCAGAGAAACATCTACTTCTGTTTTATTGACTGTGTCAAAGCCTTTGACTATGTGGATCACAATAAACTGTGGAAAATTCTGAAAGAGATGGGAATACCAGACCACCTGATCTGCCTCCTGAGAAATCTCTGTTAAGGTCAAGAAGCAACAGTTAGAACTGAACATTGAACAACAGAATAGTTCTGAATACGGAAAAGAGTACATCAAGGCTGTATATTGTCACCCTGCTTATTTAACTCATATGCACAGTACAACATGAGAAATACTGGGCTGGATGAAGCACAAACTAGAATCAAGATTGCTGGGAGAAACATCAATAACCTCAGACATGCGGATGACACCACATTTATGGCAGAAAGTGAAGAAGAACTTAAGAGCTTCTTGATGAAAGTGGAAGAAGAGAGTGAAAAAGTTGGCTTAAAACTCAACATTCAGAAAACCAGGATCATGGTATCCGGTCCCATAACTTCACGGCAAATAGATGGGGAAACAATGGGGAAACAATGACAGACTTTCTTTTCTTGGGCTCCAAAATTACTGCAGATGGTGACTGCAGCCATGAAATTAAAAGACGTTTGCTCCTTGGAGGAAAAGATATAACAAACCTTGACTGTATATTAAAAATCAGAGGCATTACTTTGCCAACAAACATCTATCTAGTCAGAGCTTTCCTGGGCTTCCCTGGGCTTCCCAGGTGGCTCAGAGGTTAAAGCATCTGCCTGCAATGCAGGAGACCTGGGTTCGATTCCTGGGTCAGAAAGATCCCCAGGAGAAGGAAATGGCAACCCACTCCAGTATTCTTGCCTGGAGAATCCCATGGATGAAGGAGCCTGGTGGGCTACAGTATACGGGTTCACAAAGAGTCTGGCATGACTGAGCAACTTCACTTTCACTTTTCAGCCAGAGCTATGGTTTTTCCAGTAGCCATGTATGGATGTTGATAGTCAGACTATAGAGAAAGCTGAGTGCCGAAGAGTTGATGCTTTTGAATTGTGGTGTTGGAGAAGACTCTTGAGCGTCCCTTGGACTGCAAGGAGATCAAACCAGTCATTCTAAAGAAAATCAGTCCTGAATATTCATTGGAACGATTAATGCTGAAGCTGAAACTCTAATAATTTGGCCACCTGATTCAAAGAACTGACTCATTTGAAAAGATACTGATGCTGGGAAAGATTGAAGGATGGAGGAGAAGAGAAAGACAGAGGATGAGATGATTGGATGACATCACCGATTCAGTGGACATGAATTTGAGTAAGCTCAACGTGAGTAAGCTCATGTTGGTGATGGACAGGGAAGCCTGGCATGCTGCAGTCCACAGGGTCTCAAAGAGTCAGACATGACTGAGAGACTGAACTGAACTGAGCTGAACCTTTTTTCCAAGGCCCCCCCTTTCCACCCTACTGCTAAGCACTTTGTCCTATGCCACCTTGTGTTCATTCTTTGCCTAATTCTTAACAACTTCAGCTCTTTCAGTTTTATTACACTGTAGGCAACTCCTAGGCCTCTAATTTTATCTAAAGCATCTCTACTGAGATCTTGGATTACCTGATTATTGAAAATATCTCCCAGCACACCAAACTCACATATTCTTCCCAAATCTGTACTTACTTTGTTTTCTAACTCAGGAATGGCCTTATACTGTAAATCACTCTGCAATTAAAAGAGCTCCGAGTCATCTTGCTTTTATCTTTCTTTCTTTCCCTTTGTTCACTGAGCTACAAGTGCTGCTGATTTTACCTGCTTGAATTACTTGAATTTTAATTCTTAGCTTCAACATCAGGGCACTATAATCACTCACCTGAATCACATAAACTTTTGAATGTGGTTGTCTTCTTTCACCCTTCGCTACCCCGTGTCTTTTCCACTATGTAGTAATAAAGATTTTCTGAAAGTGCAAATCAGATATCGTCACTATTTCAAAGTGATTATTGGAATAATTGCTGCAGTATTAGGGTTATTTCTATTAACAGATTCTGGCCTACTTCTTTAGTCTTAGCTCTTGTCACTGACACATGTTAACTTTATGTTCCTTCTCATACTTGGTGATGAGCCATGCTTTGTCAACACAGTGTTCTCTCTCTGAACAGTATCTTCCCCACCCACACCCCTGGCATTACCAGTCCCCACCCCTACCCTGTGACTCTAAATCAACATTAAACTAATGCACTCCAGATCCTTTCATACTAGCATACCCTTGTCCTATGATTCTTAATCACTCTATATTTCTCTTATAAAACTCATCATACTGTTTGGCAATTGATTCTTTAATAGTCTGCTTTTCCTGACAAACTATTAGCTCTGTTTATGTAGAATTTAAGTTATTTTGCTCAATGTTTTTTTTTTTTTTTTCCTTCAGTCCTTAACTCAGTTTCTGACAATAAAAATGTCCCTGGGAAGAAATAGCAAATCCAATTCAGTAAAACGTTATATACCTAGAAGCTGGATATATTTTTGTTTAATGATTGAGATAAATAACTGCTTGTTAAATAATGAAACTAATCTAAATCAATTATCCCTACTTCAAGAGGGATAATTGATTTAGAAATGTGTCTACATCAGATAATGGATTTGGAGATGTGTCCACATCAGTGATTAAAAATACATGAAGAGACAAGGCACAAAGACCTCCCAATAGAGAAAATATAGTAATCAACAAGCAGTGATTTAATAATTGGACTTCTGTATGTATTGATAAAATTATGCACCTCGACATGTATGGTACACTTTTCACAAAATTTATCTCAAGAAAGGGTGATAGAAACAAATCTAGAATACAAAGCTATATAACTACTTAGCCTGGCAGGCCATAGTCCATGGAGTTGCAAAGCATAGGGCACAACTGAGTGACTGAGTATGCATGCATTGTGACATTCCTCAGCATCTAATTATATGCATTGCATTGATTACAGCTGGCAAAATTTAAAGTGATGTCTGTATTGCTGATCATTTTATAACTTAAAATACTGAGTAAAGTATCTAAGTAAGGTTAAAAACAACTGTATAACTTCTAGAAGAAAACAGAATCAAATCAACATCACTTTGGGTTTTGTGATGATGTTTTTTTATTTTTTTAAGATACAATGCCAAAAGCACAGTTCATGAAAGAAAAATGGTTAAGTTGGAACTCATGAAAGTTAAAAATATCTGTCATGTGAATGACATTGTTAAGATAATAAATAGACAAGCTACAGACTTGAAGACAATATTTTTAAAACATATTTGATAGGAAACTTACAATATTTGATCTTAAACATACAAAGAACTCTTAAATATCAACAACAAGAAAACAACACTATAAAAGATAGCAAAATATTTCAACATGTATCTCACCAAAGAGGGGAGGATATTCAAAGAGGATATCTGAAGAGAAAACATGAAGACAAGCTTGTGAAGAGGCATTCAGTGTATTTGTCATTGAAGAAGTGAAGCTATAAAACTACAGTACCTATTGGAATAACTAAAATCCCCATATCTAACAATACCGATTACTGATAAAGATGCAGAGCAACAAGAAGTCTCATTCATTGCTTGTGGGAATGCAATATGGTACAACCACTTTACAAGACATGCTTACAGTTCTTTGCAGAACTAATCATCACCTTAATATATGATAAGCAGTAGTGATTAAAGATAGTTACCAAACTTACTTGAATACATATATCCACACAAAAACCAGAAATGTACAATTATTGTATAAAGCTTCATTTATAGTGTCAAGATGCAACTACAATATCTTACAATAGGTGAATGAATAAATAAACTACAGGACATCCCTATAATGGAATACTCTTAAGCAATGGAAAAGAATTAACTATCAAATTTGTATGACAACATGGATGAATCTTAAATGCATATTATCAAATGAAAAAAAATTAAGCTGTAAAGACTGTGTACAGTTTAATTCCAGTTATATATTATTCTGTAAACAAAACAGTGGTTGCCAGGGGCTCAAAGAGGGTGAGAAAGTTGAATAGATGAACATTACGTTTTTAAGGTAATGTAATTATATTGTATGATACTGTAGTGGTGGATATAAAATATTATTTTTTCAGAACTCATAGAACGTTATAGTACAAAGTATGAGCCTTTGTACTATAACCTTTAGCATATGCATATTTAAAGCCTCGGTTGAAGTTTTCAGATTCCAAGATAAAATGCAGACTATAACAAAGGGATCTAACTATCACATTTGTTTGAAACGAAGTTGTTGAACTTAGTCGGGGAAAGGTGTTTTAGAATTTTAAAATTGAGTAGTGTCTATAGAAAAGTCTAAAGGGGAGAGGGAATGATCTCAAGCACTGCGTTCTTGTTGACAGAGTTGTTTTTCCTGAGGGCATGAATTAACATTTCATAAGCCACTGCATATTACACTGGAATTTATTTGAGCAGGTGGCAGGTGACTGGGAGCCAAGTTTTCAGCTGTTGGAATGGGAAGTTTCAGACATGAAACAAAAGGAGGATACAAAAACCATGAAGAACCATGTGGTCATGGGCTAGAGTTGGAGACAGTATGAACTCATGAGTAACATAATTAAGATGCAATCGATTACCCAATCGATTACCCAAAGAAACCTATGTGTGTATATACATGGTTAATGCATACTTACTTGTATTTCCATTTTCATCTTCTGAGAAGGCCTAGGTGCAGTAGCAATGAGCACACCTCCTCTCAAAACTTGTTTTCTAACACCCTGGTTATAAACATAACCAGAAATCCCTGAAGAAATGGTTCATTCTAGGACAATGGCAGGAAGTACACAAAGCATACCAGGAACATTATATCATGCCATAGAGTAGGCAGGTGCTCAAAACAATAATAAATAGTGATAGGGACAAAGCAAAGAGACTCCAGAGCCAACAAATAATTCTGTGTCAAGGCTGGGACAGTTTGAACAAAAGTAAGTGAAGTAGTACTTATAACCCAAAGCATAAAATAAATATATGTGAACCTATACTTCTCAGATGGCAGAATCTGTCTGCCAACAATGTAGGAGGTGCAAGAGACCTGGGTTCAACTCTTGGGTCAGGAAGATCACTTGGAGAAGAAATGGCAACTGGCTCCAGAATTCTTGCCTGGAAAATTCCATGGACAGAGGAGCCTGGTGGACTACATGGGGTCACAAAGAGTCAGACACAATGAGTGACTAAGCACACAAACTTTTATAGATTCTAGGTGTGTAGTAATAAAATGGTATTTAACCTTGGAAGTCTACCTCCCTCAAACCCATAAATCCATAACAAAAGTCTATGAAAAAAAAAAGTCATCAGATAAATGTCAGTTGAGGGCCATTTTACACAACAACTGGCCAGGACTCTCCCAAATTGTCAAAACAATGAAAAATAAAGCCTGAAAAATTGGCACAGTCAAGAAGAACCTAAGGACAAATGATGGCTAAATGTATTGTGATAAATTGAATGAAATCCTGAAACAGGAACATTGGGTAAAAACTAAGGAAATGTAAATAAATTATCAGTTTTATGTAATAATAATTTATCCTTCTTTGTTCATTATTTGTAATAAATATGCCATACAATGTAAGATGTTAATAACTGGGGAAACTGAGTATAGGGTGTACAATAAATGGATTCTCTGTATACTCTTTTTCAAAAATTATACATCCATTGTCAAAATTCAGAGAGTTATTGACAGACACAAAAATGAATTTAACCACTAGTAATTTTCTTTTTTTAAAATTATTTTGTTATCTTGAATTTGATGGGCCATTTTACCCTATATCATTTTTCTTCAACTAAATTTTCACTTTTAACTTTGATTATTAATTCAGATCCATTTGATGTGTTCCTTTTACACAGTTTATCACTCTTCTTCTGTCTTCCCTATCTATTATCTCTTCTTTCATTATACTCTTTTCTGATTTTTCTGCTGAATTTTGAATAGTTTCTTAAGATCCACTTGCGATTACTAATTCAGTTCTCCAAAATGCCTTTTAGGCTGTCCTCAGTTCCTAGTGAGATCTTCAATTCTGCTTTGATGTTCAATGTTATCACAGGCTACTCTTGTTTTCGTCTCAGGCTATATTGTCTTAAACTCTATTTTTTTATGTTTCACCCACTTTTTTTAATCTATCATTTAAGTTGACTGTAAAGAGTGTAACAACATAAAAATTGTTCATTTCCCTTATTATATATCTCAAGGTCTATATTCTTTTTTGAGTTGGAATTTTGGGAATATTGCCATAGTTTTTCTACAGATGTCCCAAATTTCCCTTATAGATGTCCCAATATATTTTGCTAGTTTTCTGTTTATTCAGTTTATTTGCAGATAAATCTGACAGATATAACTGTCCCATAATTGTATGATTGCTTTCTTTACAGACACTTGGGGCCGATTTGTGTGGCCCAGTTTAGATCTCTTGTTATACACACTCTGTGTCCCATGTATTTCCAGAGTCTATTGCAATGTCAGATAAGCAATTATTCATTTAGTAGATCTAATGTTTTTCTTTCATACTTCCTAGGTGGAGCTAGAGGTAAAGAACTCCCCAGCCAATACAAGAGATGTAAGAGATGCAGGTTTGATTCTTCAGTTGGGAAGGTTCCCTGGAGGAGGAAATGACAACCCATTCCAGTGTTCTTACCTGGAGAATCCCATGGACAGAGGATCCTAGTAGGCTATGGTCCACAGGGTCACAAAGAGTTGGGCACAACTTAAGTGACTTAGCACACAGATCTAATACCTTTCTTTCATACTAGACTATAACACCCAAGAGGGCATCAACCACATCTCTCTTATTAAACACTGAATTCACTGCACCTAGCTCGATGGCTACAACAGACTCTCAAAGGTGTTATCAGAATGAATGGAACTGAGCAGTGAGTAGAAAGCTAAGACTATAGGAAACCCAAGATAGACTGTAGTACACACGTGGAGTCAACTATTTTAGGTATCTCTTTGTTGGAAATATCTAAAGTATATATTCTTTTGATTCATAAAATTAAATATTATTGATAATACTCTATTATTGATGAATTTATATAATAAACTGTATAATTCATTTTGGTTCATCTCTTCAATTTTTAGACTTATTTTCCTTTCAGTGGGTTAGAAGTGAGTTATATGAAATTTGCTTGTTTATTAACAAATTTGGTTAGTATGCTCTAAGTTGATTCAGGTGTTTCCAACTCTTTCCATAGCCTGTCAGGCTCCTCTGTCCATGGGATTCTCCAGGCAAGAATACTAGGGTAGGTTGCCATGTCCTCCTCCAGGGGATCTTCCTGATTCAGAGACTGAACCTACATCTCTCACATCTCCTACTTTGGCATGTGAGCTCTTTACCACTAGTGCCACCTGGGAACCCCACAGTCAGTGACGTGTTTGCAATTGTTTTTATGGGAGAGAGGTATTGTGGAGAATATGCTAACCGTTACAGGATGATTTAAACATGCAAAAATGTCAAATACCTTAAAAAAAAAACACACTTCAAGAGTCTTCTTAGAGAGCTGACAACAAATGGGAAGATGCTATATAATTTAATTTTCTGTCTTCTGTTTTACTAGGAAAACTGTGATCTTACCTACTTATGGTGGTCTAGAAACAATTGTACTGAAGGATACTTGACTGTAATAAGAATATGATAGTGCAATTGGGATTTGTTTTTAAATAACAAAAATTCCCACCTGTATTCTTTTGATGTGTGACTTTTAGTGTGTTTATAGGATTCCACTGACTTTTGTGCTCTGACTTTTTTTCTAATGTTGTAAAAAATGTTTATAATGGTAGAAAATGGTGAGGGTTACAAAAAGTGTACAACTTAAATATTTGCATTAGAGTTCTCCATGAATTTGTCACATTTGGAACAGATGTTAAGTTCTATTATTTTTTGTTTTTTTAAAAAATGTGTAATTTGGAATGTATTAAGTAATTTGAAATATATGGATGTATAATAAAGAATATGATGACAATGATATTAGGAAATAATCAGTGTTTACTAGATGATTTAAAAGATGCAAGGCATTTGTTTAAGGATACATCTATGTATTTATAATAGTGAGAATACTTTATGCCAAAACACATGGGGTTTTCTAAAACTATACTGAGAAAGATTTTTCTCAACTTAAACATTTTTCTAGCTAATGAAAAAAATTAAAAAAATAAATATTCAAAGAAAAAAATATAGTACAGTATTCAAAAAGTAAAGTATTAGCATACTTTTTGAATGCTTTTGAGTCAGTTCTAATGAGGTAGATGAAACTGGAGCCTATTATACAGAGTGAAGTAAAGTATATAGTAAAGTATTCAAAAAGTACAGTATACTAATGCATATATATGGAGTTTAGAAAGATGGTAATGATAACCTTGTATGTGAGACATCAAAAGAGATGCAAATGTATAGAACAGTCTTTTAGACTCTATGGTGGAGGGCAAGCGTGAGAAGATACAGGAGAACGGCACTGAAACATTTAAATTATCACAGGTGAGATCAATTGCCAGCCCAGGTTTGATGCTTGATACAGAGTGCTCAGGGCTGGTGCACCGGGATGACCCAGAGGGATGGAATTGGGAGGGAGGTGAGAGGGAGGTTCTGGAAGGGGAACACATGTATACCCATGGCAGATTCATGTCAATGTATGACAAAACCAACACAATAATGTAAAGAAAATAAATAAAATAACAACAACAAAAAAAAGAAAGAAAAGAAAAAGAAGTTATCAAAAATAAAATTGCATGAAAGCAGGTGGAGGGATGGAATTTTAAGGAGGAAAATTGTTGAATTAGTAAGTAGAAAACACAGAACTAGTAAGTATGTTTAGCATCTGGTTCTTTTTTATGTGCTTAATATATATTTTAAGGATAAAAATAGAATCATCCAGAAAATAATAATAAAAGCAACAGCACATTTGTCAGCCAAAGCATAATTTACCATACTTTGCTCTCCATTTCATCCAAGAAATGTTACAGAGTTCAAAGACCATGTATCATCATGCAACTTTTATTTCTGCCTTTCCTTAGTTAACTACTATTTGATGGTTATGGTTTTTATTTATTTCAATATATTTCTATACATGAATGTACCCAGAATGTAATTTATTATTTTTGAATGTTCTTAAGTATTATTATGTTGAACATATCTTTTTATAACTTTCCGTTTCATTCCAAATCCATAATGATACAAAATAGAATGAATGTAATTAGTAACTTTCTTTATTTGATGTTTTCATTAGCACATGTTTATTTATTTATTTATTTTAATTGGAGGTTAATTACTTTACAATATTGTAGTGGTTTTTGCCATACATTGACATGAATCAGCCATAGGTGTACATGTGTTCCCCATTCTGAAACACCCATCCATCTCCCTCCCCATCCCATCCCTCTGGGTCATCCTAGTGCACCAACCCTTAGCCCCTTTCTCATGCATTAAATCTGGACTGGCGATCTGTTTCACATATGATAATATACATGTTTCAATGCTGTTCTCTCAGATCATCTCACCTTCGATTTATCGCACAAAGTCCAAAAGACTGTTCTATAAATCTATGTCTCTTTTGCTGTATCACATATAGGGTTATCATTACCATCATTCTAAATTCCATATATATGTGTTAGTATACTATAGTAGTAATTTTCTTTCTGGCTTACTTCACTCTGTATAATAGGCTCCAGTTTCATCTACCTCATTAGAACTGACTCAAAAGCATTCATTTTAATGGCTGAGTAATATTCCATTGTGTATATGTACCACAGCTTTCTTATCTATTCATCCACTGATGGACATCTAGGTTGATTCCTTGTCCTGGCTATTATAAACAGTGCTGTGATGAACACTGGGGTACATGTGTCTCTTTCAATTCTGGTTTCCTTGGTGTGTATGTCTAGCAGTGGGATTACTGGGTTATATGGCAGTTCTATTCCCAATTTTTTTAAGGAATCTCCATACTGTTCTCCATAGTGGCTGTACTAGTTTTCATTCCCACCAACAGTGTAAGAGGGTTCCCTTTTCTCCACACCATCTCCAGCATTTATTGTTTGTAGATTTCTGGATAGCAGCCATTCCGACCAGCATGAGATGGTGCCTCATTGAGGTTTTGATTTACATTCTCTGATAATGAGGGATGTTGACTATCTTTTCATGTGTTTGTTAGCCATTTGTATGTCTTCCTTGGAGAAATGTCTGTTTAGTTCTTTGGCACACTTGTTGATTGGGTCATTTATTTTTCTGGAATTGAGCTGCAGGAGTTGCTTGAATATTTTTGAGATTAATTCTTTGTCAGTTTCTTCATTTGCTGTTATTTTCTCCCATTCTGAAAGCTGTCTTTTCACCTTGCTTATTGTTTCTTTATTTGTGCAAAAGCTTTTAAGTTTAATTAGGTCCCATTTATTTATTTTTGCTTTTATTTCCATTACTCTGGGAGGTGGGTCATAGAGGATCCTGCTGTGATTTATGTCAGAGAGTGTTTTGCCTATGTTATCCTCTAAGAGTTTTATAGTTTCTGGCCTTACATTTAGATCTTTAATCCATTTTGAGTTTATTTTTGTGTATGGTGTTAGAAAGTTTTCTAGTTTCATTCTTTTACAAATGATTGATCAATTTTCCCAACACCACTTGTTAAAGAAATTGTCTTTTCTTGCCTCCTTTATCAAAGATAAGGTGTCCATAGGTGTGTGGATTTATCTCTGGGTTTTCTATTTGTTCCATTGATGTATATTTCTGTCTTTGTGCCAGTACCACACTATCTTGATGACTATAGCTTTGTAGTTTAGCCTGAAGTCAGGCAGGTTGATTCCTCCAGTTCCATTCTTATTTCTCAAGATTGCTTTGGCTATTTGAGGTTTTTTGTATTTCTGTACAAATTGTGAAACTATTTTTTCAAATTATCTGAAAAGTACCAATGGTAGTTTGATATGGATTGCATTGAATCTATCAATTGCTTTGGGTAGTATATTCATTTTCACTATATTGATTCTTCCGATCCATGAACATGGTATGTTTTTCCATCTATTTGTGTTATTTTTCTTTTTCTTTATTTCTTTCATCAGTGTTTTATAGTTTTCTATATATAGGTTTTTTGCTTCTTTAGGGAGATTTTTTCCTAAGTATGTTATTATTTTCATTGCAATTGTGAATGGAATTGTTTCCTTAATTTCTCTTTCTGTTTTCTCATTGTTAGAGTATATGAATGCAAGGAATTTCTGTGTGTTAATTTTATATCCTGAAACTTTACTATATTCATTGATTAGCTCTAGCAATTTTTGGGTAGAGTCTTCAGGGTTTTCTGTATAGAGGATCATGTCATCTGCAAAGAGTGAGAGTTTTACTTCTTCTTTTCCAAACTGGATTCCTTTTATTTTTTTTTTTCTGCTGTGATCACTGCGGCCAAAACTTCCAAAACTATGTTGAATAGTCCTTGTTCCTGACTTTAGGGGGAGTGCTTTCAATTTTTCTTCATTTAGGATAATGTTTGCTGTGGATTTGTCATATATAGCTTTTATTGTGTTGAGGTATGTTCATTCTATTCCTGCTTTCTGGAGAGCTTTTATCATAAATGGGTGCTCAATTTTGTCAAAGGCTTTCTCTTCATCTATTTAGGTAATCATATGGTTTTTACCTTTCAATTTGTTAATATGCTGTACTACATTGATTGATTTGCAGATATTAAAGAACACTTGCATTCCTGGGATAAAGCCCACTTGGTCTTGATATATGATCTTTTTAATATGTTGTTGCATTCTGTCTGCTAGAATTTTGTTAAGGATTTTTGCATCTATGTTCACCAGTGATATTGGACTGTAGTTTTCTTTTTTTGTGTGGCATCTTTGTCTGGTTTTAGTATTAGGGTGATGGTGGCCTCATAATGAGTTTGGAAGTTTGTCTTCCTCTGCAATTTTCTGAAAGAGTTTGAGTAGGATAGGTAGGATAGCTCCTCTCTAAATTTTTGGTAGAATTCAGCTGTGAAGCCATCCAGTCCTGGGTTTTTGTTTGCTTGAAGACTTCTGATTACAGTTTTGATTTCTGTGCTTGTGATGGTTCTATTAAGATCAACTCATCTATCTTATCATAGTCTCTTATATCTTCCTGGTTCAGTTTTGGAAAGTTATACTTTTCTAAGAATTTGTCCATTTATTCCAAGTTGTCCATTTTATTGGCATATAGTTGGTTATAGTAGTCTCTTATTATCCTTTGTATTTCTGTGTTGTCTGTTGTGATTATCCATTTTCATTTTTAATTTTGTTGATTTAATTCTTCTCTTGTTTTTTCTTAGTGAGTCTGGCTAATGGTGTGTCTATTTTATTTATTTTCTCAAAGAACCAGCTTTTAGCTTTGTTGGTTTTGGCTATGGTCTCCTTTATTTCTTTTGCATTTATTTCTCCCCTAATTTTTATGGTTTCTTTCCTTCTACTAACCTTGGAGTGCTTCATTTCTTCTTTTTCTAGTTGCTTTACATGTAGAATTAGGTTATTAAGTTGATTTTTCTCGTATTTCCTGAGATAGGCTTGTATTGCTATGAACCGTCCCCTTAGCACTGCTTTTACTGAATCTCATAGATTTTGGGTTGCTGTGTTTTCACTTTCATTCGTTTCTCTGCATATTTTGATTTCTTCTGTGATTTGTTGGATATTCAGAAGTGTGTTGTTTAGCCTCCACATGTTTGTGTTTTTAATATTTTTTTTTTACTGTAGTTGACATCTAATCTTACCATATTCTGATCAGAAAAGATGCTTGGAATGATTTCAATTACTTTGAATTTACCAAGGCTAGATTTATGGCCCAGGATGTGATCTATCCTGGAGAATTTTCCAGATGCACTTGAGAAAATGGTGAAATTCAATGGTTTGGGGTGAAATGTCCTATAGATACAAATTAGGTCTAACTGGTCCATTGTATCATTTAAATTTTGTGTTTCCTTGATCACTTTCTGTTTAGTTGATCTATCCATAGATGTGAGTGGGGTATCAAAGTCTCTCACTATTATCATGTTACTGTTAATTTCCCATTTCATACTTGTTAGCATTTGCCTTACATATTGCAGTGCTCCTATGTTGGGTGCATATATATTTACAATTGTTATGTCTTCTTCTTGGATTGATCCTTTGATCATTATGTAGTGACCTTCTTTGTCTCTTTTCACAGCCTTTATTTCAAAGTCTATTTTATCTGATATGAGTATTGCTACTGAAATGTTGTTGTGAAACCACAAACAGACATTGGGAATCTTGGCCTCCGGAAGAGAATTTAATCCAAGGCCAGAGATGAGGCTTGATTGCTCAGAGGTTTTGTGTAATAAAGTTTTATTAAAGTATAGAGTAAATAGAGAAAGCTTCTGACATAGGCATCAGAAGGGAGTAGAAAGAGTATTCCCCTGCTAGTTTTCAGCTGGATGTTATGTAGTCACTAGCAGTTTGCTAATGAAAGAAAGGAATGTCTCAAAACTCAGAATGACACCAGGCCCCTCATACATAAGATGTATTGTGGGGTAATCTTGGCACCAGATGAGTCATCCCAGGCCATAAAATGATTGACTTGAATCTTGTAGAAGGGTAGTTGGCCATACAGATAGTTTCTTTTACATAAATTAGGGAAACAATGTCTGAGTATAACATACTGGTTTGTCAAGTGGGTTCTGAGTCATTTGGCAGAACCTACTTGAAGACAGAGTTTGGGGTAAATGCATAGTATGTTAACATAGCTTAAGACAAACATTTCCATAAGAATACATTGGTTAACTCAAGGTTTGAGAATAACTTTCAGGTGAAACCAGGTGTTATTATGGCAAAACAATATTTTAAGAGAAACTTCTTTTAAATTTGTATAGAGAAGGGAAAAAATATCGCTAGTTCATTTCCTCCTACCGCTTAAGAGAGAGATAAAAATGTCTGACACTTTCAGACTATTTCCTCCATTTGGAGACCCCTGGCCTTCCTGCCTGTTACCCTCTCACTACTCTTGCTTTCTTTTAGTCTCCATTTGTGTGAAACATCTTTTTCCAGCCCTTCACTTTCAATCTGTATGTGTCTCTAGGTTTGTGGTGGGTCTCTTGTAGACAGCATGTATAGGGGTCTTGTTTTTGTATCCATTCATCCAGTCTTTGTCTTTTGATTGGGGCACCCAATACATTTTCATTTAAGGTAATTTTTGACAAGTATGATCCTGTTACCATTTACTTTGTTGTTTTGGATTCAAATTTATAATCTTTTTTTGTGTTTCCTCTCTAGAAAAGATCCTTTAGCATTTGCTGAAGAGCTGGTTTGGTGATGCTGAATTCTCTCAGCTTTTGCTTGTCTGTAAAGCTTTTGATTTCTCCTTTATATTTGAATGAGATCCTTGCTGGGTATAGTAATCTGAGTTGTAGGTTTTTCTCTTTAATTACTTTAAGTATGTCCTGCCATTCCCTTCTGGCTTGAAGAGTTTCTATTGAAAGATCAGCTGTTATCCTTATGGGGATCCCCTTGTGGGTTATTTATTGTTTTTCCCTTGGTGGTTTTAATATTTGTTCTTTTTGTTTGATCTTTGGTAATTTGATTAATATGTGCCTTGGGGTGTTTTGTCTTGGATTTATTATGTTTGGTATTCTCTAGGTTTCTTGGACCTGGGTGGCCACTTCCTTCCCAGTCTTAAGGAGGTTTTCAACTATTATCTCCTCAAGTATTTTCTCATGGCCTTTCTTTGTGTCTTCTTCTTCTGGAACTCCTATGATTCGACTGTTGGGGGCATTTAACATTGTCCCAGAGGTCTCTGAGATTGTCCTCATTTCTTTTAACTCTTTTTCCCTCTCTTCTTCATTTATTTCCACCATTCTATCTTCCACCTCACTTATCCTATCTTCTACCTCAGTTATTCTACTGTTGGTTCCCTCCAGAGTGCTTTTCATCTCAATTATAACATTATTCATTACTGATTGACTTTTTTTTCCTTCTAGTTCTTTGTTAAACTTTGCCTACATCTTCTCAATCTTGTTTTAAAGATTTTGGATCATTTTTACTATCATTATTCGGAATTCTTTTTCAGGTAGACTCCCTGTCTCCTCTTCTTTTCTTTGGTTTGGTGGGCTTTTATCATGTTCCTTTACCTGATGAATATTTCTCTGCCTTTTCATCTTGTTTAGGTTGCTGTGTTTGGGGTGGCCTTTCTGTATGCTGGGAGTTTGTGGTTCCTCTTATTGTGGAGGTTCCTTCCTGTGGATGGGGTTGGATGAGTGGCTTGTCAAGGTTTCCTGGTTAGGGAAGCTTGCATCAGTGTTCTGGTGGGTGGAGCTGGATCTCTTCTCTCTGGAGTGCAATGAAGTGTCTAATAGTAAATTTTGAGGTGTCTTCGGGTTTGGTGTGACTTTTGGCTGCCTGTATTTTTATGCTCAGGGTTATGTTCCTGCATTGCTGGAGAATTTGCATGGTGTCTTTCTTTGAAACTTGTTGGCTCTTGGGTGGAGCTTGGTTTCAGTGTAGGTATAAAGGCTTTTGGATGGCCTCTTGTTGATTAATGTTCCCTGGAATTAGGAGTTTTCTGGTGCTATCAACTTTTGCATTTAAGCGTCCTGCCTCTGACTTTCAGTCTTATTCTTACAGTAGCCTCAAGACTTCTCCATCCAAACAGCACCAATGATAAAATATCCAGGTTAATAGTGAAACGATTCTCCACAGTGAGGGACATGGAGAGAGGTTCACAGAGTTACATGGAGAAAAGAAAAGGCAGGAGGAAGATAGGGATTACCAGGAGGAAAAGAGGGAGAGTCAAAAGAGGAGAGAGCAATCTAGCCAGTAATCAATTCCTTATGTGCTCTCCACAGTCTGGAACCCACAGAGAATTTCACAGAGTTCCACAGAGAAGAGAAGAGGGAGGAAGGAGATAGAGGTGACCAGGAGGAGCGGAAAGGGAGTCAAAAGGAGAGAGATAAATCTAGCCTGTGATCAGTTCCCTAGCCTGGAACAACCTGGAACACCCTAAGAGATTCACAGAGTTAAGTAGAGAAGAGAAGGGGGAGGGAAGAGATAGAGCTGACCTAGGGGAGAAAAAGGAGAGTCAAAAGGGGAAAGAGCAATCAAGCTAGTAATCACACTCCTAAGTAAAAATGGGTACTGAACATGGCATTCTTATGGGTACAGAATTGATAACAAATACCAAAAAGCAAAGATGAAAAATCTAGAGTAAAAGTTAGACTCTCAGAAATACAACATTTAAAAAAATCACAAAAATTATTTAAAAAATATTAAATTTGCTTTAAGAAACTAGAGTATTTTTTTTGCAAGGTAATAGTAGGTTTTAAAAATAAAAATTAAAGGAGTAATAAAGAACTTAAAAATAAAAAAAATTAAAAATGGTAATAGTAAAATACATCTAGGAGTTTCTCTGGAGCTGTAGAGGGCTGTGTGCAGTCAGTTCAGTTTCAGATAGTTCCTTGTTCCTGCTCATACTTCTTTTCAAGGTCTATAGGTCCCTTCCAATGTAGCCAAGGCTAACTACAGGGTTTTAATCTGTGGCTCCAGTCACTTCCAAAGCAGTTCCCTCTTTGTTTATTTTGGCTTCATCTGTTTGCAAGTCTCTTCAGTATATAACTTTCACCCTGGTACAAGGGGGTGAAGTGGTCATTTATTTAGGCTCACTTGTTCAATTGTGCTTCAGGGAGGGATGAACACTGCAAACAAATATCACTGGCATATGTAGAGAGTGCTTGCCTTGTCTGGGCCACAGTGGGTTTGCCCTCACTCACAGCGTGTGTGCTTTCCTAGTCTACACTGCTCAGGCTCCAGATTGATCTTCAGGAGAATTGTCTAAGATGGCCCCTGGGTTGCATATACTTCCCAGGCCTAAGCCTCTCAGATTCCCGTTACTGGGTACTCCAAAAAGGCACAGACTTGGTTGGGCCTGCTTTCTGTGCCCTTCCCAGGTATGAGCAGCTCAGGGAACCAGGTGCTTGATGAACACACACTCCTCAGGTGGGCAGTGTGTCTTATCATCTCCCCCATCCCAGCTGCTCAGTTTCCTGGATGTGCAGTTGTGTGTCTCCTCTGAGGAGCTGATCTCTGATTTCAGTCCACCTGGTGGATGTCAGCTATCCAGGATCCCAGGAAGACTTGGTTAGCAACTGGGAGTCTGTTTGCAGTTTGATAGAGGATGCCATCTCTGGGGCCAAGTTTGCCCCTTGCCTTCCAGCTCTGGCTATGCCCCACCTGCCTCCCTGCCTCTGGCAGGGGATGGGCCAGTCCACTGCTGGCTGGCTCTCCTCTGGTATTCACTCAGTCCTTTATTCTATGAGTGGGCCTGGCAGTGCCTTAGGTTAGTGCTTTTTGTGGGAAAGTTTTCTCTCTCTCCTATTTTTTTTTTTTTTTGTTTTTATTTTTGTTTTTGTTTCTCTGACTATCCCATGGCTTGGATTGCTATCTCATCTTAGCTCCCTCAGATTGTTCTCAGGAAATTCAGGCCCAGTCCTTATCCTAAGCTATGCAGCCTGTGCCTCCCTGTTCAGTTCCCACTTGCTTGTGGCGGACGTGAGCATCTGGCCTACTTCTCCACTGGGAGCTTCAGTTAGGCATGTAACCTGTGTGTTTTATTTATTTATTTTTTTCCTTCCAGTTATGTTGCCCTCTGAGATTCCAAAACTCCCCATAGACCCGCTGGTGAGAGGGTTTCCTGGTGTTTGGAAACTTCTCCTCCTTCACGACTCCCTCCCTGGGATGGGTCTCCATCCCTAATTCTTTTGTCTCTTTTTTAATCTTTTATATTTTGTCCTACCTCCTTTTGAAGACAATGAGCTGCCTTTCTGGGTGCCTGGTGTCCTCCTCCAGCATTCAGGAGTTGTTTTGTGGTATTTGCTCAGCGTTCAAATGATCTTTTTATGAATTTGTTGGGGAGAAAGTGGTCTCCCTGTTCTATTCCTCTGCCATCTTAGGACCCCATCCTGTTATAAGGTTCTTACATTACTTGTAAAGTTTTTAAAATAGTCACTTAAGGTACACTCTAACAGGTAAATAACTAATATTGTACTACATAGGGAACTACTACATTAAAGTTTATAAATGTATAGCTAAAATGTAGGTAATATGAGTAATAAATATTCCTAAAGAAGGTAAGAAAGGTAAAATAAGGGAACATAAAACATGTGAAGCAACTAGAAAGTAGAAAGATCATAGATTCAAAAATTATATCTGAAAGTTAATGAAATTACTACATTAATTTTAAATGGTTAAAATTTCCAATTAGAAGATAAAGATCATCAGGATCAATATTAAAAAAACAAACATAGTTCAACCATTGCTGTTTAAAAGAGATACACTTTAGATATTAGGACACAGAAAGATTTAACTTGAAAGGACAAAAAATATATATATACTTGATCCTCATTATTCACATAATCAAAATTCACGTACTCATTACAATTTTATTTTTAACCCTGAAATCAATATTCCTATGTTTTCAAGTCATGTGTAAACTTGATTTCTTCATACAACAGTGAAAAATCTGCACCTCCTGACCCACAGGTTTCCAGACAAGATTGAAGAAGGTGACATTCTGCCTTCTTATTTCAGATTTTGTACTGTAAATATGTCTTTTTTGCAGTATACTTAGTACCACATATTTTAAATTTCTGTGTGTTTATTTATGAATTTTTGCATTTAAGTGGCCCCCCCAAAGTAGTATTGAAGTCATGTCTCATGCTCCTAATCGTAAAAAGGCTGTGATGTGCCTTCTGGAGAAATTAAGATGAGTATCATTCAGACATGTATCATAGTGCTATTGCCCACAAGTTCAATGTTAATGAACCAACAATATATTTTACATAAGGGGTCTTTAGGTAGAAACACATAAAAAACAGGGTGCAAACAGGGTTGTGTAGTTAGCAATTTGTGAGAGTTGTGACCAGAGGCTCACAGGTACCTAATTATATCAGCTATTTTACTATTGGAGAAGTTAGACTTTATACTAAGTAATATTTTTAGAAATAAAGAAGAAGAATTTATAATGATAAAAGAGAAAAATAAATAAATTTATATGCATTTAACTATATTCAATATATGCAATGAAAGGTATGAGAGAAAAAGAGAAATGGATAAATTCATAATCATGGCTAGAGATTTTAACTCACTCCCTCAATAACAGAACAACCAACCTCAAATTCAGTAAAAAATAGAGAAGATTAGAACAACACAGTTAATGAATTGATCAACAGTTTGGCCTACCTGACATACAGAATACCACTTTGTACAAATGTAGCATTCACATTATTTTAAAGTACATTAAAGCACATGGATTCTTTTTTTTAAAATTGCTTTTATTAGGTACTTAAATTTTTACAATTAGTATGTCTCTAGTGCACAAGAACATTTGTTATTATTAAATATCTCCATTTATCCTTTTTGAATCTCCTTAAATCATTGTGTGTTGAGAAATATTTAGTCTAATATTATAATTGTTACATCTCTAAAATTTTATTTTGCATCTGCCAAATATAACTTTTGACATGCCACTATTTTCAAACTTTGTCACTTTTGTTTGTTGGGTTTTTTTCCCATAAATTTTTATTGGAATATAGTTGCTTTAGAATTTTGTGTTAGTTTCTTGCTATACAGCAAAGTGAATCAGTCACATGTATATATATATCCTCTCTTTTTTTTTATTTCCTTCTCATGTAGGCTACCAAGAGCACTGAGTAGAATTCCCTGTTCTATATGGTAGGTTCTTACTAGTTATCTATTTTATATCTAGTTGTGTATATATGTCAGTCCTAATCTTCCAAGGCACATAGATTCTTTACACCCCCCCCCAAAAAATAAAAAATTGTTTAGATCCATTAAGCAAGTTCTAACATATTTTGGAGGAATAATATAATAAAGATTATAATCTTTGATTACAGTGGAATTAAACTAGAAATAACAACAAAAGGAAAATTAGAAAATCCCTAGAAGGTAGAAAATAAAACAACAAACTTTTCAATAACCTGTAGTGTATTCAGGGTTCCCCTCATGGCTCAGTGGGTAAAGAATTTGCCTGCAATGTGGGAGACCTGGGTTTGATCCCTGGGTCAGGAAGATCTTGTGGAGAAGGGAATGACTAAACCCCCCCCAAAATATTCTTGCCTGGAGAATTCCATGAACAGTGGAATCTGCCAAGGTACAATCAATGGGGTGCCAAGGAGTCAGACATGACTGAGCAACTAACACTTTCATAGTGTACTAAAGTAATCACAATTATAATTCTGAAATATTTTAAAGTGAAAGGTTAAACATAAGCAAGGCATATCAAACTTATGGGATACATCTGAAGCAATGTTTGAGAGGAAATTTATGGCTGTAAATACATACATAGGAAAATAAAAAATGTTGAAAATCAATGATCTAAACTTTCATACTTTCATTCTAAGAAACTATTAAAAGACAGAAGAATCAATCATCAAACTGGAATCAAATATAAAAGTATGAGAAAAAAGTCAATAAAATAGAAAGAAGACATTTAATAAAGCACCTCAAGAAACTGAAGTTTTTTTTTAAGAATTCAGTAAAATTAATAAATACAAAGTAGGACTGGTAGATAAAAAACAGGAAAGAAAATGTAAATTATCAATATCAAAAATTAAATAAAGACATCACTATAGATGTTACAGACAAACCAATAATAAGAGGATATTATAAGAAAGAGATAGGACTTCCAAACTCCCTTACCTGTCTCCCGAGAAACTTGTATGTGGATCCAGAAGCAACAATTAAAACTGGACATGAAATAACTGACTGGTTCCAAAATGGGAAAGGATTATGACAAGGCTGTATATTGTCAGCCTGCTTATTTAATTCATATGTAGAGTATATCATGCAAAATGCTGGGCTGGATGAATCACAAGCAGTGATCAAAATTGCTGGAAGAAATATCAACAACCTCAGATATGCAGGTGATACCACTCTGATGGCAGAAATTGAAGAGGAACTAAAAAGTCTCCTGATGAGGGTGAAAGAGAAGAGTGAAAAAGCTGGTTTGAAACTCAACATTTGAAAAACTAAGATCATGGTGTCTGGTTCCCTCACTTCAAGGCAAATAAAAGGGGAATAAGTTCTTGAGTTTCCAAATCTTTGTGGACAGTGACTGCAGCCATGAAATTAAAAGACACTTCCTCCTTGGAAGGAATGCTATGACAAAGTTAGATAGCTTATTAAAAAACAGAGATATCTCTTTGTTGACAAAGGTCTGTATAGTCAAAGCTATAGTTATTCCAGTAATCATATAGAGATGTGAGAGTTGGACCATAAGGCTGAGCATTGAAGAACTGAGACTTTCAAATTCTGGTTCTGGAGAAAATGACTGAGAGTCCTTTGGACTGCAAGGAGCTTTAGCAAGTCAATCCTAAAGGAAGTCAGTCCTGAATATTCATTGGAAGCACTAATGCTGAAGCTGAAGTCCTGATACTTTGGCCCCCTGATGTGAAGGCTGACTCATTGGAAAAGATCCTAATGCTAGGTAAGATTGAAGACAAAAGGAGAAGGGAGCAGCAGAGGATGAGATGGTTAGATAGCATCACCAACTCAATGGACACGAATTTGAGAAAACTCCAGGAGACAGTGGAGGGCAGGGAAGCCTGGCATGCTGCAGTCCATGGGATTGCAACGAGTTAGACACAACTGAGTGACTAAACAACAAAATGATTCAGCAGTCTTACTCTTTGGCATACACCTAGGAGGGCTTCAATTAGAATGCTCATAGAAGCTTTATTCTTAAGAGCTCCAAATATGAAACAATCCAAGGGTCCTTAATGTAGAGTTTGGGATAAATAATTTGTGCTATATTCTTATAATTGAATTGTTGTTTTCAGTCACAAAGTCGTGCCCTACTTTTTGTAACCCCATGGAGTGCAGCATACCAGACATCCCTGTTTCCACTATCTCCCAGAGTTTGCTCACATTCATGTACATTGAGTTGGTGATCTTATCTAACCATCCCATCTTCTGCTGACCCTTTCTTCATTGGCCTTCAGTTTTTCCCAGCATCAGGGTCTTTCCCAGTGAGTCAGCTCTTTACATCAGGTGGCCAAACTATTGGGGCGTCAGCTTCAGTCTCAGTCTTTCCAATGAATATTCAGGGTAGATTTCCTTTAGGACTGCATGATTCAGTTTCCTTGTAGTTAAAGGGAGAGACTCTCAAGAGTCTTCTCTAGCACCACAATTTGAAAGCATCAATTCTTTGGTACTCAGCCTTCTTTATGGTCCAACTCTCACATCCGTACATGACTATTGGAAAAACACATGCTTTTGACCATACAGACCTTTATCAGCAAAGTGATGTCTCTGCTTTTTAATACACTGCCTAGGTTTGCCATAGCATTTCTTCAAAGGAGAAAACATCTTTTAATTGCATGGCTGTAGTCACCATCTGCAGTGATTTTGGAGCCCAAGCAAATAAAATTTGTCATTGTTTCCCCTTTTATTGCCATGAAGTGATAAGACAGGATGCCATTATCTTAGCTGTTTTTAATGTTGTGCATTAATGTTGCACAATTTAAAAAGAGCAAACTTATGCTACTCAAACTAACATGAATGAGCCACATTGCTATAATGTTCAGTAAAAGAGATTAGACATAATAGCTTAATAATGAATGATTCTGCTTATATATAATTTAGTATAGAAAAGATTAATCTATGATAGAAATCAATGATAATTTTCTCTAGTGTGAGGTTGGAACTTTGATGAGAGAGAGCTTGATAAATCATTTGTGATGATAGAAATGCACTATATCTTGTGTTGGTTAAATGTGTATATATTTGTCAAAATTCATAAATTGTAATTAAGATTTCATGTTTTCCTGCATGTAAGCTATGCATCATATATTTTAAAGGAAATGCATATTTATATTTTATGAAACTAAGAATTTGTTGCTTGGATTGAGTCATTCTTTATTTCTATTAAGTTAAATATCAATTCTAGAGAATAATGCTTTGATTGCCAGGATTTTATTTCAATCTTTGTCTCCAGGGTGATTTTGATGGGTCCTAAACATGAAAACCACCACACAAATGCACAGAACTTCATTCATCTTTCTAACTGTTGAAATACCCTATAAATCCATGAACTCAGGACTTACAAGTTATGCATTTAATTTAGAAAAATAATGACCTACAAGAGTAGATTTCACACCTCTTTTTGCTGACATTCTAAAGCATATTAGAACAAATGGAAATTTAAAAATCTATTTTAGCTCTAAAATAAAAGAAAGAGAGATAGGCAAGGTTCTATGGAAACTGTGAGCAACATTTAATGAACCGTGACTAAGAAAAAAAGAAAGTTTTAGAATATATTAGAGATTAGTCAGGAGTAAACAAGATCTCTGAAACTCATTAAAATGTGCATATTTCACCATTAATGCTTTGTGATTTAATTATTTTGAAATAATAGATGAAATACTCATGTTTTAAGCCACTTACATATAATCACAGCTCTTTGAAAAAATAATTATCTCTCCTTCCCTTTGCACTTACTTCACAGGTCAGAAAGGTCCCCAGTTGATGATGAGTATTCTCTAATAAAAGCAAAACAATGACAGAAAGAGACCCAGGCTATTTCATCAAACATACTCTCTCATTACTATTTATCATAGAATGCAAATTAGCTTTAAGATCTCACATTGTTATAAAGATTTCCGCCTATTTCTACAATGATAAAATAGCCTTAGATTTTGACTAACAAGGGGCTTCCCTGATAGCTCAGTTGATGAAGAATCCACCTGCAATTCAGGAGACCCCAGTTCAATCCCTGGGTTGGGAAGATCCCCTGGAGATGGAAAAGGCTACCCACTCCAGTATTCTGGCCTGGAGAAGTCCTTGGGCTGGCAAAGAGTCAGACAAGAATGAGCGACTTTCACTTTTCACTTTGGCTAACAAATATATTATTAAATGGCTCAGAACAAGCATTATCAGAATGAATATGTGTCTTCATTTTTGTGTACCTGTCTTCAGGAATCATCAGACAAGATATAGATTTTTCTTAGTAAGATAAATCTATTTCTAATAAGGACAAATAATTAAAGGAAGAAAAACGGTGAAATATATTTTTATCATTGCATAGTTTTTTTTTTTACTGTCTGTGATATCAAATCTACTCATTATATGATTTCTAAAACCCATAATTATACATTTAACTAAAACATGAATACCAAAAAGTGTGAGTGGCTTGATTTTCCTGTATGCTGGTGTCTTCCTGAATGATGATTCTAAGATTCACAGCCTCTATAATCCTGTACCTAATACTGTCCCCAAAATGTTTTCATTCTTATTTATCCACACATCTCTGATACTGATACACCTCTAGCTGTTAGATAATTAAACTCTGTTATTTCTCATATTATTTTGAAACACAACTTAGTAGGATGATAATCTTATTTTCAGATTTCCCACTCTTTGAATATTCATCCCTAAATTTCCTGCATCTGTTTTACAGCACAGTCTCTCTAATATTTACCTTCATCAAATTCTCCAATTTGTTAACATCATTACCTTTTATTGGCCCATCTTCCTAATTACCTCTTTATTTTTCTAAGCATCTAGATTATGTTCTATTATCCATATCATAATCAACTTCTTTTATCCTTTCTTCCTTGCATGACAAGTTGATATGTCACTAATAAAGTAGAACAAATATGATTAAATCTACAGACTTATCTTCCTCTAGACTGAAAAATTTTGTCTTGTCTTTCTTTCAGTAGATTAATTTTAGGTATTAGTAACTCCAGCTCTCATGCTTGAATCCCATCCTTCTCATCTATTCAAGAGCCAGTCTACTCTTCTTTACTCAACAGTAAATTTTCATCTTCTGCAGTATCACTGAGTAGATTACAAACACATTAGATATACCTGATACACATCTTAAGATAATCTTCCTCTTATTCCACATTCCCCCCAGCTATTTTCTGTTTATTTGTTTTGCTACAGTTTTATAGAAGTATATCTTGGTCTATCCTTGCCATCATTATTTTCCATTTCTGTCCCTTTTATTTTAATATATTCTCACTGAAATTTATTTATTTTATTTTTTTGACTGGGATCAAACCAGTGCCTCCTGCAGTGGAAGTGCAGAGTCTTAACCACTGGACAGCCAGGAAAGTCCTCTTTTTTCTTACTTTTGAAAAATTTGTTTACTTTGAAAGAATTTGAAATTTGCCAAAATTTTTCAGGAACAAGACACATAATAGTTTTCCTGAAACATGAGAGAATACACTGCTGACCTGAAGCCTATGACTCCTGGGCACTGTGCTGTGTATTTGCTACAAGCAAAAATTATTCTCCTGAATGACCACAAACATCCATCTAAAGTAATAATACATTATGTCCATTTGAATGTTCTTTGGTACTGCCTTTCTTTGAGATTGGGGTGAAAACTGACCTTTTTTAGCCCTGTGGCCACTGCTGAGTTTCCAAATTTGCTGATATATTGAGTGCAGCACTTTAAGAGAATCATATTTTAGGATTTGAAATAGCTCAGCTGGAATTCCAAAAGAATGTTCAAACTACTGCACAAAGGTGCTCATTTCACATGCTAGCAAAGTAATGCTCAAAATTCTCCAAGTTGGGCTTCAACATTCCATGAGCCAAGAAATCCCAGATGTTCAAATTGGATTTACAAAAGTCAGAGGAACCAGAGACCAAATTGCCAACATCCACTGGATCATAGAAAAAAGCAAGAGAATTCCAGAAAAAAAATATCTACTTCTGCTTCATTGACTACACTGAAGCCTTTGATTGTGTGGATCACAACAAAGCATGGAAAATTCTTAAAGAGATGAGAATACCAAACTATCTGACCCGCCACCTGAGAAACTTGTATGCCAGTCAAAAAGCAACAGTTAGAACTGAACATGGAATAATCGACTGGTTCCAAATTGGAAAGGAGTACTTCAGGGCTGTATATTGTCACCCTGCCTATTTGTCACCCTGCTTATTATGTCACCTCTCTGCAGAGTACATCATATGAAATGCTGGGCTGGCTGAAGCACAAGCTGGAATTTAGATTGCCAGGAGAACTATCAATAACTTCATATATGCAGATGACACTATGCTATGGCAGAAAGGGGAGAACTAAAGAGTCTCTTGATGAAGGTGAAAGAGGAGAGTGAAAAAGTTGGCTTAAAACTCAACATTCCTGAAACAAATATGATGGCATCCAGTCCCATCACTTCATGGCAAATCGATGGGGAAACAATCAAAATGGTGTGTGACTTTATTTTCTAGGGCTTCAAAGTCACTGCAGATAGTGACTTCAGCCATGAAATTAAAAGACACTTGCTCCTTGGAAGAAAAGCTGTGACCAACCTAGACAGCATATTAAAAAGCAGCGACATTAATGTGCCAATAAAGGTACATATAGTCAAAGTTATGATTTTTCCAGTAGTCATATGTGGATGTGAGAGTTGGACCACAAAGTAGGCTGAGCACCAAAGAACTGACGCTTTTGAACTGTGGTGTTGGAGAAGACTCTTGAGAGTCTTTTGGACTGCAAGGAGATCAAACCAGTCAATCCTAAAGGAAATCATTCCAGAATATACATTGGAAGGACTGATGCTGAAGCTGAAACTCCAATACTTTGGCCACCTGATGCAAAGAAATGACTTGTTAGTCCACTTTAATCTGGAGCAGCTCTTCTCTCTTTTCTTGACTTTATGACCCTCACACATTCACAAGTCTTCCTGGAAGGACCCTCATCCTTTTGAATCAGGGCCCCACTCTTATGGACTTAGAGGTCAAAGAGGTCCCAGCTTCAGATGCAGGCACACTGGAAGTTAGGCTTTATTGCATGAACTAGGGTTTGGGGATACAAATTTCCATCTATAATGCCCACATCTGGATCTGCCTCCTTCAGGACACTCTGAGTCCCCTCCTGGGCCATTATTGTGCCCTGTCTCTCCACCCCTCTAGGGAAACCTACCTCTACCAGCCCCGCCTGTAGGGTTTTGAAATGATTTTTTTTTTTTTTTTTTTTTTTTCAGGAAGAAAAGAACTTTTTCCTTGTGAAATAATTTTTAAAGCTTTTCTTCCTCCTCCTAACTTTTTCTCTCCCTTACTTAGCATCCTGAAGTTACCACTCAACACAGATTGAGACTACTGGCAACAACTTATATCTGAATATGCAGTTCTCCTCAGTTCTGCAACTCCCACCAGAGGTAACAGGCACACTGAATCTTGTGTTTAGTCTGTAACAAAAATATATGTATTTTAGCTTTATAAAAACTTACTATGCACTATGTAATCTTTTGGAACTTAACTCTCCCACTCCCTTATATAATGTGAAACTTTCCTTTCCTTTACTGTGCCCAGCTGCAGTTCATTTATATTTACTGTTGCTGATGTTTCATTGAAAATACCGTAATTTATTTATCCATTTTCTTTCCAGTGGGCACTGGGATATATCTATGTGCTTCTATTGAACTTCTATGCTCATTACTCTGCAATCTGTTACATGCATTCTTGATCACAGCACTTCGACCTCACAGAAGTACACATGAAATACTCTGTGCGACAAAATGAGATACATACACATGTATTTCTTTATTGTTTCTCTCTCCACTCTATTGTCTCCAGTATAAAAACCATATCTTCTACTTAATAAATATTTTTTAAATGAGAAACTATTTTGCAATATGTGATCAAAGTGAAGATATCAGAACAGAGCCTCTCTCATCCCTCATCTTCAACTGCCTGCAGATGAGCATGCAGCATGGGCATGCCAAGTGTTGGGGTGGGGAGGTCTCCAAGTGCTGAAGAGAAAGGGCAAGCCACATGGGGCAAAATCAATTTCACAGGAGAACTGAGGGAATTAAGAGCAAAAGAGGAAAAAGATAAGCCTGGCATAGGATGTAACCTGAAAAACAAAACTAAAAACATGGAACCAAAGAAGACAGTATTCCCACATTTAGGACTTTATCAGACAGTGATCAATTTGCCTTCAAAAAAAATTCAGAAGTTGATTTAATGAAAAATTAAAATGAAGCTGTTAAAATATACTTTATTTATTTATTTATTTATTTTTATTTCTAATTTATTTATTTTCTTTACATTATCGTATTGGTTTTGCCATACATTGACATGAATCAGTCTTGGGTATACATGTGTTCCCCTAGCAGAACCCCCCTCCCACCCCCTCCCAATACCATCTCTCTGGATCATCCCAGTGCACCAGCCCTGAGTACCCTGTATCAAGCATCAAACCTGGGCTGGCGATTCATTTCACATATGATAATTTACGTGTTTAAATGCCGTTCCCCCATATTATCCCACCCTTGCCCTCTCCCATAGAGTCCAAAAGACTGTTCTATACATCTGAGTCTCTTTTGCTGTCTCACATACAGGGTTATTGTTACCATATTTCTAAATTCCATATATATGCGTTAGCATACTGTATTGTTGTTTTTCCTTCTGGCTTACTTCATTCTGTATAATAGGCTTCAGTTTCGTCCACCTCAGTAGAACTGATTCAAATGTATTCTTTTAATGGCTGAGTAATATTCCATTGTGTATATGTACCACTGATTTCTTATCCACTCATCTGTTGATGGCCATCTAGGTTGCTTCCATGTCCTGGCTATTGTAAATAATGTGGCGATGAACACTGGGGTACACATGTCTCTTTCAATTCTGGTTTCCTCGGTGTGTATGCCCAGCAGTGGGATTGCTGGGTCATATAGCAGTTCTATTTCCAGTTTTTTAAGGAATCTCCACACTGTTCTCCATAGTGGCTGTACTAGTTTGCATTCCCACCAACAGTGTAAGAAGGTTCCCTTTTCTCCACATCCTCTCCAGCATTTATTGCTTGTAGACTTTTGGATGGTAGCCATTCTGACTGGTGTAAAGTGGTACCTCACTGTGGTTTTGATTTGCATTTCTCTGATAATGAGTGACGTTGGGAATCTTTTCATTTGTTTGTTAGCCATTTTTATGTCTTCTTTAGAGAAATGTCTGTTTAGTTCTTTGGCCCACTTTTTGATTGGGTCATTTATTTTTCTGGAATAGAGCTGCAGGAGTTGCTTGTATATTTTTGAGATTAATTGTTTTTCTGTTGCTTCGTTTGCTCTTATTTCCTCCCGTTCTGAAGGCTGCCTTTTTATCTTGTTTTTAGTTTCCTTTGTTGTTCAGAAGCATTTAATTTTAATTATGCCCCCATTTGCTTATTTTTCCTTTTATTTCCAATATTCTGGGAGGTGGGTCATAGAGGATCCTGCTTTGGTTTATGTCGGAGAGTGTTGTGCCTGTGTTTTCCTCTAGGAGTTTTACAGTTTCGGGTCTTATGTTTAGATCTTTGATCCATTTTGAGTTTATTTTTGTGTATGGTGTTAGAAAGTGTTCTAGTTTCATTATTTTACAAGTGGCTGTCCAGTTCTCCCAGCACCACTTGTTCAAGAGATTGTCTTTTATCCATTGTATATTCTTGCCTCCTTTGTCAAAGATAAGGTGTCCATAGGTGTGTGGATTTATCTCTGGGCTTTCTATTTTGTTCCATTGATCTATATTTCTGTCATTGTGCCAATACCATACTGTCTTGATGACTGTGGCTTTGTAGTATAGCCTAAAGTCAGGCAGGTTGATTCCTCCAGTTCCATTCTTCCTTCTCAAGATTGTTTGGCTATTCAAGGTTTTTTGTATTTCCATACATATTGTGAAATTATTTGTTCTAATTCTCTGGAAAAGACCTCTGGTAGCTTGATAGGAATTGCATTGAATCTATAGATTGCTCTGGGTAGTGTACTCATTTTCATTATATTGATTCTTCCAATCCATGAGAACGGTATATTTCTCCATCTATTTGTGTCCTCTTTGATTTCTTTCATCAGTGTTTTATAGTTTTCTATATATAAGTCTTTTGTTTCTTTAGGTAGAAATACTCTGAAGTATTTTATTCTTTTTGTTTTGATGGTGAATGGAATTGTTTCCTTAATTTCTCTATTTGTTTTCTCATTGTTAGTGTATAGGAATGAAAGGGATTTCTGTGTGTTGATTTTATATCCTGCAACTTTACTATATTCACTGATTAGCTCTAGCAATTTTCTGGTAGAGGGTCATGTTGTCTGTAAGCAGTGAGAGTTTTACTTCTTCTTTTCCAATCTGGATTCCTTTGATTTCTTTTTCTGCTCTGATTGCTGTGGCCAAGACTTCCAAAACTATGTTGAATAGTAGTGGTGAGAGTGGGCACCCTTGTCTTGTTCTTGACTTAAGGGGAAATGTGTTCAGTTTTTCACCACTGAGGATAATGTTTGCTGTGGTTTTGTCATATATAGCTTTATTATGTTGAGGTATGTTCCTTCTATTTCTGCTTTTTGGAGGGTTTTTATCATAAATGGATGTTGAATTTTGTCAAAGGCTTTCTCTGCATCTATTGAGATAATCACGTGGTTTTTATTTTTCAATTTGTTAATGCGGTGTATTACATTGTTGATTCGCGGATATTGAAGAAGACTTGCATCCCTGGGATAAAGCCTACTTGGTCATGATGTATGATCTTTTTAATGTGTTGTTGGATTCTATTTGCTAGAATTTTTTTAAAGGATTTTTGCATCTACGTTCATCAATGATATTGGCCTGTAGTTTTCTTTTTGGTGGCATTTTTGTTGGGTTTTGGTATTAGGGTGATGGTGGCCTCATAGAATGAGTTTGGAAGTTTGTCTTCCTCTGCAAATTTCTGGAAGAGTTTGAGTAGAATAGGTGTTAGCTCTTCTCTAAATTCTTGGTAGAATTCAGCTGTGAAGCCTGGGCTTTTGTTCGTTGGAAGATTTCTGATTACAGTTTCAATTTCTGTGCTTGTGATGAGTCTGTTAAGATTATCTATCTCTTCCTGGTTTAGTTTTGCAAAGTTGTACTTTTCTATGAATTTGTCCACTTCTTCCAAATTGTCCAGTTTATTTGCATATAGTTGCGGATAATAGTCTCTTATTATCCTTTGTATTTCTGTATTTTCTGCTGTGATTTCTCCTTTTTCATTTCTAATTGTTGATTTGATTTTTCTCCCTTTGTTTCTTAATGAGTCTGGCTAATGGTTTGTCACTTTTATTTGTCTTCTCAAAGAATCAGCTTTTGGCTTTGTTGATTTTTGCTGTGTTCTCTTTTGTTTCCTTTGCATTTATTTCTGCCCTGATCTTTAAGATTTCTTTCCTGCTTCTAACCCTGGGCTTCTGCATTTCTTCATTTTCTAGTTGCTTCAGGTGTAAAGTTAGGTTATTTATTTGACTTTTTTCTTGTTTCCTGAGTCAAGCTTGTATTGCTATGAACCTTCCTCTTAGCACTGCTTTTACAGTGTCCCATAGGTTTGGGGTTGTTGTATTTTCATTTTCATTCATTCGTATACATATTTTGATTCTTTTTAAATTTCTTCTGTGATTTGTTGGTTATTTAGAAACGTGTTGTTGGGTCTCCATATGTTCAAATTTTTAAATGCTTTTCTCCTATAATTGATATCTAATCTCACTGCACTGTGGTCAGAAAAGATGCTTGGAATGATTTCATTTTTTTGAATTCACCAAGGCTAGATTTATGGCCCAGGATGTGATCTATTCTGGAGAAGGTCCTGTGTGCGCTTGAGAAAAAGGTGAAATTCATTGTGTTGGGGAAAAATGTCCTATAGATATTAATTAGGTCTAACCGGTCTATTGTATCATTTAAAGTTTGTGTTTCCTTGTTAATTTTCTGTCTAGTTGATCTATCCATCAGTGTGAGTGGTGTATTAAAGTCTCCCACTATTATTGTGTTATTGTTAATTTCCCCTTTCATACTTGTTAGCATTTGCATTACATATTGTGGTGCTCCTGTGTTGGGTGCATGTATATTTATAATTTTTATATCTTCTTCTTCGGTTCATCCTTTGATCAGTATGTAATGTCCATCTTTATCTCTTTTCACAGCCTTTATTTTAATGTCTAATTTATCTGATATGAGTATTGCTACTCCTGCTTCCTTTTGGTCTCTATTTGCACGGAATATCTTTTTCCAGCACTTAACTTTCAGTCTATATGTGACCCTAGGTTTGAGGTGGGTCTCTTATAGACAACTGAAATATACTTTAAAATACAAGGATTCAACTTGAGAGATAGAAGAGAACCAGAATAAAATAAAGAAAATATGAAAAAGAATGAGTTAAAGGACATGAAAATATTATGCATTAAGAAAACAAATGAATGGTCGATAATTTTAGGATGTACTCTTTCAGTTAGAAATCAAAGAAATGCATGGTTAGTATTTCAGATGTGTCCAGTTTGGTGGAGAAGAGACAGAAATGGGAGCTTACTGCTGGTGACTGCTGACTGGCTTCAGGACAGTTTCATAGCTGGTAGGAAATCATAAATGGAGTCTGAAGGGACTCACATTTGTACCCAGTCCACCAGTTAGGATCTAGTCAAGATAAGAAAACTATGCTAGTTATTTCAACAGACAAAGTTTAATATAAATTATTTTAATTAAATATTGAGGACTGAGTAATAGTTTGTTAAGGCATTATGAAAGTATAGCTTCCAGGATGGGGGTGTAAGAAGCTGGATAACATTTGACAGCCTATGAAAATGAAAGTCACTTAGTCTTGTCTGACTCTTTGAAACCCCATGGACTTTAGCCCACATGGCTCTGTCTATGGAATTCTCCAGGCAAGAATATTGGCATGGGTAGCGGAATGGAAGCCAGGTCAACTGCATTGCAGGTGGATTATTTTACTGTCTGAGTCACCGGGTAAGCCCAGAAATGAGTGAAAGGCCTTTGGTACATACAAGCCAAAGATGCTTGCAAGAGTTAAACAATCTTGGTTATTCTTCAGCTGTTACTACCTACTAACACTTGTATCAGGACTTGTCCTTCACAAAGCTTATTAGTCTCTGACTTAATTTGAGTTATATTCTCCACCTTGTATTCTTCTTCCCTATACTCTATTGTTCTGTGCTTAGCCACTCAGTCATGTCTGACCCTTTGCAATTCCATGAACTGTAGCCCCCCAGGCTCCTCTGTCCATGGGGATTCTCCAGGCAAGAATACTGGAATGGTTTTCCATTTCCTCTTCCAGGGGATCTTCCCAACCCAGGTATAGAACCCAAGGCTCTTGCAATGCAGGAGGATTATTTACTGTCTGAGCTACCAGGAAAGCCTAAGACTTCTGGAGTGGGTAGCCTATCCCTTCTCCAGGGGATCTTCCCTACCCAGGAATAGAACTGGAATCTCCTGCATTGCAGGCAGATTCTTTACCAGATGAGTACCAGGGAGGCCCTTTTGACATCTGAGGAGCTGGGATTCTGGTCTCTGAAAGAGGGCACTACTAGGTTAGTGTCTCTAGGTCACTGTTGTTGCTTCAGAAACTCCAGGAAGGTCAAGTGCAGGTGGAACCAGAGCTCCCTGGAGCAGATCGCCATCTGGGAGGAGCAGGGGCAGGAACACTCTCGCTGGAGTGGTGTCAATGTGACTGTCACCAGGGGCTTCAGGCGGGACAGCCTCTGCCTGGGATAGAGAGCCTTGTTGGAAAAACTTACAGGAGAATGAAGCAAAGAAGGGTGAGGAAGTGCATAGGGTAAATCAAATCCTTGCCCCTCTTTGCCTTTCAGAATCTCTCTAACGTCCAGGTGGGAGGAAGGGCCACAGGCATCAGGAAGTGAAAAAGTTTTGTTTGCAGAGCAGAGTTGACAAGAGTGGGTTGGAGCTGAGAGACAAACTGCAACTGCACTAATTTAACCCTTAATATACTGATCTTATGAAATTATCCTTCTTATATGGAGGCTAAATAAATAGTGACACATTATTGTTGAAACATTATACTGCTGGGGCTGCTGTTAAGTTGCGTCAGTCATGGGTGACTCTGTGCGACCCCATAGATGGCAGCCCACCAGGATCCCGTGTCCCTGGGATTCCCCAGGCAAGAACACTGGCATAGGTTGCCATGTCCGTCTCCAATGCATGAAAGTGAAATTGCTCAGTCGAGTCCGACTCTTCGCGACCCCTGTAGCCTACCAGGCTCTTCCTTCCATGGGATTTTCCAGGCAAGAGTACTGGAGTGGGGGACCATTGCCTTCTCCGGAAACGTTATGCAATCATCAATAAATTTACATATAATTTCAAGAAACGTAGCATACTGTCTTAAGTGAGGAAACTATATGGAGCATGATTAATAATTGTATTTCATGCAGAATGTTAATGTACTTTTAAACAGCAATAAGATATACACTGATAAAGCAGTGATAACAATAATAAAAGTAATGACTAAAATAATGGTAAAAATAAAACTATAATGAAAGCCAGCTTTTTTCACTAATACTAAGATACGTCTAACTTTTTGCCCTGACTTTTGTATTCTTTAATTAATTCTTTCAATACTTAAACCTCTTAGGAAGCTGCAGCTCTTGATTGAGAGTCAAAGGGGAAAATCAGTTCTTAAAGCAGCAGGAACAAATCCAGACACCTGAATCTAAAACCCACACACTTCATATATGATAAATTTCAGTATTATGCATATCATATATATCACATATATGTATATTAAACATTAATGTATGCTGTGAATATCAGATGTATTTCACAAATATCACAAATCTATTTTCCCGTGCAGTTGGAAAGAATTCTTGTTATGATATCATCTGTGGTTAAAACTATAAGATATAATTTCTTTATTCTTTGAACATTTTTTATTTCTCACACTTCAAAAATGAGTCTTCTCATTATACACAGCATTTATACATTCTCTCAGGTTATTAAAATATAACTTGTAAAGCTTGCCTAATATGACTTTGCTTTAGTTTGTTACATTTAGCATCTATCCTATACTGGACATTTAAGTTGCTTTAATTTATTCACTGTTATAAATGATATTATAATAATTTTTTTAGAGCTCTGCATGAATATCTAAAAATTTCAATAAGTAAAATTTTGTTAGCAATGGTATGGTCATTTTAAGGATTATAGGTGAGAAAAAAGGTCAAATTTTTCAAAAAGTTTGACCATTCACCATCATTAGCAATGCACTATGTAGCAGACTTTGTAAAGTATATTTTCTAGAGTGTTACAATTAAGTATGATGTTGGCTATTTTGAGGCTAATATTTTTGATTTTTTATTCATTTACTTCTTATAATTATGTTTTATATGCCCCCAAAATGGAGTTTTTGAAATTTAATAACTATTTGTGACATCTATTAAATGAGATATGGTTGTTATTAATCACCATGATTACTTGTTTATTAGGATTCACACTTTTTAGCATGAAAGAATAAACTTTTAACTGCAATCACTAAGCAGGTTTTAAAAATGTATGCCACTAAAAACAAACAATTCAATTAAAAAAATATGTGGGCATATCTCTTGAACAGGCATTTCAAGAAAGAAAAAATGCCCAGTAAGCACATTAAATGGTATTTATTATAATTAGACATTAAGAAATGTAAGTTAACTCACAATTCAATGATACATTAAAATGGCTAAAATTGATAAGATTGACAACTCTATACTAGGTGTTGGAAAAGATGTGGGACAACTGGAACTCCTACATTGGGCTGCTGCTGCTGCTTAGTCACTCAGTTGTGTCAGACTCTTTGTAATCCCATGAACTGTAGCCCACCAACCTCCCTGCCAGGCTCTTGGGACAAGATTGGCTGATCAGATGTAAAAGGGTAAAATTACTCTAGGAAATTGGTTGGCACTTGCTTTTTTAAAATAACTTTATTTAGTTACAGTTTATATGCAAAAAACTGCACGTATTTTATATACTCAATCTGATGAGTTTGGGCATATGTAAACATCTGTGAGATTATTATCATAATCAATGTAGCAGACATCTATCACCTCCAAAAGTTTCTTTGTGTCCCTTTGTGAGGAGTTTTTTTTTTTTTTTAATGCATCTATTATGACCCAACAATTCTACTCCTATGTAATTATCAAGAAAAATAAACACAAGTGTCCACCAAAGGACATGCACATTAATATTATGGCAGATTTAGTCATAAAAGCTAAAACCCAGAAACAATTCAATTATCTTTTAACAAGAGCACACATGAACAAATCGTGATGTGTTTCCAACAATAGCATTGTACTCAGCAAATAAAGCAATTAATTTTATCACTACATGCAATAACATGAATAAAGCACAAAACTATGATACTGAGAACATGCACACATATTTCATGTGAGTTTGATTTACAGTGATATAAACCAGAACAGTGGTAACCTAGCATCAGTGGGGACTAACTGCAAATGTTACAAGGAAAGTCTTGAGAGTGATTAAATGACTTGAGTACTGGTTACACAGACATATATACTTGTCAGAATTTGATCTGCATACTTGTGCATTTTATTTTACATAAATTATATCTCAATAAGCTTCATGTAATTTTAGAAACAAATTACGAAAGGATTTTTTTTAAGAAAACTTTAAGAAAAAAATGGCCAAAATTATCAAATGCAATTCTGCTCATGAATTTGGAGATAAGAACTGGAATTGTTCCAAGCAAGAACTGAGACGCTAGATAGTTGAGAAATGTGATAGATTTTGAAAAATCACCTAAGAATTCAACCCACAGATCTAAGGTTCAATTTCATATTTCATAGTCAGTAATTCTTGTGCTAGTTCAAATGTTCTAGAGCACAAAATGTAAAAGCAATATATCTAAAACCTTAACTATTATTGCTCAGCCCCAAAACCAACTAACCAAGTTGTACAACAAATTCCCATTGGCTATCTATTTTACATATAGGAATGTGTATGTTTCCATGTTACTCTCGCCATACATCCCACTCCCAGCTTTCATTTCTTGTGTAGTCTTATGAGATTTTGATATCAAGGTAGAAAAAACTCTAGAGAATATAGATTTTAAAACTGTAGGTTATGACACAAATGAAAGACATAAATACAGTAACGAATGAAATTCAAAAAAGATTGTTATATTACCAAATAAGCCATCTGATAAATTACCAGATAAACCATTACCCAAAATGGTTTATTTCCAGAATTAAAAATAAAGTAATTCAACACTTTCTGAATAAGAGTAACAGCAAAGAATTTTAAAAGACAAAGATATCCAGCTAGAATTTCTGTTTAATGGATATGGAAAAATCAGAATGTAAAAGTGTTCAACCTGGAAAAGAGAGGGAGCCAGACACTAACCAGGGAGTTTGGAAGATATACACACATACCTAGGAAGAAGTTCTGGGCAGTGTTAATGACCTGTTGGGGTAAGGAATAAACAAAAACAACCAACTCCAAGGATCCCCTCCATCTATCTATCTATCTATCTATTTTATTTATTTTTTAATAAATTTATTTATTTTAATTGGAGGCTTATTACTTTACTCACCTGCTTCACAATTCCAGGACAGGTGGATTATAAGAAAAGAAATTGTCACTTCCCAGAAGCTTTTTTTTTAGAGCTTAAAGTGAATAGCACATATTCTTGCCGATATTGGGGGGACGGGCAGTCACAATCATAGCATGATTGTGCCTCTGGTTTTATTTAGGTTTCAGTGTACATCACTTTCCCCTTCTTAAAACTTGTTCTTTCTCATGCACATTCACTAAATCTTCCAAGGAAGAATGTTCCAATCCGAAGGATAAACTTATGATAAAAGCAAAATAAATGCATTGAATAATCAATGTCACATGATGAAGAATAAATGCAAGAAGAAACAGATTAAGAATTTTTTAAAATATAATAAATATCTCCAAAAAAACAAGGAAACATTTTTGTATATTGAAGCAACAAGTCATAAAGAGAAGCCATGTAGAAACACTGGTCATTGTAATTTAATAATTCAGAGAAAGGACATAGGTTGGGAAAATAATAACATGCATTATTGAAGAAAAACTTAGTGAACTAAATATCAGTTTGAGAATATCTCCAGATCAAAGAGACATTAAGAAAGGTCATCAAAGAATGACAACACTCTGCTAGCAAAATTTTAATTTAGACAAAATGGGTAAATTATTAGAAAAATAGAGCTTGCCAAAGC
The DNA here is from genome assembly GCA_007570785.1 of Antilocapra americana. Classification (NCBI taxonomy): domain Eukaryota; kingdom Metazoa; phylum Chordata; class Mammalia; order Artiodactyla; family Antilocapridae; genus Antilocapra; species Antilocapra americana. Next base: position 485,824 of record ML661345.1, read on the forward strand.
TGGCACAGTGAAGGAGAGAATCTAGTTCTATTACCTGGTAAAGAAATTGAATCTTAATAATCAAACCTTCACAAAATAAAGGGATAGGTCCACTTAGCTTCACAAATGAATTATTTTAAGCATTAGAATGCTAATAAAAACACAATGATTCAATTATTTCAGAAACCAAAAAACACTGGCCAACTTCTCAATGGTTTTCATAAACTTGATATCAAAATCTCATAAGACTACACAAGAAATGAAAGCTGGGAGTGGGATGTATGGAGAGAGTAACATGGAAACATATGCATTGCTATATGTAAAATAGCTAGCCAATGGGAATTTGTTGTACAACTTAGGGAACTCAAACGTGTGCTCTGTAACAATCTAGAGGGATGGGATGGGGAGGGAAGTGGGAGAGAGGTTCAAAGGGAAGGGACATAGATATACCTATGGCTGATTCATGTTAATGTTTGGAAGAAGCCAACAAAATATTGTAAAGCAATTATCCTTCAATTAAAGATAAATCAATTTAATTATAAAAAATATATATATATAAATGTTCTAGAAATATTGACCACAAGAGAAAGGGGGGACAAGAAATAAATACAGAATTTAAAAAAAAAAGGAAACAAGATAAACTATTTTTAAAAGAATTAGAATATTACGAAAAATACAGCAATAAAGTAAAAAACCCATCTCCCATGCTAGTAAGGTTATGATCAAAATCCTGCATACTAGGCTTCAATGTTATGAAAACCAAAACTTCAGTCCAAGCTAGGTTTACAAAAGGCAGAAGAACCAGAGATCAAATTGCCAACATTTGCTGGATCACAGAGAAATCAAGGGAATTCCAGAAAAACATCTCCCTCTATTTCATTGAATACACTAAACTTTGGAGTGTGTGGATCATAGCAAACTTCGGAAAACTCTTACAGAGATGGGACTAGACCATTTTACCCATCTCCTGAGAAACCTGTATGCTGATCAAGAAGCTACAATTAAAACACTGTATGGAACAATTGACTGGTTCAGGATTAAGAAAGTATGACAAAGCTGTTTATTGTCACTGTTTATTTAATTTATACACAGAGCACATCATGAGAAATGCCAGGCTCAATGAAAAAAAGCTGGAATTAAGACTGCCCGGAGGGGGAGGGGAACTAAGATGGCGGAGGAATAGGACGGGGAAACCACTCTCTCCCCAATAAATACACCAAAAGAACTTTTAAAGACCTCGCAAACTCCATAAAACAGGATCTAAATGCTGGCAGAGGACATCGGGCATCTGAAGGGACGGCCCATTGCTGACGAGAGGAGGTAGGACAAAAGAAAAAAGAGAGAGAAAAAAGTAAAGGGAGAGACAGAGTTGGGGGCGGGGATCCATCCCGGAAGGGGAGTCTGGAATAAAGAGGAAAAAAAAAAAAAGAGGAGAAAGGTTTCCGAATACGAGGGAGCATTCTCTCGGGCGGATTTGCGGTGAATCTTGGAGAGTAAGATAGCTGGGAGTAAAAGCAGATTAATAATTAAGCCCTGCAAGCTACATTTCTGGCTGGAAGGCACAGGGAAGT
>ML661345.1:497373-628291 GCA_007570785.1 Antilocapra americana
CCATTCACCATCGAAACAAAAAGAATAAAATACTTAGGAGTATTTCTACCTAAAGAATCAAAAGACTTGTATATAGAAAACTATAGAACACTGATGAAAGAAATCAAGGAGGACACAAACAGATGGAGAAATGTACCGTGCTCATGGATTGGAAGAATCAATATAGTGAAAATGAGTATACTACCTAAAGCAATCTATAGATTCAATGCAATTCCTATCAAGCTACCAGAGGTCTTCTTCAAAGAATTAGAACAAATAATTTCTCAATTTGTATGGAAATACAAAAAACCTCGTATAGCCAAAGCAATCTTGAGAAAGAAGAATGGAACGGGCGGAATCAACCTACAGGACTTAAGGCTATACTACAAATCCACAGTCATTAAGACAGTATGGTACTGGCACAAAGACAGAAACATAGATCAATGGAACAGAATAGAAAGCCCAGAGATAAATCCACGCATCTATGGACACCTTATCTTTGACAAAGGAGGCAAGAATATACAATGGAGAAAAGACAACCTCTTTAACAAGTGGTGCTGGGAAAACTGGACAGCCACTTGTAAAAGAATGAAACTAGATCACTTTCTAACATCATACACAAAGATAAACTCAAAATGGATCAAAGATCTAAGCATAAGACCAGAAACTATAAAACTCCTAGAGGATACCATAGGCAAAACACTTTCTGCCATAACCCAAAGCGGGATACTCCATGACCCACCTCCCAGAATATTGGAAATAAAAACACGAATAAACAAATGGGACCTAATTAAAATTAAAAGCTTTTGCACAACAAAGGAAACTATAAGCAAGGTGAAAAGACAGCCTTCAGAATGGGAGAAAATAATAGCCAATGAAGCAACAGACAAACAATTAATCTCAAAAATATACAAACAACTCCTGCAGCTCCATTCTAGAAAAATAAACAACCCAATTAAAAAGTGGTCCAAAGAACTTAACAGACATTTCTCCAAAGAAGATATAAAAATGGTTAACAAACACATGAAAAGATGCTCAACATCACTCATTATCAGACAAATGCAAATCAAAACCACAATGAGGTACCACTTTACACCAGTCAGAATGGCTGCCATCCAAAAGTCTACAAGCAATAAATGCTGGAGAGGATGTGGAGAAAAGGGAACCCTCTTACACTGTTGGTGGGAATGCAAACTAGTACAGCCACTATGGAAAACAGTGTGGAGGTTCCTTAAAAAGCTGCAAATAGACCTTCCATATGACCCAGCAATCCCACTGCTGGGCATATACACCGAGGAAACCAGAATTGAAAGAGCCACGTGTACCCCAATGTTCATCGCTGCATTGTTTACAATAGCCAGGACATGGAAGCAACCTAGATGCCCATCAACTGACGAATGGATAAGAAAGCTGTGGTACATATACACAATGGAATATTACTCAGCATTAAAAAAAAAATCATTTGAAGCAATTCTACTCAGATGGACGAAACTGGAGCCCATTATCCAGAGTGAAGTAAGCCAGAAGCAAAAACAACAATACAGTATATTAACGCATATATATGGAATTTAGAAAGACAGTAACGAGAACCCAACATACGAGACAGCAAAAGGAATGCAGATGTATAGAATAGACTCGTGGACTTTGTGGATGAGGGTAAGGGCGGGATGATATGGGAGAAGGGCATTGAAGCATGTTAATTTTCATATGTCTAATCAATTGCCAGCCCAGGATTGATGCTCGGGGCTGGTGCAGCGAGATTTCCCGGGGGGGGGGGAGGGAGGAGGGGGGGGGGGCCCGGGGGGGAGGATATGTAAACCCATGGTGATATCATGACAGTGTATGGCAAAAACAATTAAAAAAAGAAAAAAAAAGACTGCCCGGAGAAATATCGACAACCACAGATATGCATATGATACCACTGTAATGGCAGAAAGTGAAAAGGAATTAAAGAGCCTCTTGATAGGGTGAAGGAGGAGAGTGAAAAAGCTGTGTTAAAACTCAGTATTAAAAAAAAAAAAAAAACTAAGATCATGGTATCTGGTTCCATCACTTCATAGCAAATAGAAGGGAAAATGTGGAAGCAGTGAAGGATTTCCCCTTCTTGGGCTCTAAAATCACTGTGGATGGTGACTGCAGCCATGAAATTAGAAGACGATTGTTTCTTGGCAGGAAAGTTTGTCTAAGGACAAATTTAGACAGTGTGTTTAAAAGCACTTTGCTAACAAAGGTCATATAGTCAAGGCTTTGGTCTTCCCAGTAGTCATGCACAAATGTGAGAGCTGAACACTGGACAATAAAGAAGACATACTGTGGAAGAATTAATTCTTTTCAACTATGGTGTTAGAGAACCCTCTTTAGAGTCCCTTGGACAGCAAGGAGATCAAACCAGTTTATCCTAAATGAAATCAACCCTGAATACTCTGAAAAGATTCATGCTGATTGTCCACTTGATGCAAAGAGCTGAATTATTGGAAAAGACACTGATTCTGGGAAAGATGGAAAGCAGAAGGAGAAGAGGATGACAGAGGATGAAATGGTTAGATGTATCATCAATGAATGCAATGCATATGAACTTGGGCAAACTCCTGGAGACAGTGGAGGAGAGGGAGGCCTGACATGCTGCAGTCCATGGGGTCACAAAGAGTCAGACACAATCGGCTAGTGAACAAAAACAAACTAGCACAAATAAAAAGGGAAAGTTCATTAGGTAAAATTATCCTGAAGAAATTGAACATGTAATTAAAATTTATTTCACCCTGTAAGAAACATCCCCCTAACCTCCAGAATGGACACCGATCAAATCCAGTCTCATGGTCACTCACTGGAATGTCATCACCTCCTGTCAGGTGCATCACATTCACTCAGTCTGTGTAATCCATAGGGATGTAGTAAACATCCCCATGTCTCCCCACTGCAGAAAGAACTGCACCAGCTTAAAGAACCCCCAAAGTCCCACCAAAGTCTCCAAACTCATCTCATGCCCTCACCTCCTAACTTTATGTGCTCTGCCATATCTGAATATTGTTCTGTCTTCACAAGTGTACCCTTTCCACCACTGTAGTGCCTTCACACACTCACTTCCATGTGGAGTGTTCTTTCCCTCTCCCCCAGCCAACATCTCCTTTTCAGTCTCAGATTTAATCCTGACTTTTCCCTGGACTTTGAGCCACATCACATCCCTACACTCCATGCTCCCTGAACCTGCAGCCCCAGCGTGGCTACACCTGTGGACCTTGTTCAGAGTCTGCCTCTATCATCAAACTGTGAACTCTGCCAGAAGGGGACCATGCTTGTCTTGTTCCAGGGTGTCCCTGCTCCTCACACTGTGCTCACCATCACTTAAATGAGCATGGATAGTTTTTAAATAAGTAAATGGCAAATTACATAAAAGACCTGAAGGGAATACACTAAAGTGCTCTCACAGCTAAACTCAGCGTTGGCATGTTAAGTGACTTTATTTTCTTATTTTTGCTTATCCATGCTTCTCAAATTTGAGGAGTGTTTATTGTATCATTTTTACAACTTTATTGAGGAACAAGTAAAAAACAAAATTGTAATGCATTTAAAGTGTACAACATGATCACTTGATATGCATGCGCATAATGAAAGAACATACTTTTAAAAACTTTTATAAAACATTTTTATAAACATTTTATAAACTCACCAAACTTTCATAAAACAGATGATTTCTATCTTACACAAGTAAATATAGTAAGGTTGAAAAAGAGAAAGCCTTCTCAATTCATTTTTTGTGGCTGGTCCAACTTTATATTTTCAAATCTGATAAGAAAATATAAAATAGAAAACTAGGCCCATTTATCTAATGAGCATAGGTCATGAATCCCCCCCCCAAAAAAAATAACTGAGTTCAATAGAACCTTTAAAAATAAACTTTTTATGGATAATTCACCAAACAAGTAAACTTGAGATCTGCCAAAAAAAAAAAGTTAGTTAATTTTCAATGATTATCTATGATTTTGTAATGAAATTCTTAATAATTTTGATAAAAAGCATTTTGGTAAGGCAATGTATTAGTTGTGCATTGTTGAATAATACATCACCACAAACTTCGTGCGTTAAAAACACATTTATTATGATGTCGCTTCCATGGAACAAGATTCCCCAGCTTAAAGCAATGTATTGGCCAAGCTGCCTTCTGTCTGGTGGCTTAGCTGGAAAAGAGTCTGTTTCCAAGAGATTTTAATTTGTTAGCAAAATTCAGTTCCTAGAGGTATAGGAATGAAGTTTCTGTTCCTTGCAGTCTGATCACCAGGAACTGCTCTCAGCTTCTAGATGTCTTTCCATTTGGCTCTCTCCATAAGCAGTTCACAATGTGGTTATTTCCATCTTCCAGTGTGCCACATCATCTTTCTTGCTGCAAATCTCTCACTTCAGAAAAGTCCTGGACCCTCTTGTAGATGGCTCACTTGATTGGGTCAAACCCACTGAGAATAGCTTCCCTTTTGATGATTAGGAACTAATTAGGAACTACAATAATATTCTGCAGAACACCTTTGCTTTAGTCATATTAGCTCAATCTTGTCTGACTCTTTGAGACTCCATGGACTGCAGCACGCCAGGCTTCCCTGTCCATCACCAACTTCCAGAGCTTACTCAAACTCATGCCCATTGAGTCAGTAATGCCATTCAACCATCTCATCCTCTACCACCCCCTTATCCTCCTGCCTTCAGTCTTTCCCAGCATCAAGGTCTTTTCCAGTGACTCAGTTTTTCAAACCAGCTGGCCACAGTATTGGAGTTTCAGCTTTAGCATCAGCCTTTCCAATGAATATTCATGACTGATTTCCTTTAGGATGGACTGACTGGATCTCCTGCAGTCCAAGGGACTCTCAAGAGTCTTCTCCAATACTACAGTTCAAAAGCATCAATTCTTCGGTGTTCAGCTTTCTTTATGGTCCAGTTCTCACATCCATACATGACTACTGGAATCACCACAGCTTTGACTAGATAGACCTTTTCTGACAAAGTAATATCTCTGCTTTTTAATATGTCATGTGAGTTGGTCATAGCTTTTCTTCCAAGGAGCAAGAATCTTTTAATTTCATGGCTGCAATCACCATCCACAGTGATTTTGAAGCTCAAGAAAAGAAAATCTATCACTCCATTGCTTTCCCATCTATTTGTCATGAAGTGATGGGACCGGATGCCATGATCTTAGGTTTTTGAATGTTGAGTTTTAACCCAACTTTTTCACTCTCCTCATTCACTTTCATCAAGAGGCTTTTCAGTTCTTCTTTGCTTTCTGCCATAAACGTGATGTCATCTGTGTATCTGAGGTTATCGATATTTCTCCTACCAATCTTGATTCCAACTTGTGCTTCATCCAGTTCATCAGCATCTTGCATGATGCACTCTGCATATAAGTTAAATAAGCAGGGTGGCTGATGTACCCCTTTCCCAATTTGGAACCAGTCTGTTGTTCCATGTCTGGTTCTAACGATTGTTTCTTGACATACATACAGATTTCTCAGGAGAAATATAAATTTTATACACTATTTGTCCTGAGAAATATAAATTCTCAGATTATATTTGCCATATGGAAAAAAAGTGAAAAGTGAAAGTGAAGTCATTCAGTCTTGTCCAACTCTTTGCAACCCCATGGACTGTAAACTGACAGGCTCCTCTGTCCATGGGATTTTCCAGGTGAGAGTACTGAAGTGGGTTGCCCTTTCCTTCTCCAGGGGATCTTCCTGACCCAGGGATTGAACCTGGATCTCCTTCCTTTCAATGCAGGCAAATGCTTTACCATCTGAGCTACCAGGGAAGCTTATTTGCCATATAACCTAGACTAATTCTGGTAATGAAATTATTTGTAAGTCTTGCTTACACATAAGAGGAGAGCATTATACCAGACATATACACTAAGGGGGCAGGAACATTGGGGACCATTTTAGAATTCTGCATACCATAATCAATAAAGATTATATAACAAAATTTAAAGAAATCATATCTAATAGAGAAAATGTAGTCATTTCTTTTATTCTAGCAGTTCTCTATTTCTACTATTTAGTACCGGAAGTCCAAGCCTATTCTATAACACAAGAAAGAAGAGTAAGATTTAAATCAAAAATGTTAGCATCTGTACACAAAATTATTAAGTTTCTGAAAATGTTACTGTAGATAACTGATTAATTTGTAAATCAGTTGCATTTCTCTGTGCTGTGCCATGCTTAGTCACTCAGTTGTGTTCGACTCTTTGTAGACCCATGGACTGTAGCCTGCCAGGCTCCTCTACCCATGGTGATTCTCCAGTCAAGAATACTGGAGTGGTTTGCAATGCCCTCCTCTAGAGGATCTTCCCAACCCAGGGATCAAACGCAGGTCTCTCTCATTGCAGGTGGATTCTTTAGCATCTGAGCAAGCAGGGAAGCCCAAGAATACTGGAGTGGGTAGCCTTACCTTCGCAAGAGGAACTTCCCTACCCAAGAATCAAACCAGGGTCTCCTGCATTTCAGGTGGATTTTTTACCAGCTGATCTACCAAGGAAGCCCTGCATTTCTCTAGACCTGAGTAAAAATCTAGAAGTTATAAGAAAACAAAGAAATATCTACAATAGAAACAGAACAATAGCTAGAAATTACTGTAGTTTAATATATGCCAAGACTCTTCAAGGTTTAAAGCATATATGAATATCCTGTTATTTAGATATATTATTTGTTATTCTATGTTAATGGATGAAACAATTCAATATTATACAGATACCAATTCTCTTTATCTTAATAGTCATATTTAGTACAGTCTCAATTAAAAAGTACATCTTAAACAAGTCCCCAAGTAATTATGATACTGGTTCCCAGATCCCATCTGGGAAGACCTGCTCAGCCCTACATCCAGCTTTGTCCATAATGCTTCCTCTTGCTGTGTACCAATATTTAATCTGATGGGTGATACAGTGTGCTATAGATGCTATAGACAAGTACTAGCTTTTGGATTTCAGGTTCTCTTAGAGAGGAAGAAGGATAAAATGTAATTTCTGTCAAACAAAATGGGAATATAGTCCATGGCCAAAAAATACATTATACCTAAGAAGGGTCTTCTCAAATAAGAGAGTCTTGTTACTGGGGCTCTGAATGTGGACACCATTATTTTCTTAAGATTTTACTAAAATCTTAAAGTACAAATCAGAATATAATTTGATGCAAAATATGTTGTATTTAAATAACTAGTTACTACTTAAAAACCTCTCGATTTTTTAAAGACTCATATTGTAAAACGTTCCAATACTATGTGAGTTACAATTTACTTTGGATATTACTTAAGGCTTTTTTTTTTCTTTCTCTTGTAAACCCTTTGTAAAAGTAGGTTTTGACTTAAATTGCTTTGGTACTTATCCCAGTCAATTTCTCCTAGAGTTATAGTGTTTCTTTTTGTTTTTTCTATGATTACTATCAAATGGGAAAAAAAAATCTTGTTTATTTAGCTTGTGTGAGAAGTAAAATAGTTTATTGTCTTGTTTACTGCTCCAATTTGGTCATAGTTTATGAAATTGCACGTTGTGTTAGCACTTGATTAAATAAGACCAAAATCTTCACTTTTCTAAGACTTATTTTTTGTTGAAAATTATTTATATTTAATGATAACATATATTTCACCGAGACATAAATTTAACAGAAAGGCATCTGTCAGATTTTGCCATAATTCTTGTGGTAGTTAACCCATTCAGAAGCTTCTTTCTCATGACTGTTTTCTATGTAAACTTTGAAAAATTTTCCCTAAAATTTGTAGGAAAGAAAATTGTCTACAAATGATTTGGGTAGGCTTCACTTTCAAGCTGCTTCAGTTCTGTTCAAGTTTATTGGCAGATGGTCTACATTTTACTGAAGAAAGCTGTAGTGACAATTTACAATAAGGCCATTGATGCAATGGTGGCACTATTACCAGTTCACAGAAGAGAAACTTGCATTTGTACAATAAGATGACCCTTCGTGTGACAAACTTATGTTAATTGTTGGTGAATCAGACAATTTTACAGGTAGAAGGGAAATAAAATATAACTTATTCTACCTCCTTGTCCCCATATATTTTACAAGTTCAAAAAACCCAGAAAAATTAGCAAGGGTTTAGGTCATAAACCTCCAAAATGGCAGATAAGAGACTGGAGCTCACCTTTCAATTTTGCTAGTCCTTCAAGCCTAGGTTTTGTTTTCTTTCTTTCTTCTTTTCCCCAGTGTCTGGTAAACACGCATCTCCTGACTGTCTTCTTGATGTGTCCTTACATTGTGAAGAAATGTAAGTGAAGTGATGTAAATGCTATGAAGTGATGGGACCAACATCCGTTGGATCATAGAAAATTGCCAACATCCACTGGATCATAGAAAAAGCAAGAGAGTTTCAGAAAAACATCTGCTTCATTGACTATGCCAAAGCCTTTGACTGTATGAATCACAACAAACTGTAGAAAATTCTGAAAGAGATGAGAATACCGGACCACCTTACCTGCCTCCTGAGAAATTTGTATGCAGGTCAAGAAGGAACAGTTAGAACCAGACATGGAACAGTGGACTGATTCCAAATTGGGAAAAAGGCATGTCGAGGTTGTATATTGTCAACATGCTTATTTGGCTTATACACAGAGTACATCATGTGAAATTCTGGGCTGGATGAAGCACAAACTGGAATCAAGATTGCTGGGAGAAATATCAATAACGTCAGATATACAGATGACATCACACATGTCAGAAAGTGAAGAAGAGTTTCTGAAGAGTCTCTTGATGAAAGTGAAAGAAGAGAGTGAAAAATTTGGCTTAAAACTCAACATTCACAAAACTAAGATCTGGTTTCTGGTCCCATCACTTCATGGCAAATAGATGGGGAAACAATGGAAACAATCATAGACTTTATTTTGGGAGATTCCAAAATCAGTGCAGATGGTGACTGCAGCCATGAAATTAAAAGATGCTTATTCCTTGGAAGAAAAGCTATGACTAAGATGCACAGCATATTAAAAAGCAAAGACATTACTTTGCCAGCAAAGGTCTATCTGGTCAAAGATAGGGTTTTTCCAGTAGTCATATATGGATTTAATAATTGGACCATAAAGAAAGCTGAGCACTGAATAATTGATGTGTTTGAACTGTGGTGTTGGAGAACAATCTGGAGAGTCCTTTGGACTGCAAGGAGATCAAACCAGTCAATCTAAAAGGAAAGCAGTCCTGGAATATTCATTAGAAGGGCTGATGCTGAAGCTGAAGCGCCAATACTTTAACTACCTGATGAGAAGAACTGACTCATTGGAAAAGACCCTGATGCTGGGAAAGACTGAAGGCAGGAGGAGAAGGGGTGGCAGAGGATGAGTTGGTTGGATGGCATCACCAACTCAATGGACATGACTTTGAGCAGGGTGTTGGAGTTGGTGATGGACAGGGAAGCGTGACTGAACTGAACTGAAATGATTGGACCAGATGTCATGATTTTCATTTCCATCAATTGTGTGAGCAGGAATAATTTGAGAGCTCTTAGGATTACATCCTGGATGAGGTGCCTTTGGGAATATAATAAAGATCACACTTCAGGCTTCTATTTCATTTCCACAAATACTTGCTAAAAGTGAGGTCTCATATGACACATAACAAATACTAGAGAAATAAGGATAAGAAATAAGATCTGATATTTTTATTTAAGGACTTCATAGTCTGGATATAGTATAGATAGTGCAAAGAAAGTTATGTTTTAAAGGAAAAAAAAAAAAAGCTGACTAGAGCTGAGTATTAGAAGTCAGGTGGGCAGTTTTCCGGAAGAGAACAAGGGAAAAGGGGAAGATATTTTTGTGGCAGGGCAGAATGCAGACACAGTACTGAGAATATTTTGAATTGCTCAGGGAATTTTTGAAGTTTCAGTATTGTTAAAAAGTGAAATGTCACAAGAAGAGATGATTTTGAAAAATTCATTATGGCCAAAATTACCACAAAAAAACCATTTGTGTGTCATAAAAAGCTATTACTTAGTTTTTAAAAGAATATTTGCGTCAGGGGCCACTGAGAAAAATGACCAAGATTGTGGTCTGAGGTCTGAATTTAGAGAAACTTATGAGGTGGGGGGGGGGGGGCAGTACAGTGGAAAAGACTCTATGAGAGGGAAGTACATGAATGTCTCTCAAATAAAGTGTTTGCCAAGAAAGTAAGTCATAGAGATCTATATGTATAGCACAGAGGTTATAGTTAATAATACTCTACTGTATAACTGGAAGTTGCTAAGACAGTAGATTTTAAAAGTTCTCATTACAAGAAAAAATTTTGTAACTATGTATAGATGCATACTAACTAGACCTATTGGGGTGATCACGTATACATGTATCAAGTCATAATGTTGTATACCTGAAACTAATATTACAATGTTATATGTCAATCATACTTCAATAAGAGAAATGAAAACAAACATTTCAAACAAACAAAATATTGCAAAATAAACAAACCCCTCCCCACTTCCCAATAAAAAACAGTGTTTGCCCAAATAGGGCAGCCCATTTTGGTTACCACAGTTCAGCAAAAAGATTCTTGCAGAATATCTGACTCAGATTTCTGTTAGCATCATTAAACTCTTAAATATATTCCTAATCTTATGCAATTAGCACTATATATACAGTACACATTCCTTCAGGATTCTGATATACATTATAGTCCAAATGGTATTGTTTGGTGGCAAAGAGCACAAGGTTAGAGATAAAAGTAAAGAAGTTTCCTCCCAAGTTCTTGAATTTTGAGAGGGGGTGGTCACCACTTCAAGTATACCTTTGCCTTCTGCCCTTGGAATCCATTTTTGTTTTTTTGTTTTTCTTTCAGTCAGCTAAGGGAAAACTCATTTGTCACCTGCAGGCTCACATTAAACCAGCTGCTAGGGTGTGATGTGAACTCATGATGAGAACTGAAACAGGCTGAGGGAAACAGGGCCAAGGTTACCTGACCTACTCTCTGAAGCTGGAATGTTTGCCTGTGAGGTGAAATAAGGAGAGTGCTGCACATTTATGATCCATCAGAGACATGTACGAGACACAGAACCACAGGCCTGGGCCCTGTGACGACATCTTCCCCTTCTTGGTATGGCACAGAGTATCCCAAGTATATCAGCTTCCTCTGCTTCCTTTCCTGCTCAGCTCCCTGGTCTGTGTGCTCCCTGTGTTACACCAAATTCTTGCTGTAATCAACTTGTTGTGTGTTTATTCCTTACACGCCCGTCCTAGTCGAGTTTTCTGAGCTTGGATCGTGCCGATAGGATTTAGGTATTTCATGCTAACAGACTCTGGATGCCTTCACAGAAATGACTAACGCTGCTTATTGTGCATGGGCTTCGCTCTCTCTGAGAAAACTATTTCACTTTTCTGGAAGTTAAGAGGAAGTATCAACGAGGCTGCCCACACTAATACAAACACAACACTGTAGATCTAACTAAACATTCAGTTTCAAGTATTGATATATTTTCTGCTATTTTTGCACATTACTAATGTTTTGCTGGAAAATTTGAAAAGGTGAGAGTTGCCCTCTGGCAAGTGCTGCCATCCTTCTTTGGAAAATCACAACATAAAATCAACTGGGAGAAAGACCAAGGTATCAAAGCAGAAACAAAGAGTTGTGGTCTCTGAGACATACAGTCTTTCTCTGCATAGTTTTTGAAGAGTGAGTAAGGGATATTAAGTTATTGTAGACAAAATCAAGTTTGAGTTATGCGGGTGGGAAGCCAACAAGTCCATGTATTTTATAGAAAGGAACCAAGAAATACTGTTCTTAACTTTGATATTAAGCACATGAGAAATACACTTGGGAATACCTTGTACAATTAAAATAAGAGCTGTGTCTTTCTAATCACGTCAGACTCTAAATAAATAAAACACTGTATATATATAGCAAAATATATAGTGATATAGGCATAAACACAGAAAGTATGATGAAGTATAGTAATCCTTAAACAGAAGACGATTTGTGTGCATCTTGGATAAGAGGGTCAAATGCCTCTATAAGGTGGGGATTTCTCAGTGTCAGCACAAGGAGAATATTCCAAAGATCTGAGAGCTGAGCCCTTAGAATATGCTTCACCATGGCAAGTAACTGGGGGCACCCACTATGAGGTATGGTCACTTGTGTCTCAGATAAAATATATTTTCTTCCCCTTCCAGATCCAACACTGACAGTTTGAATTCTGCTAAGCCTTTTATTTTTCATACTGTTCATACTGTTCAATATGCTACTGAAGATCGGTGGAGAAATAACTACAGAAAGAATGAAGGGATGGAACCAAAGCAAAAACAACACCCAGTTGTGGATGGGACTGGTGATAGAAGCAAGGTTCAAGGCTGTAAAGAGCAATATTGCATAGGAACTTGGAATGTTAGGTCTATGACTGGAGGCAAATTGCAAGTGGTCAAACAGGAGATGACAAGAGTGACCATCAACTTTCTAGGAATCAGTAAACTAAGATGGAGTGGAATGGGTGAATTTAACTCAGATGACCATTATATCTACTACCGTGGGCAGGAATCCCTTAGAAGAAATGGAGTAGACATCACAGTCAACAAAAGGGTCTGAAATGCAGTACTTGGGTGCAATCTCAAAAAAGACAGAATTATCTCTGTTCGTTTCCAAGACAAACAATTCAATATCATGGTAATCCAAGCCTATGCCCCTTCTTCAGTGACACTGAAGAAGCTGAAGTTGAACAGTTCTATGAAGACCTCCAAGACCTTCTAGAACTAACATCCAAAATAGATGTCCTTTTCATTATAGGACTGGAATGCAAAAGTAGGAAGTCAAGAAACACCTGGAATAATAGGCAAATTTGGCCTTGGAGTACAGAATGAAGCAGGGCAAAGGCAAAGAGTTCTGCCAAGAGAACACACTGGTCATAGCAAACGCCCTCTTCCAACAACACAAGAGAAGACTCTACACATGGACATCACCAGATGGTAGACACTGAAATCAGATTGATTATATTCTTTGCAGCCAAAGATGGAGAATCTCTATACAGTCAGCAAAAACACGACTGGGAGCTGACTGTGGCTCATATCATGAACTCCTTATTGCCAAATTCAGAATTAAATTGAAGAAAGTGGAGAAAACCACTAGACCATACACGTATGACCTAACTCAAATCCCTTATGAGTATACAGTGGAAGTGAGAAATAGATTTAAGGGACTAGATCTGATAGACAGAGTGCCTGATTAACTATGGATGGAGGTTCATGACATTGTACAGGAGACAGGAATCAAGACCATCTCCAAGAAAAAGAATGGCAAAAAAGAAAAATGACTGTCTGAGGAGCCTTAAAAATAGCTGTGGAAAGAAGAGAAGTGAAAAGCAATGGAGAAAAGGAAAGATAAACTCATTTAAATGCAGAGTTCCAAAGAATAGCAGGGAGAGAAAGAAAGGCTTCCTCAGTGACCATGCAAAGAAATAGAGGAAAGCAATAGAATAGGAAAGACTAGAGATCTCTTCAAGAAAATTAGAGATACTAAGGGAACATTTAATGAAAACATGCCTCAATAAAAGACAGAAATGGCAGAAACCTAACAGAAGCAGAAAATATTAAGAAGAGGTGGCGAGAACACGGAATAACTGTACAAAAAAGATCGTCATGACCCAGGTAATCACGATGTTATGATCACTCACCTAGAGACAGGCATCCTGGAATGTGAAGTCAAATGGGCCTTAGGAAGTATCACTATGAGCAAAGCTAGTGGAGGGGATAGAATTCCAGTTGAGCTAATTCTAATCTTGAAAGATGATGCTTTGAAAGTGCTGCACTCAATATGTCAGCAAATTTGGAAAACTCAGCAGTGGCCACAGGACTGAAAAAAGTCAGTTTTCATTCCAATCTTAAAGAAAGGCAATGCCAAAGAATGCTCAAACTACCACACAGTTGCACTCATCTCACACGCTGGTGAAGTAATGCTTACAATTCTCCAAGCCAGGCTTAAGCAGTATGTGAACCATGAACTTCCAGGTGTTTAATCTGGTTTTAGAAAAGGCAGAGGAATGAGAGATCAAACTGCCAACATCAGCTAGATCATCAAAAAAGCAACAGAGTTCAGAAAAACATCTATTTCTGTTTTATAGACTATGCCAAAAGGTTTTGACTGTGTGGATCACAATAAACTGTGGAAAATTCTGAAAGAGACCACTTTACCTGCCTCTTGAGAAACATGTATGCAGGTCAGGAAGCAACAGTTAGAACTGGACATGGAACAACAGACTGGTTTCAAATAGGAAAAGGAGTAGTACATCAAGGCTGTATATTGCCACCTTGCTTATTTAGCTTATATGCAAAGTACATCATGAGAAATGCTGGGCTGGATGAAGCACAAACTGGAATCAAGATTGGAAGGGGAACACATGTATATGCATGGCGGATTCATGTCAATGTATGGCAAGACCAATACAATAACGTAAAGAAAAAAATAAATTAATTAATTAAAAAATAAAAAGATTGCCAGGGGAAATATCAATAACCTCAGATATGCAGATGACACCACCCTTATGGCAGATAGTGAAGAACAAAGAACCAAAGAGTCTTTTGATGAAAGTGAAAGATGAGAGGGAAAACATTGGCTTAAAGCTCAACATTCAGAAAACTAAGATCATGGCATCTGGTTCCATCACTTCATGGCAAATAGATGGGGAAACAGAGGCTGGCTTTATTTTTCTGGGCTCCAAAATCACTGCAAATGGGGATTGTAAACATGAAATTAAAAGATGCTTACTCCTTAGAAGGAAAGCTATGGCCAACCTAGACAGCATATTGAAAAGCAGAGACATTACTTGTCAACAAAGGTCCATCTAGTCAAGGCTATGGTTTTTCTAGTGGTCATGTATGGATGTGAGAGTTGGATTATAAAGAAAGTTGAGTGCAGAAGAATTGATGCTTTTGAACTGTGGTATTGGAGAAGACTCTTGAGAGTCCCTTGGACTGCAAGGAGATACAACCAGTCCATCTTAAAGGAAATCATTCCTGAATATTCATTGGAAGGACTGATGCTGATACTGAAATGCCAATACCTTTGCCACCTGATGAGAAGAGCTGAATCATTTGAAAAGACCCTGATGCTGAGAAAGATTGAAGGCAGGAGAAGAAAGGGACGACAGAGGATGAGATGGTTGGATGGAATCACCAACTCAATGGACATGAGTTTGGGTGAACTCTGTGAGTTGTTAATGGACAGGGAGGACTGGCGTGCTGCAGTTCATGGATCACAAAGAGTTGGACACGACTGAGTGACTGAATTGAATTGAAACATTTTTTATCATTAACAAAAAAACATTGCAAGTAGCATTATTATTGCAATATTTATGGAACATGAAATGGTGTAAGAGATAAAAAGAGGTTAACAGTGAAATGTGAGTGACTTTAGAACATAGGGTGAAATGTCTTCTAAAGAATAATACATCTCTGTATGTTTGAGTATCAAACATACTAATTTCAATTCTTGGTGGAGGAAACATGCATAGAGCATGTGCTGATTTAGGGGAGTGCATATAACTGGATGATGGAGAAGTGTTATATAATTTGAGACAAAATGGAAATTTTTACTTCAGGCTTGTTACTTAATTCTTTTTTTTTTCTTCTTCTTCCTCTTCTTTCTGTTTTTAGTTTTCAGAACACTCGTTGAGAAGAAGGCACAACAAGTCCCTGTTCCATGCCACTTCAGTATTTGATTGGGAGGATATCTTAAACAGGTTTGCTATTTCATTAAGTTATAGCTAGTCTTAAACATTTTGGAAGACTCAGAAATATGATATAAAAGAAGTGTAACATGTACACATCTGAGCTGAAAAACTGCAAATAATGGTGAAATTCTGGACACACAGTCTTCATTTGAGCCTCTTGGTAAAGATTTGATTTTTTCTTACTTGTCTCTTTGTTACCAAATGTGACACTAATAAGGCTTGATTCTCACCACAATTCTTATAGACATATTTCTGAGCCAACTGAAAAAATCTTGTGAGACTGGAGGAGTTAATTAGGGTTGGCAAACTTTTCACTGAAACATTGAAAATTAGTTACTTCAGCTCCTTCATATTTAAAAGTAGGATTTAATTTTAATACAAAATTAAGCTGAAGGAAAATCTCCAATGTCTTTTGAAAGGCTTCTCCACACTGTGGCTGCTGCCCACTCCAGGAGATGACAACTCACTTGTTGGAGGACTAGGTAATAATGCCCCTTGGAGTGAGTAGTATGTGGAATGACTCTGCTCTCAGAAATGTTACTCACTGTGGAGCCAAGAAACTGATATGATTTGTTTGGACATGATACTACCTGCTCTAGTTTCTTTTGCCTTTCACCACCTGATGCACTGTCCTCCAGTGCCTACTCATTTGTCACAGCTGGGTGCTAGGACCTCCTCGGCCAGGGCCGTGGAGGGCCTCAGAATGACAGCTGTGATTGAGCATGAACACAAGCCCAGGTGCTGAGCACACAGTTTCAAGCAACCAATTCCCTACTGCTCCCTTGTCCAGAAAAAGTGGTCTTGCTAAAGGAGATGGGCAGTGTGAAACTGGTCATAAATCACTGAAGAGACACTTCAGATCACACTGGACTGGCCAGAGCACATCAGGTCAGGAAGGGTAGAGGTGAGCACGAAGTTGGCAAAAATCTTTTGCACAAAGTCTGTCTCTACCATTGATTTTATAGATTTCACTTCACTATACTCTCTGTGGATAAAAGATTTTGTGCTAATGTCTAGATGGCAAAAATTTACCATTCTCCATGTTACATTTGAATTTCATTGCATCCTTTAAATTACTAATAGATTTCTTAATTTTAATCCATTCTTAAAACATGTTTTGGTCATTGGAGTCTTCTTTTCATAATACTTTCTTATTTTTCTTTTTTACCTTAATATGGTAAGCAATTTACTAATATTTTCCTTAGGATTTATGCATCAATGTCATAAGTGTTTCTTTCTGTGAACTATCTCTGTCAGTTGTATTATGTGTGCTAATTATTTTTTAATGAAAAATGGCAACAAAGCTATTCAAAATTACAAACTTGAAAAAAAAATGTTGGTAGTTATTGATTCAGTCAATGTTTTTATTTCTTACTATGGCCGAATTTGTTTCTTTACTGGGTTTTCATATCAGTTCAGTTCAGTCCTTGAGTAATGTCCATTTCTTTGTGACCCCATGGACTGCAGTATGCCAGGCTTCTCTGTCCATCACCAACTTCTGGAACCTGCTCAAACTCATTTCCCTCGAGTTGGTGATGCCATCCAACCATCTTATCCTCTGCCGTCCCCTTCTTCTCCTTCCTTCAATCTTTCCCAGTATTAGGGTCTTTTCTAGTGAGTCAGTTCTTCTTATCAGGTGGCCAAAATATTGGAGTATCAGCTTCAGTATCAGTCCTTCCAATGAATATTCAGGACAGATTTCCTCTAGGATGGACTGCTTTGCTCTCCTTGCAGTCCAAGGGACTCTCAAGATTCTTCTCCAACACCACAATTCAAAAGCATCATTCTTCAGTGCTCGGCTTTCTTTATGGCCCATCTCTCACATCAATACATGACTACTGGATAAACTAAAGTTTGACTAGATAGATCTTTGTTGGCAAAGTAATGTCTCTGATTTTTAATATGTTGTCTAGGTTTGTCATATATTTTCCTCCAAGAAGGAAGCATGCTTTAATTTCATGGCTGTAGTCACCATTTGCGGTGATTTTAGAGTCCCTTAAAATAAAGTCTGTCATTGTTTCCATTGTTTCTACATCTATTTTCCATAAAGCAATGGGACCAGATGCCATGATCTTAGTTTTCTGAATGTTGAGTTTTAAGCCAGATTTTTCACTCTCCTCCTTCATTTTCATCAAGAGGTTCTTTAATTTTTCTTCACTTTCTGACATAAGTGTGGTGTCATTTGCATATCTGAGGTTATTGATATTTCTCCCAGCAATTTTGATTCCAGTCCGTGCTTCATCCAATCCAGCATATCTCATGATGTACCCTGCATATAAGTTAAATAAGCAGGGTGACAATATACAGTTTTGACATACTCTTTTCCCGATTTAGAACCAGTCTGTTGTTCCATATCTAGTTCTAACTTTTGTTATTTGACTTGCATACAGATTTCTCAGAAGACAGGGAAGGTGGTCTGGTATTCCCATCTCTTTTATTTTTTTTAATTTATTTGTTTATTTTAATTTTCTTTACATTATCGTGTTGGTTTTGCCATACATTGACATGAATCTGCCATGGGTATACATGTGTTCCCCTTTCAGAGCCCCCCTCCCACCTCCCTCCCGATTCTCTCTCTCTGGGTCTCTCTTGAAGAAGTTTCTACAGTTTATTGTGATCCACATAGTCAAAGACTTTGACATACTCAATAAAGCAGAAGTAGATGTTTTTCTAGGACTTTCTTGTTTTTTGACGATCCAACAAATATTGGCAATTTGATCTCTAATTCCTCTGCCTTTTCTAAATCCAAGTTGAACATCTGGAAGTGCATGGTTCATGTACTGTTGAAGCCTGGCTTAGAGAATTTTGAGCATTACTTTGGTAGAGTGGGAGAGGAGTGCAATTGTGCAGTAGTTTGAGTATTTGAGTATAGTATTTGAGTATTTGAGTATAGTATTTGAGTATTTGAGTATAGTATTTGAGTATTTGAGTATAGTTTGGCATTGCGTTTCTTTAGGATTGGAATGAAAATTGAACTTTTCTAGTCCTGTGGCCACTGTGGAACTTTCCAAATTTTCTGGAGTATTGAGTGCAGCACATAAACAGCATCATATTTTAAGATTTGAAGGAGCTCAACTGGAATTCCATCACTTCCAATAGGTTTGTTTGTAGTGATTCTTCCTATTTAAGGTCCACATTACTTCACACTCCAGGATGTCTGGCTCTAAGTGAGTGATCACACCATCGTGATTTTCTGGGTCATGATCTTTTTGAACAGTCTTATTTGTATTCTTGCCACCTCTTCTTGATATCTTCTGCTTCTGTTAGGTTCAGACCATTTCTGTCCTTTAATGTGCCCATCTTTGCATGAAAAGTTCCATTAGTATCTCTAATTTTCTTGAAGAGATCTCTAGTCTTTCCCATTTTATTGTCCTCTATTTCTTTGAGAAAGGCTTTCTTACCTCTCCTAGCCATTATTTTGAACTCTGCATTCAAATGAGTATATGTTTCCTTTCCTCCTCTGCCTTTCACTTCTCTTCTTTCCACAGCTATTTGTAAGGCCTCCATCTTGTCTTTTTGCTTTTCTTTTTCTTGGGGATGGTCTTGATCACTGCCTCCTGTACAATGTCAAAAACCTCCATCCATAGCTCTTCAGACACTCTGCCTATCATATCCAATCCCTTGAATCTATTTGTCACTTCCACTGTATAATCCTAAGGGATTTAATTTAGGTCATACCTGAATGGTCTAGTGGTTTTCCCTACTTTCTTCAATTTAAGTCTGAATTTGGAACTAAGGAGTTCATGATCTGAGCTGCAGTCAGTTTCCAGTCTTGTTTTTGTTGACTGAGTAGAGCTTCTCCATCTTTGGCTGCAAAGACTATAATCAGTCTGATTTTGATATTGACAATCTGGTGATGTCCATGTGTAGTGTCTTCTCTTGTGTTGTTGGAAAAAAGTGTTGCTATGACCAGGGCATTCTATTGACAAAACTCTATTAGCCTTTGCCCTGCTTCATTTTGTAACCCAAGGCCAAATTTGTCTGTTACTCCAGATATTTCTTGACTTCCCAGTTTTGCATTTCATTCCATATATTGAAAAGGATATTTTTTTGGGGGGGAGGGGTGTTAATTCAAGAAGGTCCCGTATGTCTTCATAGAGCTGTTCAACTTCTTCAGCATTACTGGTTGGGGCATAGACTTGGATTATACTGATACTAAGTGGCTTGCCTTGAAAACTAACAGAGATTATTTGGTTGTTTTTGAGTTTGCATCCAAGTACTGCATTTCAGACTCTTTTGTTGACTACAACTTCTACTCAATTTCTTCTAAGGGATTCCCCACATTAGTAGATATAATGTTTTTATATACGTCCAAGGAATTCAAATGTTTAGCCTAAACAGTGTAAAATATACTTTTATTTATTTTATATACTGTCCAGACTATTAAGAAGTTTCTCCAAAAGGTACACTAAGATTAGTCAGATTTGCTTTAAACAGGTGGGTGTGGCCCCTGATGTTTGCCATCAGAACACATTCTATCTAATTTTCTTGCCCCAACAATTAAAAAGACCTATTAGATGATAGAACACTCCATATGAAAATTACTCCAAAGTCCCTTCACAGTTCAGTTCAGTTCAGTTCAGTAGCTCAGTCTTGTCTGGCTCTTTGAGACCTCATGGACCACAGCATGCCAGGCCTCCCTGTCCATCACCAACTCCCGTTGGTGATGTCCACTGTTTTGGTGATACCATCCAACCATCTCATCCTCTGTCATCCACTTCTTCTCCTGCCTTCAATTTTTCCTGGCATCTGGGTCTTTTCAAATGAGTCAGCTCTTTGCATCAGGTGGCCGAAATATTGGAGTTTCAGCTTCAACATCAGTCCTACAAACAAACACTCAGGACTGACTTCCTTTAGGATGGACTGGGTAGATCTCCTTGCAGTCCAAGGGACTCTCAAGAATCTTCTCCAACACCACAGTTCAAAAGCATCAATTCTTTGGCGCCCAGCTTTATTTATAGTCCAAACCCTCACATCCAAACATGACTGCAGGAAAAAACATAGCCTTGACTAGACAGACCTTTGTTGGCAAAGTAATGTCTCTAGTAATGCTGTCTAGGTTGATCATAACTTTTCTTCCAAGGAGTAAGAATTTTTTAATATCGTGGCTGCAGTTGCCATCTGCAGTGATTTTGGAGCCCAGAAAAAGAAAGTCAGCCACTGTATCCCCATCTATGTGCCATGAAGTGATGGGGCTGGATGCCATGATCTTAGTTCTTTGAATGTTGAGTTGTAAGCCAGCTTTTTCACTCTCCTCTTTCACCCTCATCAAGAGGCTTTTTAGTTCCTCTTTGCTTTCTGCCATTACAGTGGATTCATTTGCATATCAGAGGTTGTTCGCATTTCTCCCTGCAATCTTGATTCCAGTTTGTGCTTCATCCAGCTCAACATTTCACATGATATACCCTGCATTTAAGTTACATAAGCAGGGTGGAATATATAGCCTGCAGTACTCCTTTCCCAATTTTGAACCAGTCCTTGTTCCTTATCCAGTTCTAACTGTTGCTTCTTAGACTGAATATGGGTTTCTCAGGAGACAGGTAAAGTGGTCTAGTGTTCCCATTTCTTTAAGAATTTTCCATAATTTATTGTGATCTACACAGTCAAAGGCTTTAGCATAGTCAATGAAGCAGAAGTAAATGCTTTTCTGAATTCTCTTGCTTTTTCTATGATCCAACGGATGCCGGTAATTTGATCTCTGGTTCCTCTGCCTTTTCTAAATCCAGCTTATACATCTGAAACTTCTCTGTTCATCTACTGTTGAAGCCTAGCTTGAAAGATTTTGAACCTTACTTCTATAGCATGTGAAATGAGTGCATTTGTGAGGTAGTTTGAACATTCTTTGGTATTGCCCTTCTTTGGGATTGGAACTAAAATTTACCTTTTCCAGTCATATGGTCACTGATGATTTTCCAAATTTGTTGAAATTATGAGTGCAGAACTCTCACAGCATCATCTTTTAGGATTTTAAAGAGCTGAACTGGAATTCCATCAGTTCCACTAGCTTCATTCGTATTAATGCTTCCTATGGCCCACTGACTTCACACTCAAGGATGTCTCACTCTTGGTGAGTGACCACATCATCGTGTTTATCTGAGACATTAAGACCTCTTTTGTACACTTTTTCTGTGTGTTCTTGCCACCTCTTCTTATTCTCTTATGCTTCTGTTAGGTCCTTGCCATTTCTTTAATTATTTATGCAATTAGTAATAAATTACTATTTATGACTACTCATTCTTAATTCAATGTTTTAAAGTATTTAGTTTAGATAAAGTAAAATTTAATTCCTAAGGATTTTATCCAGCATCAAATAATCTTATTTATTTGTATACTTACTTACTGAATATATTCCTAGACTATGGATGTCTTCATGATGGAGTGATTTATCTGCCATCTCCTATCATGCCTCTTGTTACCTCTTCAATATATCATTTAGTGGTAATATTTTATTTGCTCCCTCAAATTTATTCAATTTGTGGTAATATCAATTGTAAAATACTCTTGGCTTTAATGAGGCAATGATTGCCTCCCATATTAAAGTTAAAAGGAAAATGAAAACAAAGATTTTCTTATGAAAGTATTATTTAACTCATATTTTGTTCATGACTGGCCTTCCTGGATTCTCAGTTAACCAACAGCTCAGACATCTAATGCTTCCAAACATGGGCAGAATGTGGCCCAAGCACATATTTTATGACCCTTTCCATCTTCTCTACCAGCAGGCTGTTCCTTGACTGGCAGTTTATCAGGACTGATAATTAGTTCACTAACCATGGGATCAGGAAACAAGTCTCAAACAAGGGTAAGAAAAAGTCAAATTAAATTAGTATCTTAATATTGTTGAACCATCTCCCATTTTAAATACTAAAGGGAAACTTGATTACACACTCTAATTGATGCAATCACTTATTTATTCAAATGTTCATTGAATAATTACAGTATATGAGCTGCACTGCTAAATCTAAATCAATTTTATCACTTTCAAACTATTTTGGCAATAATGTACAGTTGAACCAATCAGGATATTTTTAATTTGAGAATAATTTTAACCTGCCAATATGCAAAAATATTTAGACATAAGCTTGCATCTACCCTCAAGAAATATGCTACTTATATTGTTCCACTGAAGAACCACTGAATTATTCTTTACACTCCTTTAGCTCTTCTTCTTGGGAAGTTCCATCTATATTTAGATAAATATAATCATAATATACCACCTGCAAAGGAGGGAATTAGCATTTTTGTAAGACAGATAAATGAGCAGGTTATAGTTACAATAATAAAAATGTTACAACTGTGCATATTGAACAATAAATATCTTCTCCATTTCCCTCAAAGGGGTAAACCTCAACAGTTGCAAAATGTGAAGCAGTGAATATTTTCAGTGTCTTATTTCATTAAATAACCATATTTTTTCTTGGTTATTTTTAAACTTATTCCTCATTGTGTAGTCCAATTAAAGACTTCAAACTTGAAAATATGAGTGATCACATTTAGATAATATCTAGAGGGAGACTGAGTCACTGATGGGCAAAATCACAAATTGTATTGATTGGAAATGGTTAAAAATTAATTTTTAAGGAAGAAGTAGCCTAATTCTTTCTTCTGGCTTCTAGACACATTGGCCAAAGTGTAATTCCTTGTGTATCTCCTTGACTTTAGTCCTGAAAAGCAGGGAGATTTTAGACAGAGTGTGTTTTTATCACAAGGATTGTACAAAAACAGAATGAGATCTGTTACCAGGGAACACATTACAGCTCAGAAAATATTTGTTGGTGTTAAAGAAAAAAATGTTCATTAAATAAACATGTTCAGTGTTTGGTGAGTTGGATTTCACTGCCACTAAATGTTTCTAATGCTGCCACAGAGCTGCTGAGGAGACAACCCACAAACTGCAGAACAATTATACCAAAGAAATTATCATACTGTTAAGAAAATTCTAGGACCCACAACAGATTTCCCAGCCTGGGGATCAGGCAAAGAGACTGAGAACCCCCAGAGATTTTGACTTTGGAAGTCAGTGGAATTTTGATTACAGAATTTACACAGGACTGGAAAAACAGGCTCTTGGAGGACACAAACAAAATCTTGTGCACAATAAGACCCTGGAGAAAAGAGCAGTGACCCCGTAAGAGACTGACCCAGATTTGCCTGTGAGAGTCCATAAGTCTCCAGCGGAGGCATGGGTTGGCGGTGGCCTGCTGCAGAGTTGGGGGCACTGAGTCTGGCACTGTGTCTATGGAACCTTTTGAAGGAGGTTGCCATTATCTTCATTACCTGCACCATAGTTTGGTCTCAGGTCAAACAACAGTAAGGGAACACAGCCCCACCATCAACAGAAAATTGAATTAAAGATTATTGAGCATGGCTCCACCCATCAGAACAAGATCAACTTTCCCTCACAGTCAGTCTCTCCCATCAGTAAGCTTCCATTAGCCTCTTATCCTTATCTTCAGAAAACCACAATCAGAGAAAACTAATCAAACCGATCTCATGGACCACAGCCTTCTCTAACTCAAAAATACTATGAGCCATGCCATGTAGGTCCACTCAAGATGGACAGGTCAGAGTGGAGAGTTCTGACAAAACATGGTCCACTGGAGAAGGGAATGGCAAACCACTTCAGTATTCTTGCCTTCATGAACAGTATGAAATGGCAAAAAGATATGACACTGAAAGATGAACTCCACCGGTTGGGATGAGCCCAATATGCTACTGAAGAACAGTGGAGAAATAACTCCAGAAAGAATGAAGAGATGGAACCAAAGGGGAAAACAATGCCCAGCTGTGGATGTGATTGGTGATGGAAGGAAAGTCCAATGCTCTAAGGAGCAATATTGCATAGGAACCTGGAATACTAGGACGATTAATCAAGGTAAATTAGAAGTGGTAAAGCAGGAAATGGCAAGAATGAATACTGACATTTTAGGAATCAGTGAACTAAAATGGACTTGGGTGGGGGAATTTAATTGAGATGACCATTTTATCTACTACTGTGGGCAATAATCTCTTAGAAGAAATGGAATAGCCCTCATAGTCAACAAAAGAGTCGGAAATTCAGTGCTTGGGTGCAATCTCAAAAATGACGGAATGATTTCTGTTCATTCCCAAAGGCAAACCATTCAATATCATAGTTATCTAAGTCTATGCCCCAACCAGTAAGGCTGATGAAGCTGAAGTTGAACAATTCTATGAAGACTTACAAGATCTTCCAGAACTAACACCCATAAAGGATGTCTTTTTCATCATAGGGAACTGGAATGCAAAAATAGTCAAGAGATACCTGGAGTAACAAGCAAATATGGCCTTGGAGAACAAAATGAAAAAGGGCGAAGGCTAACAGAATTTTGCCAAGAGAATGTACTGATCATAGCAAACACTTTCTTCCAACAACACTAGAGAAGACTCTATACATGGTATTGTCAATACCAAAATCAGATTGATTATATTCTTTGCAGCCAAAGATGGAAAAGCTCAATACAGTCAGCAAAAACAAGACTGGGAACTGACTGTGGCTCACATCATGAACTCCCTATTGCCAAATTCAGACGTATATTGAAGAAGGTAGGGAAACCACTAGACAATTCAGATATGATCTAAATCAAATTCCTTACAATTATAAGTTGGAAGTGACAAATAGATTCAAGGTATTATATATGATAAACAGAGTGCCTAAAGAGAGGTTCATGACATTGTATAGGAGGCAGCAACCTCCTATACACTATCTCCAAGTGTATAGGCCTGAGGAAGCCTTACAAATAGCTGAGAAAAGAAGAGAAGTGAAAGGTAAAGGAGAAAAAGAAAGATATACTCATTTCAATTCAGAGTTCTAAAGAATAGCAAGGAGACATAAGAAAGTCTTCTTCAGTGATCAATGAATGCAAAACATAGAGGAAAACAATAGAATGGTAAAGACTAGAAATCTCTTCAAGAAAATTGGTGATACCAAAAGAACATTTCATGCAAAGATGGTCACAATAAAGGAGAGAAACCATATGGATCTAACAGAAGCAGAAGATATCAAGAAGAGGTGGCAAGAATACACAGAAGAACTATACAAAAAATATCTTCATGACCCAGATAACCATTATGGTGTGATCACTCACCTAGAGCCAGACATCCTGGATTGTGAAGTCAAGTGGGCCTTATGAAGCATCACTATGAACAAAGCTAGTGGAGGTGACAGAATTCCAGTTGAGCTCTTTCAAATTCTAAAAGATGATACTATGAAAGTGCTGCACTCAATAGGCCAGCAAATTTGGAAAAATCAACAATGGCCACAGGACTGAAAAAGGTCAGTTTTGATTCCAATTCCAAAGAAGGGCAATGCCAAAGAATGTTCAAACTACTACACAATCACACTCATCTCACACACTAGCAAATACTCAAAATTCTCCAAGCTAGATTTCATGTGAACTGTGAACTTCCAAATGTTCAAGGTAGATTTAGAAAAGGAAGAGGAACCAGAGATCAAATTGCCAACATCCATTGGATCATAGAAAAAGCAATAGAGTTCCAGAAAAATGCCTACTTCTGCTTTATTGATTACAACAAAGCCTTTGACTGTGTGGATCACAACAAATCATGGAAAATTTTTCAAGAGATGGGAACACCAGACCACTTTACCTGCTTTCTGAGAAATCTATATGCAGGTCAAGAGGCAACAGTTAGAACCAGGCATATAGCAATGGTCTGGTTCCGATTTAGGAAAGGGCATCAAGGCTGTATATTGTCACCCTGCTTGTTTAACATCTGCATAGCACCTCATATGAAATGCTGGGCTGTATAAAGCACAGGATGAAATAAAGATTTCAGGGAGAAATATTAATAACCTCAGATATGTAGATAATGTTATGGCAGAAAGTGAAGAGAAACTGAAGAGCCTCGAAAAAGGAGAGTGAAAATGCTGGCTTAGAACTCAACATTCAGAAAACTAAGATCATGGCATCTGGTTCCATCACTTCATGACAAATAGATTGGGAAGCATTGGAAGCAATGAGAGAATTTCTTTTCTTGAGCTCCAAAATCATTGCAGATGATGACTGCAGCCATGAAATTAAAAGATGCTTACTCTTTGGTGGAAGGTATGTGACTAACCTAGACAGCATATTAAAAAGCAGAGGCATTACTTTGCCAACAAAGATCTGTCTAGGCAGAGCTATGGTTTTTCCAGTAGTCATGTATGGATGTGATAGTTCGGCTATAAAGAAAGCTGAGAGCTGAATAATTGATGCTTTTAAACTATGGTGTTGGAGAAGACTCTTGAGAGTCTCTTGGACAGCAAGGAGATCCACCCAGTCCATCCTAGATAAAATCAGTCCTGAATATTCACTGGACAGATTGATGCTGAAGCTGAAGCTCCAGTACTTTGGCCACCTGATGCAAAGAACTGACTCATTGGAAAAGACCCTGATGCTGGGAAAGATTGAAGGTGGGAGGAGAAGGGGATGACAGAGGGCGAGATGGTTGGATGGCATCCATGATTTGATGCACATGAGTTTGAGCAAGATATAGGAGTTGGTGGTGGATAAGGAAGCCCTGTGTGCTGCAGTACATGGGGTCGCAAAGAGTTCGACAAAGAGTGACTAAACTGAAGTGAACTGAAGGGTCTCTATTATTCTATAAAGCAACGAATGTTAAAATGCTCTTAAGGAACAATGTGGGAGCTGGAGATTGGTGTACATCCCCGCCTCAACTGATATCTGAAAAACAAATCAAAATGAACAGAAATGACAACAGAAGATCCTCTTTTCTACAAGGAGAACAAGGGTCAAGAGAAATAAGCCTGGAATGCTCAAAAGTTTCTTTTCTGCTCCATCCACAGATACTGAGTGTTTGCCAACATCCACTCACAGGTGAACCTGGGGTTCCTTTCATAACTGCAGCACCTGGGACCAGAGTGCGAGAAGTGTGAGATACTGATGGAAGATATTGGTGTGATGTTTATAGTTGCAGACCAGGGGATTTGCAGGGAAGCACAGAGGTAGAGGTGCCTGGTGCTCCTAGGCCTGTGGTCAATGCCCTCATAGTTAGTAATGTGGGAACAACTGGCACTCATTTATATATTATTGGCTATGCAAAAACAGAAAATAAAACCGGATTCTGGGAATGTGCAGAGGGGGAATACCACAGTGTGCTCTCAAAGTGAGAGATGGGGCTGGGCTGATTGCAACAACAGGCATTAGGAGGGGGTCTTTATTCTCCAGCTAGGCTGGAGAAGAAACCAAGCAAAAATGCAAGCAAAAATACTCTACCTACGTAGGTAACTGAAATTTCTAGAGGTTGTCCACAGCTTCCCTTTTTCATGGTAATAGCACAGAACATTGGCATGGGCGCTGGGCATGCCACCACTAACTCAGAGTCAGTTGGAACACAAGTGTCCACTTTTTTGTATTTGGCCTTTCAGATAGCTTTGGGACCCAGGCAGGGCAGAGTCCTCTTGCCGGGGTCCAGCCCCAGGGGGTCCGGGGGTCTTGAGGGATGAGTAGCATAGGCGGAAGAACTGAGTTGAGTCCATGTGTGGTTATGGACCAGTCTCTCACTTTATTCTTGTTAGTTTACAGTATTATAGCCAAAAAACATCCCCATTACATCACACTTATTCTATACAATCTTTTGTTTTCTGCCTACCATCAACAACTTTAACATTAAGCTCATTTTCCTTGCAAAAGGTCCGATTTCTGCATAATTAGACTTAACAATAGTATGTTTACCATTTGAATGTCTCCAGCATACTTCGGATAAGTACATCAATCTAAGTAGAAAGGTTACATTTCTCTTATTAGGTGCAACTATGTAGAAGTTAGAGAGAGGGGCTTAAGCTTGAAACTGTTTTATTCTATTAACCTATTTTGGTTCTTACAAGGAAAGAGAAAAGAGGACAAAGAGACAGTTTAGCAGCACTGCTTTAACAATAAAACCCTATTAACCTTATACTACTAAAATGAATTCCTATCCTAAAGCAATCAATATCTCCAACTATGCTGGACACAGTTATGAGCATTCCTAAGTCCCATACCAGCCTGGTTTTTTCAACGAAGGGAGCCTTCTCTGTGGAGTGGTCAGGGGAGTGGGATGTGGAAAGGTGACCCGAGTATGAGCCTTTCTGGTGGTGGCTTTGCCATGACTCCCAGAGAACTCTTAGTAAACTCCCCAGTAACTAGTAGGAGGTGTAGTAATCTGTTTAAATGCCCCTTATTCCTCCTTTGTCCTCAGGAAAGGGAATCTGCCTTCCCAGATCCTCTGAGGGAAATAAGGTCTGAGGGAATTATCTCAGGATGAATTTTTTCTAACTGGGACTGACCTACTGAGATGAGCTAATGAGATGAGCATAAACATAACTTCCCAAGAAAAATACCAGGAGGAGCCTTGCCTTGGGATGCCCCGAAGGAAAATCCGCTTTGCAGCTTCCTTCTTAGTCTCGTGACCTTGTCATCCTAGTGAGGGGGCATCTTGAAGGCTCCCAGCAGCCTCTCTCTTTATACATTGTAGCAGGTCCCACACACAGAATTACAGTTCCAAGTTGAAATATTATCTGCATAGTGTTGTGAGAAGAGTTTCTACCAGGACCCAGTGGCATAGAGCAGTGGTTATGATACCTTTGTGGACATAGAACCACCTGGAGAGCTTACTTTGCCTATTTCCTGGTCTTTATCTAAAGATTCTAGTTCAGTGGATGAGGCTGATGTCCTAGGATTATTTGCATTTCTAAAGATTCTATGAACCTCCACTCTCATGCCCTGGTTCACATAATTGCATGCATATCAGAATCACCTGCAGGGCTTTAAACACAGGATCGTGTGTGGAGTAGGGTTTGAGAATTTCCTAGGTGCACAGGTGAACTGATGCTGATGAATGGGGATGACAGACCCTAATATGGAAGGAAATTGTGCACCTCTGACAGGGCAGTGCCCCTGAGGGATGCCTAGGGTACAGAGGAATAGAAGTAACAGGACTTTTCAGTGCTGAGAGTCTCACTCCCTTGAGGCTGAAGCCAGGTTGTCTGAGGGAGATGTATAAACATAGGGCACCTCCTATGTGCTGCCGTGTTCTTGCAGTCATGCTGAGACTCCCCCATATTTAGTGCATAGAACAGAACAATACAGAAATTTGATAGAAGTGAAAAGAGAGGTGCTGGTTAAAATCATGCAAGTCATGTAAGAGGAATGAGCAATGAGTTGGAGGAGTAGGGCTGTATGCCAGCTCCGCGGTCTGAGGGGCCAAGTCTGGTAAAGCTCATAAAGAACCACATATCAAGGGAAAGAACAGGATTTTCTGGGTAGATAAATATCTACACTGAAGAAATGACTCCTGAAAGGAGAATGTGAGAACTTTGTCCCCAGAGGGAGGGAAAACTTAATGCTACACTAGGGAAGTGCTCAGCACATAGCTTGGTTCTGATAGGTGTGAGGAGACCTCTACTCTCGGTAACTGTCCTGGGAACCTTTGGAAATGTCTTAGAAATTGTGTGTAGCCTTCTACTCACGCACTACTCAGTGTGTCTGTATGTCTCCATACACCATACGGTGGGAAAAAGAATAACAGTAAGAGCTATGGCTCCTCTATAACAATCCCTCCCCATACACCACACATGCTGGCCTTTTGTAAAAAGAATTAGGAGTTTGGGATTAACATAAACACACTACTATGTGTAAAATAGATAACCAACAATGGAACTTCTCTATAGTACATGGAACAAAATAATATTTTGTAATAATCTATAAGGAGAAAGAATCTAAAAAAGAATAGATACATGTATGTGTACAACAGAATCATTTTGCTGTACACCTGAAACTAACGCAACATTGTAAATCAACTGTACTTCAATTTAAAACATAAAAATTAAAAACAAGCAGTCTCCTGGTGCCCACTGTCCTGTTGCTCAGGACCTGGAGCTGAGAGGTTGGGTTGCGGGTCTGTGCAGTCCTGAGGGTCAGCTGACAGACATGCGTCCAGGAGCCTGGCCACAGCTGTTTCCTCCCACAGCAGCAGTGTTCTCCCTCTGCCATATCTGCCATCTTCTATTTCATGATTCCCTCATCCCTAGAGGCAGTTTTTCCTCCCATTTATATTAAGATTATAAATATAAAATAAATAAATTATAAAATAATCAATTGTTTTGTTTATGTTGTTATCTGAGAACAAAAGCTGACAGGATCATTTTCCTGAAGGAGCCTTATTAACAGTCTCCACGGTAACCTGAGTTGGAAATGACAAGGTAAAACTATTCTTTCACAGAGATAAGTAATTGAAATTACAGACAACTGGAGGCTCTAAATGAAACAACGCTTATTAAAGAAGAGGTAATTGAATCCAGGACTCTCAAGGATGCTCATCGAATATGTTGGAACCTCACTAATTCAGTTCCTTCATATGAAAAAAAAACAAAAACAAAAACTACAGGACTCTTAATTATTAATGTGTTCAAACATTATTTTTCCCCAAATTAGTCATGAATGAGAGAAATCTACTTAGAGCAAAATCTGTATAAAATATTCAAACGTAAACATTTATAAGAAGACTCTTAACTTGTAGGAATAGAAGTTCAATTTATATAATTAAAGTGCTTGATATTCATTATATGCCATATATAAGGTCTAAACAATGAGGCCTATGTTTTCATAAGTTATCTTATTGTAGTCACTGGGTACTTTCCACATTTTATTCTAGTAATGCATTTTATAAAATATATACTTGAGTTTTTACAGATGAGTTTCTCTCTTTTTGCTTAAAACTGAACTTCTTTCATCCCAAGCTGCTTCTCCCCCTGAATTTCTTGTCTCCACTCATGGTCTTTCCAGTCTTTCAGTTAATTAAAGTGAAAGTCACTCAGTCACGTATGACACTTTGCAACTCCAAGGACTATACAGTCCATGGAATTCTCCAGGCCAGAATACTGGAGTGGATATTCTCCAGGGGATCTTCCCAATCCAGGGATCAAACTAGGGTCTCCTGCACTGCAGGTGGATTCTTTACCAATTGAATTATCAGGGAAGCCCTTCAGTTACTTAAGACAGAAACAAATGTTTTGCTGAACCCTTCCTTTCACTCTCAAAATAATTCAGTCCCTAAGTTCAATAAGTTCTTCCAACTAACTGAAAATTCTGCCTGAATCTGTGCCCTCATCATGTCTAATTGCAATTGTTCTGAGATCCCACTGATGTGTCTCTGCTTGCAGTTTTGGGGTTTTCACTGTTGTCTCTACACACATATTGATTACTCACTCAGTAGTTTATGTGTGGAAAGGACACAGCGTCCTTGCTGACATCCCAGGAAGGTCACCCTCTGCCTCCAGGCTCCTTTACCATTAGCTCCTATTGTCAGGGTTACCTTTCTACCCTGGTGTCTAGTCCTGCATTCTTGTCCTTTGGATTCTCTGCTTTTCCTAATTTTTCCTGGCACCACAATCCTTTGCATGTGCTTTCCATTTCTAATGATGTTCTTCAACTTGTAAACTCTTTGTCATCTTTCAGAAAACAAATCAGCATAACATCCTCTTATAGGAGCCAGGGTGCCCCACCCTAGGTAGAGC
This sequence comes from Antilocapra americana, assembly GCA_007570785.1. NCBI lineage: Eukaryota > Metazoa > Chordata > Mammalia > Artiodactyla > Antilocapridae > Antilocapra > Antilocapra americana. The sequence goes on from ML661345.1 coordinate 529,559, forward strand.
CAGCAGAACCTGTCTCTTAGAGCAAGTTTACGAAACACATTTTCATGTCTTAATCACCTAAATCCCTACCTTTCATTTAGCCCTATTTTGTCATAATACAGCTTCATGCTTCATGTTTAGTTGCTCAGTTGTGTCTGACTCTTGATGACTCCATGAACTGTAGCCCACTAGGCTTCTCTGTCCATGGGATTCTCCAAGTAAGAATACTGGAGTAGGTTGTAATTTCCTTCTCCAGGGGATCTTCCTTACCCAGGGGTTGAACTCAGATCTCCTGCATTAAAGGCAGATTCTTTACAGTCTGAGCCACCACCATGTACAGCAGACAATCCACAAATACCAACTGGCTTGCCAAGTGGTTAATTATGTGACTGAATGGAGAAGGGAGTGAACATAGGTAATCTTGATCTTTTTTCACACTACGATGATGTTGCTCACCCTTCTTACTATTCTCTAAGAAGGATGCAGAGAACTGGAGAACATATAAGGATGACAAAGAGACTTGAAGTCTTGTAATTAAACAAAAGCTGAAGAAGGATGCCGAGATTGGCCCAAGAGAGTAAGTTGAGCACTTAAATATTTGACAAGAGTGTCAACTGAAAAAAAAGCTACTATATATAGCTTCATGAATTAGAAGAGAACTGATGGGCTAAAGATACAGAAAGAGATATATTACTAACTCTCTTCTGTATGTACTTTACTTGGAAATAGTATTAGCCACTAAGTAAAGAATTTAGAAGATGACCTTACGTATGTAATATATATTATATATATAATGCTCTACATATGCCAGTAGAGCATATGTGATAACTAAAGAAAAAAATGTCAATAAAAATGAAAGTCATTAAATCATGGAAGACTGACAAAGAGGATTACAAAGACAAAAGTTGACCAAGGCCATATAAACCCTGTACTTCTTCCCAGAAGGATGAACTACTCTCCGAGGTTAAATCCTCAGCCAGCTTTGCAGTAAGAGTTTAGAGAGATGTACAGAACTATCAGGGCCTAATAATATTAACTTTAATCACATAATTTAGCTCTCCTTTTTGAGGCTGCTTATAGAACAATCTCATAAAAAATTACTTTTTTTTTTATTTTGGAGTGCACATAATAGTTGCTGCTGATGCTAAGTCGCTTCAGTCGTGTCTGACTCTGTGCGACCTCATAGATGGCAGCCTACCATATTCCTCCCTCCCTGGGATTTTCCAGGCAAGAACACTGGAGTAGGTTGTCATTGCCTTCTCCGATATACTTGTTAAACTGACACAAATGTCTACTTGGCCTAACAATTCAAATTTGAATTTTACATTGCAAATTGGTTTTGGCAATCTGTCTAGGATGCTGATAAAATTAATTTTCTGAGTAAGAAAAGAGAAGAGGAAAATGTATTGAAATGGTATGTACAGAATTCAGTGGGAAAAGGGAAAGAAAGTTTCTTAATTTTTCTCAGAGATTCAGGTCAAGCTCCACAGGTTAGGTGTTATCAGAATTGAGACTTGAGAAATAAACAAGAGTTCATTCATGCAAAAATAGAAGCAGGTCATTTCAATCAAGCATTATGGATTATTTTTGTGGGGGTTAAAGAGGCAAGTAGCATGAAGTCAGGAAGTGCAAACAGTTCAGGGCTGAGGTGGAAAATATGTGCAGAAGCCCAGGAAAGAAGGAAAGAAAGCATTATAGTTGGGAAGGGTCAATGCATCAGACACTTTGTTGCAAGAGATTTTAGATGTTATCCAGTAAACAGTGGGGATATATTGAAGAATTCTGGGTAGATGAGTGACATTTTCAAAGTCTTAAATGGAGAGACAATGCAACAATAAGATGATGAATTAATGAGAAGCCTGAACAGAGACATTAGGAAAACTATTCTAATAGACTAGCCAAGAGATGAGCCACAAGAGTGACAATAAAGACAAAGAAATGGCAGATTTGCAAGATGTTATATACATTGAGTTGACAATTTAGGGACTGATAAAATTGGAAGCTGGGCTTCCCTGGTGACTCAGATGGTAAAGAATCTGCCTGGGTTTGATCCCTGGGTCAGGAAGATCCCCTGGAGAAGGGAATGGCAACCCATCCTGGCATTCTTGTCTAGAGAATTCCATGAACAGAGGAGCCTGGTTGGCTATATTTCATGGGATCTCAAAGAGTAGGAGATGACTGAGCAACTAAACACACACACACACAGAATTGGAGGCTAAGAGATGATCCTTTTGTTTCTAAAATATTAAGTTTTTTTTAATGAATCTTCCTAGATAATCTTAGCCTACATTGTTAGTTTCTTATTTTGAAAGTCTAGTTACTTCTTCTTCTTCTTCTTCTTCTTTTTTTTTTTTTTTTTTTTACTAATTTTGGCTATTTTGTTTGTATTGTTTCATTTATCCTGTGCCCTTGCTCTCTGCTAGGGAATCACCACATTCCAAGCAGGGCAGCTTGTTTCATGCGGTGCTAGAAGAAGAAATGTGGTAGACTTCTCAGAACAAGCCACAGCATTAATATAGCATAAGCAAGAAATTAATGCTTGTGCTAAGGACTGGAATTTGGGGACTGCATGTTACTGAACCAAAAGCTGACTTATACAGGGACTATATGGCCCTTAGGAGCAAAGGTATGTTTTCTGTTCCTAGACATCTTTTTGTTGTGGTGTCTTGAAGGGCATAGTTAGTTTAAAAGGTAGAGGATTTTTAAGAGTGTCCTCTTTTAAATGCAAATCAAAGACCTTGCACTTCTTTTCTTTTTCTAGAAGACTAATTTTGAGTAACTATTAGTATAATTATTTTTCCTATATTCCCTTTGAATTTCCATATAATTAATTTAAAAATTTTTCCTTATATTCTATATCATTATGGTCCTCTTCTTAGGGATATGGATATTTCTGATTCACTATAATTTTGAGAGCAAACTTTTGGGTATAAAACAATGCAAGATATCAGTAGTAATGACTCAATGATAAATTATCAGTGCTATAGGCCATGTACATTAGGGAAACAACACAACCACAATCTCTCCTTTCTTCCTTCATTATGGAATATGGGATTTGGTGGTGGTAAGAACATTGAAGACCATATTTTAATGTTTTCAAACTAGGAAAAAAAAATTGTCATAAAACTCTGTGGAGTCTCAAATTAGACTGGTTCCTTCTGCTGTGATGTGACCTCTAAGGCTTAACTTGGATCCCTTAAAGAATGAATTGTAGCTTTAATAAGAGTATGCTGAATGAGTGAAAGTTGCTCAGTGGGGTCCAACTCTTTTCGACCCTGTGGACTGTAGCCCACCAGGCTCTCTGTCCATGGAATTCTTCAGGCAAGAAAACTTGAGTGGGTTGCCACTACCTTCTCCAGGAGATTGTCCCAACCCAGGGATTGAACCCAAGTCTTATCTGAGCCATCAGGGAAGCCCCAAGAGTATGCTAGGCCCATAAAAACGTCACTTACACACTTCCTGAAGTAAAATTATATTTATTTCAATAAAAATACCAGTTTTATTCCTACTAGTAATAGCTGCTTTTTTTTTACATACGGCACTGTGAATTTACATACATTGAGTCACTCAAGCATCACAACCTTCTAATAATAAGCATGAACATTTCCATTTTATAGACATAGAAACTGAAGTTGAAAGAAATTAAGTAATAAATATATTATTTCTATAACCAGGCTTTGAACCTAGGTCTGTCCCTGCTCTTACACACAATTACATCCAACTCAGCCTGCAAGGTATAGAAAAGTATGCATACTAATTCTAGAAAATATTATAACTTGTGGTCTACACTTATTGCATCACTTAATTTTTATACCTAATCATTTTTCCTCCTTGAGCTAACATCTGGGTCACTAAAATAACAATAATAATAATAATAATAATAATAATAGTAGTAGCTTGAAGTATACATCTTCTGTGGTGACAGACACATGAAGACTTTCAGCAACACATGTAGACTGAAAGTCACTGCTTCACTGGATTTCCAGATTCATTATGTGTGGACTTATTTATGAGGTATTACACTTTTCCAACGAGTTTTTTCCTATAACTGAGAACATCGTGTGCATGAGAATGAAATCATTTTTATTATTTAATTTGTAAGACATTTCTTTATTAAAAGAGGACAGTTAATATAACCACTGAAGCCCAAATTTCATTGATTAAAGAGACCAATCATGTCACAGGACAGAATATGGAGCCAGTGTCAATTTCATGGCCACAAGAAAGAGTGCATATTCAGCCATTGAAATGCATACATACACATAAATAAAAACAACTGAAATTCACTTTTCATTTTACATGCTTTTATCCCATGTGAAATAACAAGCATGGAATCTATTTTAAATAACTTTAATATACAAATTTAAATTTCAATTTGTGCATTAAATGCTTAAAAGTCTAATTAGAAATCTTACCTTAATCATTGTCCATCAGTTTTTAAAAGTTTTTATTAGCTGCACTAGGTCTTAGTTGTGGCACACGGGATTTTGATCTTCACTGCAGTGTACAATGTCTTCTAGTTGTGGAATGTAAGATTGAAAAATTATATTTATGTATTTATTTTTGGCTGCACTGGGTCTTTGCTACTGTATGCAGTCTTTCCAGTTGCTGGAGCAGAGGCTACTCTCTGGCTGCTGTGCACATGGCTTTTCATTTCAGTGCTTTCCCTTGTCGTGGAGCACAGGCCATAGGCTCATGGGCTTCAGTAATTGTGGAGTATGGGCTTAGTTGTCCCACAGCATGTGGGATCTTTCCGAACCAGGGATTGAACCTGTGTCTCCTGCATTAGCAGGTGGATTCTTAATCACTGGACTACCATGGAAGTCCTCATTGTCCATCTTATAATTACTACAGGTTTTGTAATTCCTAAGATGTCACTGTTTTTAATAGAAGTAAGTCAAACTACATATTAAGTCAAATTTTAAGCTCCTTGTCTTCTGAGTATTTGTATCAGGATTCCACTTATGCATACAGAAAATTTATGAGGACAAAGACTTTTAGTGTAGCCAAAGGATGTGGAGCTAGGCTGCACAATAAAGAAATGAAAAACTGGTGGGGTTTTTTGGTTTTTTTTTTTGTTTTTTTGCATTGCTAAAATTTAAAATCTTCCAGTCTCTTATGTTGAACAGCATATGTGTAAACATTTCTCAAGTTTTATGTAATAATATGGCTACTATGTTTAATTACCAAAACGATAAAATTTAGGAAAAGCCCAGGTACCCTCTATTTGGCGGAAGGGTGATTTGGTTAACATTTCTCTCCTTTCATGCATTCATGAGTTCCTCCAGATTTTGAATAGCATAACTTGCAACTGTTCTAAAAGATAACTTCAACAACATTCTCCTGAAATTGAAGGCTTGCTGTGTTTTCTGCATTATTGAATTCTCAAAACTACCATTTCATAAAAATACAAAGCAAATTTTAAAAATCTATGCCTACTTTCCTTTCAAGCTACTGCTTCTTTTTTTTTTCTCTTTTTTTCTGCAAAGTTGAGATAAGAAGGAGATAAAATTTAGAATGAAATAGAGTAAAAAAGAAAAAAAGGAAGAGAATAGAGAAGGAAGGGAGAAGACAGTGAGGAAGGAGAGGAAAAGGAACAAGAAAGGAAATCTATATGAAAAGAAGGAAGAAAGAAGTTCTATAAGTACTCAAGTTTTAATAGTTTTGCAAGTCTAAATAGTTTTGTGTCTTGCTACTGACAGATCTTACAATGCCTATTTGCCACAGGAAGCATAGATCATGTGCACAAAGCTTGTTCTTTTTCCTGGCAACATGACATGACTGGAAAAAAAAAAGTGGTTTTCAATAAATATAAAATAAAAATTCTGAGTTATTCTAAAACACTGTACCACTATTTAACTGGCAGTTTTCTCTTTCTCACTTATACATAAATTAATGTTACATCTTATTTTTAAAATAATTATATGCATTTAATTTTAGTGGACCTTAATTTTAAAAAGAACAGGTAGAGAGGAAAGTGATGGCAGAGGAATAGGTGGACGTGGAGTACATCTCTTTCCATGGATACATCAAAAAATACATCTTCAGATACAGAAGTGCATGCAGAACACCAGCTGAGAGTGGACAGAGGTACTTGACCAGCGGAAGAGAATATATAGAACCTTGCAAAACTCTGCAGGATGAAAGAACTAGGGGGAAAAACAGGAGTGTTACTAGGAATGGACCTGTCCTCAGTGGGTGGGAGAACTGAAGCAGGGGTCCAATCCCCACATCAGAGCAATTTCCTGAGTCAGAGGAGAAATATTTGAGGCTGAAAGTGAAGCAGCTGATCGCTGGCAGCCTAAATGGAATGCATATCAGACAGTCCTTGCCACAGCCATACATACCCCAGATATGGACGCAGTTTGCCTGGAAGGCACAGCGCCTGGGGGCTGGAGTTTAGAGATTGTGGAGCAATCCCAGCATGAGGGCTGCTGTTGACTGTGGGGAAATGGATTGAGGGGATGTGAAGGAGGAGACTGTGGTGGGAAATGCCTGTAGAGGAAAGTCAGGCAGCCATGGAAGCAAGGTGATACTGCTGAGTCACCTGTAGGGAGAGGAGCCATCACCATAGCCTCTCTCTTCCCACATGCCAACATCAGCAGCTGAACAATAGAGAGGCTGGGCCATAACTGTCTGATGCATTGCACTACAGAGTAGGATCCCACCTAGAGTGCTCTTTAAGTACCTGATGCCCTATCTCCACAGTAGGAGCCCAGCCATGGGGGACCCTCTATATGCCTGGCATGCCGAACAACAGAGAAGGACTCGGGCAAGGGAGCCCTCTAAATGCCTGAATGGGTGGCGCTTCAGAGAAAGGCTGACCAAAAGACCTTTTGATTGCCAGCTTCAAGAGACTCAAACAAACAAACAAAAACTCTGATAGGGCCATAACTCATGCGGTGGAGGCAGTCCATGTCCCTGCACTCTTGGTGCCACCAAGGTCCTTGCAAGCCAAGCAGCTGCACCACATTCATGCTCAACTCTCACTGGGACAGAGCAGCCACAGGCAAAAAAAAAAAAAAAAAGTCTTGTGTCTATGTGTGCAGGGTCACTTTGGTCGTGCCCAACTCTTTGCAACTCTGTAGACTATGGCCTGCCAGGCTTCTCTGTCGGGGGTTCTCTGGGCAAGAATACTGGAGCCTATTGGCCACTGCTCGTTGCCATACCCTTCTAGGGCACCATATTCCCTGCTGCCCTAGCCACCAGCTCCCCTGAGTACCTGGTGCTGCCAGAACCCCTACGACCCAAGCAGCTACACCACCTCTACACCAGGCCCTCACAGGGCAAACTCAAGTCTTCCACACCAGACTCAGGAGTAAACCTTACTGGACAACCCAAATGCAGAGGTAGAAATAAAACCACAATTGAAACCCAGGGACAGTGTGGCTAAGGAAGAGGACCCAAAACATTCCCACAATCTGTATAAGCTGCAGATTAAATTCACAAGATCAACAAGGCAGACTCTGTGTCTATGGAGTATATAAAAGAACACTGAGAGCTCCCATAAAAGAAAACACACTAGTGTTGATAGCTGTGGACATTGGAGACAAGAACACAAAGGAGTAGGACCAGATTAGAATCTGAACTGCCCTCATAGCAGGTCCAGAAATCAGTACAGGGTTGGAGGGCATCCTAGGAAAGTGAGGTGAACTGTGACTCCCAGCAAGGGAAAGGACTCTGACAGCAGTGACTCAAGAAAAGCATTTATTATTCTTATGTTTTGACTTGTTCTGTAGATTCTTTTGGATTACTTTTCCTTTTTTTCCTCCCCCCTGCCACTTTGTAGTTGTTGATTTTATTGGCACTTTGAAATCTAATTAAGCTTTTGAACTTTTTTTTTTTTTCCCTCAGTCACACTTTTTATTGTTTTTATAAACTTCTGCCTCTACTTTGGGCTTTTGCAGTTATGTGAAGTTTTCCATTTTCCTTTTATCCCCTTCTTTTCCTTTTCTTTAATTTTAATTTCTAAATTTTTAAACTTATTTTTTTTCTATAATTAATTGTCTGTTTGCTTTTCCTACTGTTCTTTCCCCTTGCAGTTCATCTTTAATGTATATAAATTTCCTTTATCTACTTCTATTTAACTTTGCATATCTATTCTTTCTTTCCTTCCTCTCAACTTATTTGTTAGCTTTGTTTTCATTGCTTTATTCCCCAATTGACACCTTGCTTTAGTTTTGTTTTCCAGTTTGTGTTTCAGTTAATTTTGTTAATTGGTAGATATACTTTTTGGTTTCCTTTGTTCTCTGTGTCAGTCTATTGCACTTTATTTTTGTTGGATTGTTTCGATATTGCTTATGGGTGTCTATGTATATGTGTACATTCAGTCACATATTTTATTATTGTTATAAACCTCTGCCTCTTTGTTAGCATTTTTGCAGTTCTATGAAGTTTTCCTTTTTTTTTCTTCTTCCTTTTTCTTTTTCTCTTTCTTATAATTTTAATTTTTTAAATCTATCATATTTTTTTCTATATTTGTTCCTTTGTTTGTATTTGTTGCTATTCTTTCCCCCTTGCAGCTAATCTTTAAAGCATATACATCTTCTTCATCTACCTCTATCTAACTTCTCATATCTATTCTTTCTCTCTTCACTTTCTTTCCTTTCCTCTCAACATACTTGTTAGTTTTGTTTTCATTGCTTTATTCCCCACTTGACATCTTGCTTTAGTTTTGTTTTCCAGTTTGCACTTTAGTTAGTTTTGTTCTAACTGGTAAATATAATTTTTGAATTCCTTCATTTGCTGGGTCAACCTACTGTACTTTATTTTTGTTGGGCTGTTTTGACTTTGCTTATGGGTACATATGTATATGTATATATTCCATTATTTTAATTATTATTTGCCTGATTTTGTAACTGCCATTTGTCTGGGGTTCCTCTTTGGTTTCTCATTTTTGGGTATGTGTTTTAATCTCACTTAATGCCATAACAAATAACTTGAGGATATTTATTCCTGACCAGAGATCAAGCCCTGAACCCTTGGAGTGGGAGCACTGACTCCAAGATCATGAAATATTAGATAACTTGGGAGTATCAAATAGAGAGAACTCACACAAAGGAAACCACGTGAATACAGGATCCAGCATCACACTACCACCAGTAGCACCCTATGCAAGATGCCTCAACTAAACAACAAACAAAAGAAAAATACAAACCCAGTCATCAGTAGACAGGATTACTACCTCACTCAGCCTTGCCCATCAGAGGAAAAACAAACAAGCAAACAAAATTCAGCACAAGTCTCACAGTATATAAAGAGTACACAAACCACTGTACCAATCTTAGGAGTGCAGAAACCAAAAGGAAGAAAGAATTCAAAGAGAGAAGCTTATACCAATACAATCTTACCTCAAGAAACAAGAAAAATCTCAAGTAAACAAGCTAACCTTACACCTAAAACAACTAGAGAAAGAAGAACAAAGGAAACCTAAAGTTAGTAGAAGGAATGAAATCGTAATAATCAGAGCAGAAATAAATGAAATAGAGACAAAACAATCGCAAGTACCAATGAAACTAAAAGCTGGTTCTTTGGAAAGATAAATAAGATTGATAAACCTTTAGCCAGTTTCACCAAGGAAAAAGGGAGAGGACTCAAATCAATAAAATTAGAAATGAAAAAGGAGAAGTTACAACTGACTCCACAGAAATACCAAGAATCAAAAGAGATTACTATGAGCAAATGTATGTCAATAAAATTGACAACCTGGAAGAAATAGATAGATTTTTAGAAATATACAGTCTCTATAGACTGAACTCAGAAGAAATAGAAAATATGAACAGACCAGTCACAAGCACTGAAATTGAAACTGTGATGATTACTATTTGTTTTTCACCATCCAGAGTTCTTTATTTACTTTTTTAATTAATTAATTTTTAAAAAAATTTCTTTACATTATCGTGTTGGTTTTGCCATACATTGACATGAATCTGCCATGGGTATACATATGTTCCCCTTCCAGAACCCCCCTCCCACCTCCCTCCCGATTCCCTCTCTCAGGGTCATCCCGGTGCACCAGCCCTGAGCATCAAACCTGAGCGATTGATTTCACATATGATAATTAACATGTTTCAATGCCATTCTTCCATATCATCCCACCCTTGCTCTCTCCTATAGAGTCCGAAAGACTGCTCGATACATCTGTGTTTCTTTTGCTGTCTCATGTACAGGGTTCTCGTTACCATCTTTCTAAATTCCATATATATGTGTTAGTATACTGTGTTTTTGTTTTTCCTTCTGGCTTACCTCACTCTGTATAATAGGCTCCAGTTCCGTCCACCTTAGTAGAACTGATTCAAATTAATTCTTTTTAATGGCTGAGTAATATTCCATTGTGTATATGTACCACTGTTTTCTTATCCACTCATCTGTTGGTGTATATCTAGGTTGCTTCCATGTCCTGCCTATTGCAAACAATGTGGCAATGAACATTAGGGTACACGTGTCTCTTTCAATTCTGGTATCCTCTGTGTGTATGCCCAGCAGTGGGATTTCTGGGTCATATGGCAATTCTATTTCCAGTTTTCTAAGGAATCTCCACACTGTTCTCCATAGTGGCTGTACTAGTTTGCATTCCCACCAACAGTGTAAGAGGGTTCCCTTTTCTCCACATTCTTCCCAGTATTTATTGCTTGTAGACTTTTGGATGGCAGCCATTCTGACTGGTGTAAAGTGGTACCTCATTGTGGTTTTGGTTTGCATTTGTCTGATAATGAGTGATGTTGGGAATATTTTCATGTGTTTGTTAGCCATTTTTACGTCTTCTTTGGAGAAATGTCTGTTTAGTTCTTTGGCCCACTTTTTGATTGGGTTGTTTATTTTTCTGGAATGGAGCTACAGGAGTTGCTTGTATATTTTTGAGATTAATTGTTTGTCTGTTGCTTCGTTTGCTATTATTTTTCTCCCATTCTGAAGGCTGCCTTTTCACCTTGCTTTTAGTTTCCTTTGTTATGCAGAAGCTTTTAATTTTAATTATGTCCCATTTGTTTATTTGTGATTTTATTTCTAATATTCTGGGAGGTGGGTCATAGAGGATCCTGCTTTGGTCTATGTCAGAGAGTGTTTTGCCTATGTTTTCCTCTAGGAGTTTTATAGTTTCTGGTCTTATGTTTAGATCTTTGATCCATTTTGTGTTTATTTTTGTGTATGGTGTTAGAAAGTGTTCTAGTTTCATTCTTTTACAAGTGGCTGCCCAGTTTTCCCAGCACCACTTGTTAAAAAGATTGTCTTTTCTCAGACCAGTCACAAGCACTGAAATTGAAACTGTGATTAAAAACTTTCCAACCAACTAAAGTTCAGGACCTGATGACTTCAGAGGTGAATTTCATCAAGTATTTAGAGAAGAGTTAACATCTGTCCATCTGAAACTATTTCAAAGAAGTAGAGAAACTTCTGAACTCATTTTTTTTTGTGTGGCCACCATCACCCTGATATACAAACTAGACAAAGATATCACAGAAAAGAAAATTACAGGCCAATAACACTGATGAACATAGATGCAAAAATCCTCAACAAAATACTAGCAATCTGTATCCAACAATACATTAAAAAGATTATAGCGATAATCAAGTGGGATTCACCCCAGGGATGTAAGGATTTTTCAACATCTGGAAATCAATCAATGTGGTACACTATATCAACAAATTGAAAAATTTTAAAAAATGATTTTTTTTTGACAAAGTTCAGCACCCATTTGTGATAGAAACTGTCTAGAAAGTGGGCTCAGAGGGTATATACCTCAGGATAGTAAAGGCCATATATGACAAACATACAACTAGTATTATACTCAATGGTGAAAAAATGAAAGCATCCTCCCCCTAAAATCAGGAAGAAGGCAAGGATGTCCACTCTCACCAGTTTTATTCAATATAGTTCTTCTCAACAATCAGAGAAGAAAGAGAAGTAAAAGGAATCTAAATTGGAAAAGAAGTTATACTGTCACTGTTTGTAGAGGACATGATACTATACATAGAAGATCCTAAAGATGCCACCAGAAAACTACTAGAACACATCAGTGAATTTGGTAAAGTTGCAGGTTATAAAACTAGCACACAGAAGAAATATATTGCAATTCTATATACTAACAATGAAAGATCAGAAAGAGAAATTCAAGAAGCAATTCCATTTATCATTGAATTAAAAATAATAAAATACCTAAGAATAACCTACCTAAGGAGACAAAATACCTGTACTCTGAAAACTATATGATGCTGATTAAAGAAAGCAAGGAAGACATAACAGATGGAAAGATATGTACCATGTTCATGGATTGGAAGAATTAATATTGTGAAAATAAAAATACTACCCAAGACAATCTATAGATTCTATGCAATCCCTATCAAATTACCAGGCTCCCCAGGTGGTACTAGTGGTAAAGAACCTATCTGCGAAAGCAAAAGATGTAAGATACATGGGTTCAGTCCCTGATTCAGGAAGATTCCCTAAAGGAGTACATGACAACCCACTCCAGTATTCTTGCCTGGAGAATACCCATGGACAGAGGAGCCTGGTGGGTTACAGTCCATAGCCTTGCAAAGACTCAGATATGATTGAAGCAACTTAGTATGCATCCAACTACCAAGGGTATTTTTCACAAAACTAGAACAATAAAACCCTCAAAATTTAAATGGAGACACAAAAGACCCTGAATAGTCAAAGCAATCTTGAAAAATAAAACTTCAGCTGGAGGAATCAGGTGCCCCAACTTCAAACTATACTACAAAGCTACAGTCATCAAAACAGTATGGTCCTGGCACAAAAATAGGGATATAGATGAATGGAACAGGATTGAAAACCCAGAAATAAACTATAGTCAATTACTCTATGACAAAGGAGGCAAGACTGCACAATATTGGAAAGATGGTCTCTTCAAAAATTGGTGCTAGGAAAACTCGACAGTCACATGTAAAAAAATGACATTAGGTCATTTCTTAATTTCACACAGAAAAATTAGCTCAAAATGGATTAAAGACTTAAATCTATTAAAGACTGGACACTATAAAACTCTTAGAGGAAAACATAGGCAGAATACTCTCCAGTACAAATCACAGCAACATCATTTTCAATTCATCTCCCAGAATAATGGAAATAAAAGCAAAAATAAACAAATGGAACTTACTTAGAGGAAAAAAAAACTTTTGCATAGCAAAGAAAACAATAAACAAAACAAAAAGACAACCACATATTGGGAGAAAATATTTGCAAGTGATATGACTGATAAGGGATTAGTCTTTAAAATTTGCAAGCAGCTTATGACACTTACTAGTATCAAAACAAATAACCCACTCAAAAAATGGTCAGAAGGCCTAAATAGACATTTCTCTAAAGAGGACATACAGATGGTCAAAATGCACATGCAAAGATGTTCAACACCGCTAGTTGTTAGGAGAAATGCAAATCAAAACTACAATGAGATATCACCTCAAACAAAATGGCTATCTTCAAAAAAAAAAAAAAAATCCACAAACAACAAATGCTGGAGGAGATGTAGAGAGAAGGGAGCCCTCCTACACTGTTGGTGGGAATGTACATTGTTACATCCACTATGGAGAGCAGCATGGAGGTTCCTTACAAAAACTAAAAATAGAGCTATCATAAGACCCTGCAACCCCACTCCTGGGTGTATATACAGATAAAAATATGGTTTGAAAATATATGCACCCCAATATACATGGGGTGCATGTACATGCACCCCAAGACTTTTGCCCAGTTCATTGCAGCACTATTTAAAATAGCCAAGACAACTATAGAAACAACCTAAATGTCCACTGGCAGAGAAATGAATAAAGAAAATGTGGTGCATGTATATAATGCAGTATTAATCAACCATCCAAAAGAATGAAATAAGGCCATGAATGCTTGTTGCAGCAACATGAATGGACCTAGAAAGTGTCATACTGAGTGAAGTAAGTCAGACAGAGAAGGTAAAATAGCATATGACGTCCCTTACATGTAGAATCTAAAATGAAATGATACAAATGAACTTGCTTTCAAAACAGAAAAAAAAAAAAAAAAAACCTCTCATTCTTAGAAAATGAAATCATGGTTACTGGGGGAAAAGGATAGTTAAAGACTTTAGGAAGGTCATGTACACACTGCTATATTTAAAACGGATAACCAACAAATACCTATCATATATCACATGAAACTCTGGTCAATGTTACATGCCAGCCTGGATGGGAGGGGAGTTTGGGGAAGAATGGATACATGTGTATATGTGGCTGAGTCCCTTCACTATTCACCTGAAACGATCACAATATTGTTAATTGACTGTACCCCAACACAAAATGTTTTTGGTATTAAAAAAATGAAGTTAAAAAAAAATTCTGAGGATCTAATGTACAGCCCAATGAGTACTGTTAATAGCATGGCCTTGTATACTGAAAGTTGCTGAGAGTAGGTGTTAAGCATTCTCACACCAGGAAAAAAAAAAAAAAGTTTGGTATGTAACTACATAAGTGATAAATGTACAGATTATCTTGATCATGGTTAATTACTCTAACATATATGCATATGCTAATTCATCACATTATAAAATTTAAATAAATGCAAGTATATGTATTAACTACTCTTCAATAAAGTTAAGAATAAAACAAACTAAAGGAAACCAATGAACTGCCAAAACTTAAAGGAATGTTTCTTTTTCTAGAGTGCTCTGTATCTAAAAAGATAAAGAGGAGGAAAAGAATTTCTTAAAATTAGTTTGGAATCATTAATATTTTACTATAGAATTCTATTTTGGAATATAGATGGTTAAGACTTTTGCCCAGAGACTTTCTGCTTTCCTAAGTTTTCAAGATTAGTAGCACAAAATAATGGTAACATGTAAAATGCACTTAACTATTATAAGTAACACATCCTGAAGTCCAGTCCTGCAAGCCAATTAATGTCAAGAGCTTTGTCTAATATCTTTGACCAAGTTTTCTTTCTCTCAATGATACTCATGATTTCTATGACATGTGACATTCCTCTGACTCTGTATTTCTGATTAGCTACTAGTCTACTGTAAGGTTACTGGCTCATGGCCCAGTCCTTAGCATCAAGGCCTTCAAAATGTCTGTGCTCACATACCAATATCGTATCCTCTGGGAACTTTGTGACTCCCATGCTCATTGCCTTTCTTTTCTGTATATTTCAAAGATCTAGATCTTGACATTCCAAATTTGGCTATAAAATATTTTATTTTTCTAAAAGCACAATGAAACAGCCCAATTATATCTGTTTCAAGCTCAATGCCTGTCTAGTCAGATTTAGACAAGTACTAAATATATAAAATTGATTTTACCTTGCATTTTGAAAATTTCCCAATGTTAACTGTTATGGATTGAAAGTTTATGTCCTTCAAAATGCATAAATAAAGGCTCTAGCCCCAAATGTGACTTTATTTGGAGATACAGTTTTGGGGAAGAAATATTGGATAAATAAAGCCATAAGGACCTTGATCCAACAGTGTAAGTGTCATTTTAAGAGGAAAAGCACCAAAGCTCTCTCTCTGCTCTCTAACCCCAAGGGTAGACTCGAAGGGCACATAGGAAAAGGCTGCTGTCCTACAAGCCAGGAAGAAAGTCCCACTAGTACCTCAGCATGCTACCTCCTGACCTAGGTCTTCCTGTCTAGAATTGTGAGAGAATAAATTTCTCCTGGTCTGTGATATCTGTCATGGCAGCAGGAGCAGAATAAGGCAGAGACTCCTTTGGTGATCCCCCTAAAGCTACTTTTCTAATGTCCTTTTTACCATACTAAAACTTCCTGTAAATAAACTATGTATAGGTGGAGGGAGGTATAAATTAGGAGTTTGAGATTAGCATGTGCACATAACAATACATAAAATAGGAAACCAACAAGGACCTATAATATAAGGGAACTATACTGAATATTTTGTAATAGCCTATAAGTGAAGAGAGGGCTTCCCTGTTGGCTCAGTGGTAAAGGGCCCACCTGCCAGTACAGGGGATGTGGGTTCGATCCCTAGATTGGATTCAATCCTCTGGAGAAGAAAATGGCAACCTTCTCCAGTATTCTTGCCTGGGAAATCCCATGGACAAAAGAGTCTGATGGGTTGCAATCCATGGGGTCACAGAATCAAACATGTCTTAGCTACTATGCAATAACAAATAAGGGAGGAGCCCTGAAGACAAAACATATATATAACTGGATCACTGTACTTCTGAACTAACAAGATATTGTAAATTAACTATGCATCAATAAAAAAAAGAAAAAAACTATATAAAACTAAAAAGTCTGAATAAAACATTGACTTTACTTAATTAAAAAATAAACTATTCATGGCTTTCAGTAAATTTTAATGTATTTATTACCTCTTTCATGGATATCTCATTAAGCTTTTATTTATTTATTTTTTAATTGTGGATTAGAATATTCTGTTTTGGTAGGTAGATTGTATTTTTGTAAATATGTAATATTATTCACCTATAGTTTTCAATTTATTTTTATCTTCAAGACCTTGTGGTTGCAAAATCTCAGATATCTCATTTAATCCTTCAACAATAATTTGAGGCAGACATTATTATTACCTCTGCTAGAGAGGAATAAACTCATGTTTAGGGGTTTACATTATATACTTAATCTACTTAGTTAACAAATAGACAGAGATACACCTAGAAGTTTCCTCATGTTCTTCACCACCTTTGTACAGATGAGTCATCTGTTCTACTTTGGGAAACTGATCTCTGGAGAAGTTCTTGCAGCTTTGATACAACTCTGGAGAAATATCAGTCTTTTTCTAAACACAACAACTCTATTCCACAAGGAAGTGAATAATTAATCTGTCTAGAAATGCATCCTTCTGCCCAATCTTACTCCTAGAAAGGGCCAAAGCCATTTGCTAAAAGGGAGAGAATAGGCAGAAAAATCCAAATTTAATATAGTTGACATTGGAGTGACATACTATTGATCTATTAATTGAACTTATATATATTTACTATTATTATACTTATTAAATATTTATTAAAAATTATTTATGTATAAGATGACTATAATTTACTGACTAAAATAGAATCCTTTTGAGTGAGAAATGATACTAACAATAATTAAAATCATAAATTTTTGTATTTATTTACTGAGTAACGGATAGCTTTATTTTTTTTTAATTTTATTTTTTCAAATATATTTATTTATTTATTTTCTTTACATTATCGTGTTGGTTTTGCCATATATTGACATGAATCTGCCATGGGTATACATGTGTTCCCCTTCCAGAATACCCCTCCCCACCTCCCTCCCAATCCCATCCCTCTGGGCCATCCCAGTGCACCAGCCCTGAGCACCCTGTATCATGCATCAATCCTGGGCTGGTGATTCATTTCACATATGATAATTTACATGTTTTGATGCCATTCCCCCATATCATCTCACCCTTGCCCTCTCCCATAGAGTCCAAAAGACTGTTCTATACATCTGTGTCTCTTTTGCTCTTTTGCTATCTCGCATTCAGGGTTATTGTTACTATCTTTCTAAATTCCATATATATGTGTTAGTATACTGTATTGTTGTTTTCCCTTCTGTCTTACTTCACTCTGTATAATAGGCTCCAGTTTTGTCCACCTCAGTAGAACTGATTCAAATGTATTCTTTTTAATGGTTGAGTAATATTCCATTGTGTATATGTACCACAGCTTTCTTATCCATTTGTCTGCTGATGGACATCTAGGGAATAGTTTTATTATATGGCTGAATTTAGAAAATAATTTTTATAATACCATAAATGTAGCATATCTCTCTGTATGTTTCAGCAAAATTGCAAAATTATGTCTATATATATTAGTTAGCTGAACATTCAAAATAATATAGACAGAATATAATAAATATGTGCTGGTATATTGTAGTATACTTTGCCAGCACATACTTTGGTTTCTTAGCCATGTTTCTCTAATATCACATTACTTATATTTTGAAGTATATATACTTTCTCTATATTTATACTGAAAGCTCAACTTTCCTGTACACCAGTGCTGAATCAAATCTCAGAGACAGAATTTTGGATGAAGTAGAAAAGAATAACTTTATTGCTTTCCCAGGCAAAGTGGGATACAGTGGGCTCCTGTCCTCAGAAAACTTTATGTCTCAATCAGGGAGGATTTGATGAATTTGGTGAGGATATTTAGCAATAGTTTAAGGATGGGGTTACTGACAGATGATGTGTACAAGTGATTTTTCTCCTAATCTTGTTGAGTTTCTCTGGTCCCTTTAATCTTTCCTCAGGTGAATTCTTGGCTGCTCTTCCCTTAACTAGAAATTTTTCAAATCTGCCCTTTGAAACTTAGGGAAGGTCCAGTAGGCTGCAGTCTTGCTTATAAGAAACAAGAGACATAAAGTATTCTGTGCCCAGGAACCCCACAGAGTCCTTCTCAGTTTCAATATATCTATAATGTTTTATTTTTACTGTTTTTTTTTTTGGGGGGGGGTAATGTATATGGAATCTGCAAGGTTTCATTTAAGGGTTAATAAATGTAAAATCATGTAACAGTATTCACATTCAGTGTGCCCCATTCCTATGATTTACCAGGGAGTTTTTGTGTCTTCTGCTCCAGGGATGCCTTTGAAAGACATTCACATCACTGAATAGTCACATCAAGACATTAGCTTGAAAGTATTCAAAATGCTCGGAACTGTCCAGGTGCTTTGGGGTTAGAGCTGTTACATATAAAGCAGACTTCCCAGGAGAGTGCTGTCCCTCTGTTTCTTACTAAATTACCAGATGATTCACACAGCAGCATGAATCAGATGAATTACATTCCAGACTACCTCTGCTGGAGAAGGACCCTGATCTCTGATTTTCTAACAAGGAGAAAGTGGTTTATAAAACTTTGTCTTGACCTCTGAGAGACCAGTCCCTTCACATAAGTGGCTACCATAGCCTCAGAAGGAAGACTAGCTACTTCTGTTCCAGAAACAAAACATTTCTAAAGACATATTTAATTTGTGTTACAGTTTAGTGATTTTTGTAAAATCTCTTTAAATTTTCGAATTAGAATTAAAAATTTTAATGAAATTGAATTTAGGAGAAAGTGTTTTAATTAGATATTTGTTTTAATGATATTTATTTAGAATATTTCCTTTTCACACGTGCCTTAATCTTGCCCTGCCAATCCTTCAACACTTCCTCCTTTCTCTTTGGATGGGATGGTAATGTATAGCCTTGACTAGACGGACTTTTGTCGGTAAAGTAATGTCTCTGCTTTTTAATATGCTGTGTAGGTTGGTCATAACTTTTCTTCCAAGGAGTAAGCATCTTTTAATTTTATGGTTGCGATCACCATCTGCAATGATTTTGGAGCCCAGAAAAATAAAGTCAGCTGGAGGTATTTATCCAGAAATGGCACATCTAATTCAAGATGATTCAAGTCTCTCCTTGTTCAGGGATCAGGAGATCTATCTCCATCTGTTTTGGAGTACAAATTCTGCCAAGCTTTGTTCACTCTTTAGAGCTGTCCTGAGAAATGTTATCACCAGAAACTTGATTTTGGGGATGTTCATTAGAATGGCACTCATTCGTAGTTCTGAATATGTATCTGAGATCTCCCAGGGCCTCACAGGTGTATTAATTATCCTCTTCTGTTTCCTTCCATGGCTTGACTTGTGAGTAGTGAATCCAGGAGTCATGTCTTGGTATCTTGACTGCTGTGGGGATAGAAAGTATTATGGGGTAGGGGCTCTTCCATATGGGCTTGAGTTGAGCCTTTGGGGACCCATGTTTCCAGACTTCAATTAGGACTTGAGTCCCTGGAGCATATAGTGGTGACTCTAGAATCTTTTATGCCCTGATTGACTCCCCACAAGCATATATCCTTTTGGAATTGCCCAATGGACATGGTGTAAGACTAGGGAGTCTGAGCCTCTGGATATAGGAAAAGGTCATTGACATAAATAAAAGATCTCTCATATAGCATCTCATAAGGACTAAGATTAACCTGTTCCTTAGGGGCAATAAGGGTACAAAGGAGAGCTATTGGTAAAGCTTCCTTTGATCCCAGGGAGGTCTCCTGGGTTATCTTTTTTTAATCACGATTTTAAGAAGTGGTTGGCTCTTTCTACTATTCCTGAAGACTGAGGCCTCCAAGCACAATGGAGATGATAAGTAATGCCCAATGTTTTAGCGACTGCTTGGGTGACCTTAAAAGTAAATTATATCTCATTGCCACTTTGTAATGATGTAGGCAGATGAAATCTCAGAATGATTTCATGGAGCATTTTTTTTTTTTTACCACCTCCTCAGCTTTTCTCAATCTGGGTGGGAAAGCCTTCAGTCCATCCTCTGAATGTACCTATCATGACTACTAGGTATTTATACCCTTGAGAAATTGGCATCTGGGTGAAGTTCATCTGCCAGTCCTCTCCTGAGTAGGTCCCACGTCATTGGACAGGCTGGGCCAGCTCAGATCTTCGTGATCCTTGGGGGTTGTTTAAATGGAAAGTAGAACAAGAGGAGACCACTTGCCTTATAGTGGTTTGGAGGTATGTTCTAATGAAGGATCTTTCTAGTAATCTTTGGGGGCCTTTTCCCATAAATGAGTAGTGGCATGTAAGGAATTAACTAACTTTCATTGGAGGTTCCAAGGCAGAAAAAGAAATCCCTCCTTTTGGAACCACCACAAATGACCTTCTTGAAAGCCTTCACTCTTAGTTTTAAGAGTCTCACTTTCAGTGTATGAAGGGGTTTCTGGCAAATTAGTCTGTGAAACTAAGATGGCAACCCCTATTAGGTCATTGTTCTGTAATGCTGCTCTCCTAGCTGCCTTATCAGCTACTTGGTTCCCTTGTGCTACTTCCATGTTCCCTTTTTGATGTGCTTTACAATAGGAGACTGAAACATCAGTGGGTAGATGGACTGCCTCCAAAAGCCTAAGGATTTGATCATTACATTTGATTGGGGATCATTGGGTGGTCAAGTGCCCTCTTTCTTTCCAAATAGCAGCATATGCATGTAACACCAGAAAGGTATACTTGGAGTCAGTGTAAATGGCTATTCTTTTTCCTTTTCCCAGCTCTAAAGCTCGAGTCAGGGCCATGAGCTCAGCTAATTGGGCTGAAGTACCTGGTGGCAAAAGTTTAGCCTCTATGGTCTCAAAGCTGCTTCCATCAGTGTACCAGAGTTCCTCAGGATTGATCAGAGTATCTTCCAACAATCCCTCTCAGGGTTTTGTCCAGTGGTCCAAGGTTTCTGGGCAAGAGTGAAAGGAGAGAGAGCCCTCGGTGGTAGGCAAGAGGGTGGCTGGATTAAGAACCTCTCAAGGGGGTATAGTGATGCCTGAATTTTCCTTCAGCACTACTTGATACCTGAGGATTCTTTGATCAGACATCCATAAATGGCCTCTCCCATTTAGGAGTTCTTTCACTTGGTGGCTGGTAAAAATAGTTTTCCACCAAAAGAGAGTTTTAAATCATCTTCTTTCAGGACTGCAATAGCTGCAAGGTTTTGAAGTCAGGGAGAGATTTTTTCCCAATAAAGGAGTAGGACAGTCAGGGACCACTAGAAACTGGTGGGAAAACATTTGTTCATCCCAGTAGTGAAGAAATACTCAGGTGAATCTTTTGTAATTGTTTTTCCTGTAGCACTCCAAATGGTACAAGTTTGGGAGGAGAAAACTCTGGAGTAGGAGGTCAGGATAGAGTAGGTAGCCCCTGTGTCAACCGAGAAATTCTCGGACCTACCTGCCATATCTAGTTGCATCCTTGGCTGCAGTCCAGTGATGGTTAGCTGTGAACCATCGTGAAAGAGGGCTTGATGCTTGACCTTGAGGCTATTGGTTCCCAAGGGCAGAGTACCACCCAATGTCCCAATTGATGGCATTTATAACAAGCCATTTTAGGAGACTTGTCACGGTTTGGACACTGTTTGGCCCAATGTCCCACCTGTATACAGGCTAATCATTTTACCTCATGCCTTGTCCTTCAAGGACTGGAGTCGGGGTTTGCTTGCCATAGGGATTCCCTGGAGGACAGCCAGCATCTGAGCATGCCTGGTCTCTTTCCTTTTCTCCCTCTCTTGGAACTTGGCTTCCCTCTCCTGCTCTTTATTATAAAATGTGTTGGTGGCTGTCTGGACCATTTCATCTAAAGGGGCAGCAGGGTCTTGCTTCTATAGCTGTTGTAACTTTATCCTGATATTTGATGCACATTTGGACAGGATTTTTTTTTTTTTAATTACCTGTCCCTTGTAAGAGTCTAAGTCCAGATTGGTAAACTTTCAGAGGGCCTATTTTATCCTTTCCAGAAAGGCAATTTGGTTCTCACTGGGCTCCTAACTTATTGCTGAGACTGGGCACAGTCCCACAAGTAATAAGCTTCCTTCTATTTCCATGAGTAGACTTCGTTAGGGGTGAGTCTTTCTGAAATTTATCCTACCCAGAACTATTGCAACCTGTCCCCAAGTCAGGGTGCAAATCCCCAGGCAGGCTGAGGCGTGATAACCTCCTGGAGATCTAATCCCCGGGCAGGACGAGGCATGTCTGCCTCCAGAGAATTGGGCCCCTGGGCAGGTCAAGGCGTGTTGACCTCCTGGGACCCCTGGACTGGTGGATCCCAGAGCAGATTGAGGAGTGATGAGCTTTCGAGGAACAGATCCCTAGGCAAGTCAGAGAAGGTTGAGCTTTTGGGACCCCCCTGGCAGATCTCTGAGTTAGGTTGAGACATGAAAACCTCCCAGGGACCAGCTGTTTTCTGGTTGTCCCTCCAGGAGATTGTAGAGACAACATTGTGGGCCTGGACAGGGCTCAGGAAAAGAGCATGAAACAGAAGGGAAGGGGGCAGGACACAACTTTTGAAAGAATGACATAGCACAAGGGCATAACATAAACCAATTTAAATAAATTGAGTTCAGTATGACAAGTCAAATTCAGCTAAACCTTGATCCCCAATCTGCAAGCTAAATGACACCGATCCATGGTGTCCCAGGTAGCAAGACAGTTTCAAGGCACTGTCAAAAGTCAGAGGATTAGGTGGTTCTCCAAAGGCTTGAGTGATCCTCCCACTCATTAGCATATGAATTCACCCAGCTCGCTAGCCACATCACATTCCATGGCCACCAAACTCACCCTCTTCAATAGCCTACACCCTGTGTAATGTGCTTCTCTCTGAATCTGAACAAATCCACCTCTTACCTGTTGCTGTATCTCTAACTTAATTTTTGTAGTGAGACATCAGAATCTGAGCTTCATTAGGTCTTGAAGCCAGGCTCAAGTCCCAGGAGAGAGGAGCTGAAGGACAGGAGGAAAAAGCAGTGGGAAAAACGTGCCAAGGAGTCCCCTTCATGACCTGCTGGAAAATCTGCTAAATACCTGACCTGTGCTCACAGTTTTCATTGGCCTGATCCTTGGCACAAAGAAGATTAAAGACAGAAGAACCCCTACTGGCTTGGGTAACAGATACTGGGGCCCAACAGATAATGGAGCCTTTGGGACATACTGAGGAGTAGACCCTGCCATAGTCCCTCAGTTGCATCCACTGCCACTCGCCTGTTCACAGGGTGTTCAAGGAAACAAGAAACAGAGATTGTAAAGGGATTAAGATTTTGCTAGGCATATGTCCTTTCAGCTATAGGAGCAAGAACCTTAATCAGAAGTCTGGAATCTGACACTGAGCTGTGTGAGCTTTCTGCTGAGTTCTTTTTTCACTGTCCTTGTTTTCAGCACGCTGGGCTTCTTGTCACTTCCCCTGCGCTGAGTTTTCTTTGCATTCTGCTTCCACCTGGGGAGCTTTCACCTAGTTGGGCTCCTGTTGTGCTTAGCCTCCTCTTTTCGAGGGCCTCTCTGAGGTTGTTTCAGCCAGGGTAAATCTGAGTCACAGCATAATAGATGTTGGGGGAGTGTGTAATTTTCTCAGTTCTGTCTCATCACAATAAAAATTTGAAGCGACAGACCAGCATTACTGCCCTTAGATGGGCCAGCGTTACAGCTCTTGGACAGACCAAAGTCATAGCTCCATGTTACAGCTCAGTTTTATTTAGAAAATAAAGGAAAATACATCCTCAAGGCATGAGGGCATGATGACCCAAAAGATCTGAAGAGAAGAGAGAGAGAGAGAGAGAAGGGGAGAGAGAGTAGAGTAAGTGAAAGAGAAAGAGAGTGCCCTGGCCCTTTGGGTCCTGTTTTTATATGTCTTCTTCTCCTCCCTCTGGACCTGCCCTATGTAAATTGGGCTATCTAAGAGGGCTGTTTGTTCTACCCGAGGTCTTCACTCTGGTTCTTGTACCTTCCTTTGTTCTATTTTTGTGAGCTTTTCTCTTCTTTGTCTTTTAGCCACCACCATTCTGGACTCCTTTCCCCTATTCTATCTACCTAATAGGCATATAAGGAAGACTTTGGTGGTATTCCTCCACTGGGGACGGAGAGGGAGAGCCACTTGCCAAAGAGTGAATGAAAGCTGACTTTTCTTATCTACAGGTAAGGTTAGGACTCCAGTGACTGGGATAGGTAGATAGTGCTATGGCGTAAACTCAGAGGCTTGGAACTGATGAGACTTAGGCTCTTTACTCCTCATCAGGGAAGGCCAGCCACTGCCTTGGAAGAAACCCCATTCCTATTTGGAGGCAGCTAGTATTCTTGCCTGGAAAACCCTGTGGACAGAGGAGCCTGGTGGGCTGCTGTTCATAGTGTCACACAGAGTTGGACACGACTGAAGCGACTTAGTCTGCATGCATGCACTGGAGAAAGAAATGGCAACCCACTCCAGTATTTTTGCCGGAGAATCCCAGGGACAGAGGAGCTTGGTGGGCTGCCATCTATGGGGTCACACAGAGTCAAACACAACTGAAGTGACTTAGCAGCAGCAACAACACTATTGGATAAACCTTATCTTCAACTCTACAGACCTTTGTTAACAAAGTAAATTCTCTTTTTAATATACTGGCTAGGTTTGTCATAGCTTTCCTTCCAAGGAGCAAGTGTCCTTTAATTTCATGATTGCAGTCAATTTCTGCATGATTTTGGAGCCTAAGAAAATAAAGTTTGTCACTGTTTTCATCTTTTCCCCATCTATTTGCCATGAAATGAGGAGATACCATGCTATTAGTTTTCTGAATGCTGAGTTTTAAGCCAGTTTTATCACTCTCCTCTTCCACCCTCATCAAGAGACTCTTTAGTTCCTCTTCACTTTTTGCTGTTAGAATGGTATCATCTGCATATCTGTGATTGTTGAGTTTTCTCCTGGCAATCTTGAATCCAGTTTATGATTCATCCAGCCTAGAATTTCACATGATGTATTCTGCATATAAGTTAAATAGGCAGGATGACAATATATAGCCTTGTTCCCAATTTTGGACCCATTAGTTTTTCCAACTTATATTCTAGACTATGGTTACAACTAAGTTATTTTCATTTTTTAAGCATTATATTTACTTTGAAGTTTGTTATCATTATTATTTTATTAGAGTCAATGTTCATTAAACTTTTATTTGAATTCCATAATTTAGTTTTACTTCATAGAAATGAAATTACTATGTTAGACAATTTCAGATGAAATTTGGGTTACATGGAGGTGTTGCAGGAAAGAAAAGTGGGGCACAAGAGGATCGTCACATCCCAAGTCATGTCCTGGAATAGTGCCAAGTATATGTCCTTGGCTTTGGCAGGAAAGAATTTAAGAATAAGCCACAGAAAGTGAAAGCAGGTTGAATCAGGGAGACACACACTCCACAGAGTGTGGGCCCTCTCAGAAGGTGAGCGGCCCCATGGTACAGGGTTCTTAAGTTTTGTAGGGATGGATAATATCATAGGTCAATGAATGAGAAGATTATTTCAACTATTTTGAAGAATGGCTGGGGATTTCCAAGAATTGGGCCACTGCCCCCCTTTTGACCTTCTAAGGTCAGCCTCAAAACTGTCATGGTACCTGTGGGTGTGGCATTTAGTGTGCTAAATATAGCACACTATTTTAATACTTGATAGTTATCCTCTCTGAGTGGGGGCATTGCTTTTGGAGCTCTGTGCTACCAAATAAGAAGACAGATTATAGGGAAACTTCCAGTGTTGTTTCATTCAGGGAGAAATATTGCTTAGTGTGGAAAAACTACAGGCATTGTCTTTGTCACCACTGGGAACCAACTACATCTCCTATCTTTGGTTCCTGACTCCTGATGCCCAGGTGGGGCTTCCCAGGTGGCACAGTGGTAAAATATCCGCTTTCCAATGCAGGAGACGCAAAAGATGCACATTTGATTCCTGAGTCCGTAAGACCCCTTAGAGAAAAATATATCAACCTGTTCTAGTATCCTTGCCTGGAAAATTCCATGGACAGAGTAGCCTGGTGGTCTATAGTCCATATGGTCAGAAAGAGTCAGATGTAACTGAGCGCATGTGCACACACAGACACATGCACACACCCACAAACATATGCACTTTATTTTTTAAAGAATTTTAGGTTCACAGCAAAATTGAGCAGGATGTACAGAGCGTTCCCACAATCCCATTGCTCTTTCTAACCACGCTATCCACATCCCTGCTAGAGTGATATATCTATTACAATTGTTGAACTTACACCAGCATGCCGTAGTTTATATTATATACCCTAAGACCATAGTTTATATTACAGTTTGCACTTGATGTTATACATTCCATGGGTTTTGACATATATTCACCATTATAGTTCCACATATGACATATATTCACCATTATAGTCCCACACAGAACAGTTTCACTGCCTTAAAAATCATCTGTGTTTCACCTGTTGTCCCTCTTTCCCATCCCCCAGCAACCATTGATCTTTTTAGTTTCTATAGTTTTGCCTTTTCCAGAATGTCATGGAGTTAAAATCATAGTGTGTTACATTTCATTCTGTTCTTTCACTTTGCATTTATGTTTTCTCCACATCTTTTCATAGCATGATAGTGTATTTCTTTCTCCTTTTTTCCCTCCCACTGAACAATATTACTTATTGTCTTGATGGACCAAAATTTATTTATGCATTTACCTAATGAGGTACGGATTGGTTGCCTTTAAGTTTTGGCAATTGTGAATAATGCTGCTGTAGCATTTCTATTTAGGTTCTTTTGTGGATATAAATTTTCAGCTCATCTGGGTAAATACCAAGGAGTGTAATTGCTGAATCATATGGTAAGAGCATGTTTAATATTTTGAGATGCTTTTAAATTGTCTGCCACAGTGACTGTATCATTTTGCATTCCTGTCAACTATTACACAGAGTCCTGTTGCTCCACATTCTCCTCAGCACTTGATGTTGTCAGTGTTCTGGATTTTGGCCAGTCTGAAAAACAGCAGTAGTATCTCATTGTTATTTTAATTTGCCTTTCCCTGCTGACAAATGGCATGGAGAATCTTTTCCTATGCTTATTTGCTATCTGTATATTTCCTCTGCCCTTTATGACTCATCCCCCAAAGTCACACAGTGTCACAGCTGTGATGAAGCCGTCAGAAGCCTGAAACGAAGAGAACATAGACACAAGCCTAGGCTTGAAGCTGGCAAGTTTGCATTGTAGAAGAACATGCAGGATGGGAGATCTTTGGGTGATACTCTACCATAGTGTCTAATGAGATAGAGAAGAGCATATAAAGAATGCTTGGAGAAACAGGCCATCTGTTTAGAGAGGAGTAAACATGTTTAGAAGAATATCCCCTGAAGAAGTGATTGATATGATCTGGATCATTTGAGAGATCATCATTTAAAACACTTGCAACAGCCAGGGTGTTGGTGCCAATCACCCCCCACCTTCCTCCAGCCTCTGAATAGGTTTTAAATCCATGATGTTGAAAGCAGTACATTGAGAAAGTCAGATAGTATCTATGTAGGTCTCCCATTATCTCATACTTAAAAAGTGGGCAGTGAACTAGATTCTCTATAAGATTTCTTCCAACTTATCTAAAGCTATATATTTTTATAACTAAGTTAAAAGGGGGCAAATTTCTGCTTTATGTAAAGATGAAAAACCCCTAAGGATGAGGGTCATGAAGAAGGGGATAATGAAGGTTACCTGGCAAGTGTACTCATTTTGAAGAAAACCATAGAGAAAGAAACAAATACACTAAACTGCTCAGGACCACCTTTTTGTTTTGTCTTCTTGCCCTGATTCTGTGAGGTCCCCTTCCACAGAGCACAAACTATGGCAGATAAAGAGAAGAAATAATTCTTCTAGTCCTAGTTTGTTCAAAGCATTCCTAAGAGGAGCAGTTCCAAAGACAAACATTTCCTGCAAGTTCTTCACCCTCAGAAAACTATATTAGAAAGCTCTGAGAGGTCTTCTTATAACCTTAAAGTCAAAGTTTACAAAGAAGAGAAATAAATAGAAAACATCTTAGTGGCATCATTTCCCTATGAGCCTCTCATTTCTTGCGTTACTTTACTTTCCTGTCATTTCAAGTCCAAATGTCAAGTATCAGGATTCAAAGTGAAACACTTTCCCTTCCTTATGTGTGTTTCTGTTCCCCAGAGTCCTGGGCCTAAATTTCAGGTTCTATTTTTATAGTCTTCACAGTGGAGAGTGATGTGGATGGTATTGATTGTAGCTAGTTAGACACTGAGATATTTCCTTTACTAAAAGCTTTGTGGGGAGTTGAAAGAGGAGAGAGTCAGGCAAGCATTAAGTCTTAGTGTTCTGGAAAAGACGTTTCTGTGAGAATCTGCCATTGCTTCTTAGAGCCTGAGGTTCCCCCTGCAAGGATGCATTCTCCAGTCAGCTCCTCCAGTCCATCTGAACTTCATGGCATTTCATGAGTGCTGTAGGCTGATTGTTTATATTTTCTTGCATGAAATAAGACATTCTCATTGAACACTTAACTAATGGCAAGCAGCATGTTATTTCGCAGACTTTCTTCTTTGCACACAATCTCAGCACGACTCTTTCTTGGAAAAATTCTTTCCTGCCCTCATCTCAAAGTTTCCAGCCCCTTCGAGGTCAGGTCTCTATTTTCCGTGACACTTATGGAATATTTTGAGCTTCTTTAAAGATTTTATATTCTTAGAGATATTATTAGCTGATTAATGTTTTCTGAATAGCTACAGTTAATTTCAGAGTATTCTCTTGCTAACCTTTCTAGCCCAGGACATGTCACAGCAGATACTCAAAAAGTGATTGTTGAAAGAGGGAATAAATGAAGAATTTCTGTTCATTTCTTCTTCTAGTCTCCACTTCTTAAACCAGAAAACAAAAATCTTGAGAAGTTCGTGTGACTTCTTTGGGATTTCAGGATTAACGTGTGGTGGAGCTGGCAATTGAATTGAGGTCAACATATTAGCCCCCAATTCTATTGTGTGCCAGGTACATTCTGTTCCAACTACCTTTACACTATCTTGTCTGATTTAATTTTAGCTAAAAATTAAAAAAAAACAACAAAAACATTGCTTATTGCAACAGATTAGTCACAGTGGAACAAACTGAGACTATTCTTTGGTTCAAAGTGAAGTAGAATTTTTATTTGGGTATAGGAATTCTTGGTTGCCCTGTAGCAGTGCTGTTTTCTTGAATATCCTACAGTGAAAGTATTATGACCTCACCAATCTCTTAATAACACAAGGAATGCTCCTTGATGTTAGGCTGTAAATACATATTAAACTCTCTTTATTAGAAACTTCTAGATGTCTTTGCAAAGGGAAAGATTAAACATAAAATTGTTATATATCCTCAAGTTAGCATAGGAAGATCTTACTAAAATAGTACATAATTTTCAAGTATTTTGATATACCACTGATTGAGTGTATATTTATCAACACAGTTATTGCATTTGATCTAGTGTGTTATCTAAAGCCTGTGTTTACTAACTGATTTTGTCACTGTCATCTGTCCATTGATGCAAATCAGGTGATAAAACCCCGTAATTACTGTCATTTTCTCCCTCTTTGTATATTAACATTTACTAATTTCTCTATTTTAATTTAATAAGATCTTTGAATTTAATAAAACTATTGTTGGAATTTTGCTTGCTATTGTGTTTACTTTGTGAAACAATTTCAAGTGAATTGACATCTTAACAATATTCACTTTCCTAGGCCATGAATATGTTATATAATCTCACTATATTTCTTTTCATTAAGGCTTTGTACTTTTCAATCTACATACTTTAGATATATTTTGTAATATTTATAGCTAAACTTAATGTTTTATTGCCTATTTTAAATGATGTTTTTGAAAAGCACACTTTCCAACTTTTCATTCAAAATATGTAGGAATACCATATATGTATATACATATATGTGTTTGTATGTGTGTGTGTGTGTGTGTGTGTGTATTCCATGCCCTCCTAAACTCATAGATTAATTCTAGTAGTTTTTTTGTAGATGCTTTGGAATTTTCTATGCAACAATCATAATGTCTGGGAAAAGAGAATGTTTTATTTTTATTCTTTTCTTTCCAATCCTTATACCTTTAAGTTTTATGTTTTGTGTTATTACTCTAAGACTGACAGTACTATACTGAATAAGAGTGATGAGAGCAACTGCCTAATTCCTAATCTTGGGAGGAAACCACTCAGTCTTTCACCATTACTATATTTGATGTAAGTTTTCTATAGAGGACCATTATCAGATGAGAATGCTACGCTTGTCTCCCCATTTTATATTTTAGAAAATTATAATGAATGGATATTATATCTTTTTCTAAGACTCTTTCTGTTTCTTTTGAGATCATCATGTAGGTATGTATTTGGTGCCAGTCCTATTTGATGGTCTATGAACTTGCATTTGTTGGTTTGCTATCTTTTAATTTTGCAAATTTCTCAACTATTATTATTCAAACGTATATATATATATATATATATTTTTTTCAGTGTTCTCCTCTCTTCTCCTGGAATCCTGAGATGGCAATTATACACTTTTTTGCAATTTATATATTTTCCTACATCTCTATTTAGTGTTCATCTTTGTGTTTATTTGGGGTAATTTCTATTGATTCATCTTTAAGTTCTTTCATTCTTTCCTCCCCTGTCTTCCTAAAGGTTTGAGTGTGGCCTTCTAGATCATTCTGCCCAACTTCCCCCATGGATGTGAGGCCTGTGTATATCCTTTCTTGTCACCCAGTAGAAGTTAGTTCTCCAACCCTCACCCAGCTTATCTGCTGCAAACTTTCCCAGTGCATTATGGGCAAGAGGGTTTCTTGTCCCTTACCCAGCACTTTAAGATGCTATTTTCCCCCTGTAGGATTGAAGGGATAGAGTTTTAGCTGAAATTCTGTGCCTTTGCAGCAGCGTCTGTGTCTTTCTCCCCTAGGCTTACATTGTGAGGAACTCCTTTTCAGGCCTCTTGTCAGTCTTTAATATTTTTCGGAGTGCCCTGTGAGGTGTGTGGAGCAGAGCTTGGAGGTGGAGTTGAATTTTCTTAGTTTTTGTAGTTTCCAGAAGTTCTATACTTCTTTGATAGCTACATTCTGTCTTTTGCAATTCATCATATATTTGAGATGAATTGTTTTTACCAATGTCCTCCAGAATCTGATCCAGGTAAACCAATGTTTACATATAATGCTAGAAAAGCTTATGTATCTTTAGGGTTCAGGTTAAATTGATTACTCAATGACCTCAACTTTCTGATAGTTCAAGAAAAGTTGTGAATTTGAAGATTTTCTAACATTATTTTATTGTTATTTTAAGGGTAGGAGTTTTCCTCATTCCATCTATCTTTCTTTCCATAGATGGGAACTATTATGTATTCTTCAACCCTATGTACACTGAATACCCATTGTATAAAAAGCAAAGCACAGAACTAAAATGACAAATATGAATAAAAATAAATTCTAATGAGTTTATTTATCAGATATAATGGTCATTACTATTGTGATATATTCCTGAAACATATTTTTAGAAAGCAAGTTAAAAAGTCATGATAAATATATATTTTCAAAATGTTTGTACTTTTTGTTTTCTAATTTTTAAATTTCTGGCCTCTTTACCAAGTTATTTCTTCTATTGACCATACATTTTACAGTTGTTTTTCAGTCATCATTATTAACACAGTATTAATTTATGTCTATCTTTCCTACTAAATTAAAGAAATTGAAATATTTTTTTTATTTTAGTTCAACTCTAGCAAAATTCAGTGAAGTTTAGTGTTTTCACAAACTTTCCAAGTAAGTGGTTATTGCTTTATGTGTGACTATCACAATAGTTAATGTCTATATAGGAGAATAAATATTCTTCTATTTGAAATGCAAGTTGAATACTTCTATACATGTTTTCTGGGAAACTATCCACACGTTCTCAAAGAGTCGCTGTGTGCCCCTTTAAGTTCAGCCATGTTCAAATGCCACTTTTGAATGTTATTTTTGTTCTTTTCCTGATGCAAATCAAGTTATGGGATCTATGTGCTTTTCTGTCTTTCTTTCAACTCATCTATGAAAGGAAGAAATCTACTTTTATTTGTAAAGTCAACACAAATAAATGCCAGTTTCTCTTACTTGGTTTCAATACTGTACATCTGGACACTGTCAGAGTCTTTTCCTAGTTTTCAGTGTAATTGTTAAAAAGGGCCCATTTCTGTTACCTGTTTATTTATCCAAATGCTCCAGGAAGACCAGGAAGCACAAAAGTGGTCTCTCAAGGAAGGGATCTTGACACCAGGCCTTCTTTACTGAATTTGTTGTGGTCACCTTGATACTGGCTAGCTTTTGATATACAGGTGTCTTTCTTATTGATGCTTCTACTCCCAGTAGCCTGTTTTCAAGTCTCTCTCTCTATTCTTTTGGGGAAGAGTCTCTCCAGCAGATGGAAAATCACTGCCATTGAGAAGCCTGATTCTGTGCAGGTGTGATCACTGATGCCTTTGGGACTGTTCGGGATGCTCACTGCTGATGCACAGAGTTCTTCAAGTAGTGGACAGAATGGGAGAGGAGGGCACACTCTCTCCAGCAGCTTAGGATCACTTCTTCCTTTACACTTTCTGTACTAATGTGCTCAAGAGGGGTTCTAATTAAATCTGCCCTATTTACTCACTGCAATAACAAAAACTACCTGTGTTATTTGTACTGGCTCTTATGCCTCCCAGGTAGCTGGTAAAACTGCTGCCTACTTTTTAAAATGTAAATTAGATCTCTGCATTTCTGTGTGTCAATAGCCTCAGATTAAATTCCAGAAGACCTATACATCAGACCCTAGCCCATCTTTCCAACCTCCCTGTCTTCCAAAGACCCCTTGCTTCCTCCTCTTCAGTCACATTGGCTCCTCACTGTCTTTATCCAAGGAGATGATTTTGGTTCTTGCTCTCCCCTCTTCCTACCACCTAAATATTTATCCATTCAGATAGTTACCTTTCTCCCTTAGTTATCTGCTCAAATATTCATCCTCAAAAATCCTCTAGTCCCTTCTTCCCCTTCCTATTACCTCATCCTACATTATTTCCTTCTTAGAACTTAGTGCTGATCCTTGTACAATTTATTTGCTTTCTAACTGATTTTCTCTCCCATGTAGAATGTGAGTTTTATGAGAGGAAGGACTTTCTTTTATTCACTGTTGAACACCAGGAACCTGTAATAGGTGTAAAATTACTCATTAAATATTCACTGACTGAGTGTATGAATGAATAGTAGAAAAGTTTTCAATGCATTAGGTAAATTACAAGTTAGGAAGTAGCTTTCAATTCAGGGTGCTCTGTTTTAGCCTCTGGTAGCATGTAAGCCTCACTACATACTGACCTATAGCAGGAAATGAGATTCCATGTATTAACAGATATTTTTCTCCTCTCCCAGGCTAAAGTCTTTCTTGTCATCTCTGCTCTTCTAATTCAGACTGTGTTAGGGGTATTCTGCCTAGATCTTTCTACAGATTCCTGAGTCCTCTTCCCAGTCTATTCCTTCCCATTCTATTTGATAGAAAATATAATTGATATATATTCCTGATTTCTATTGCTGAAGGTTTGTCATTTCAATCAGTTTCTGCAAAGGGAGGTTAGGATGGTTTAGGGAAATATTTCCATTATTCCCAGAAATTTGGCTACATCATTGTGGTGGTCAGAAGAATTGTCCCTCAGTGATGGCCAGGCTTCCCAGGTGGCACAGCAGTAAAGACTCTGCCTTCAGTGAAGGAGACACAGGAGACGCAGGTTCTATTCCTGGGCTGGGAAGATCCCTTGGAGAAGAAAATGGCAACTACTTCAGTATTCTTGTTTGGAGAATCTCATGGACAGAGGAGCCTGGCAGGCTATAGTCCAAAGGGTCTCAAAGAGTTGGATATGACTGAGCAACTGAGCACACAGCACAGGGACAGCTGTGTCCCAATACATAGAACTCATGACTATATTACCTGATGGGGCAAAAACAAGTGTGCAGGTGCAATGAAGGATCTTGAGATGGGGAGATGACGGTATATTATCTGATAGGCCTAACAGACACAAAGTAAAGAAGGAGTAAAGTAAAGAAGGAGTCAGGAAAATGATAATCGGGGAATGATATATGACAATAGAAGAGGAGGCTAAAGTGATTCAAGAAAGAAGCCTAGGAAGCAGGCATCCTACAGAAACTGCAAATGCAAGGCAGTGGATTCCCTCCGCCTCCTGTCCCCGCCCCCTGGCCTCCAGAAGGAACAAAATATTACCCACACTTTGATTTTTCCAGTGAAATCCATTTTGAACTCCTGGCCTCCAAAACTATAAGATAAATTTATCTTCAGTCATTAAATTTACAACAATTTGTTACAGCACTAATAGGAAATTAATGCAGATTTTGTTACCAGAAATGGTATACTGATGTAAGAACTATCTAAAACTTGGGTGGGGCAACTTTGAAATAAGGCTGTGAGTAGAGGCTGAAGTATTTTGAGGAGCATGATAAAAACAGCCTGAATTGTCTTCAATAAGACTATTAATAGTAATGTTAATCTTAAAACGTTTCTGCTAGGTGAAGACTCCGATGGAAGTGAAGGACATTATAGTGAAAACCTATCTTTTCTTAGATGATACTTAAATCATCACAAATAGACTGTTGGTAGAAATTTGGAATTAAAGATACTGCTGGTGAAGGATTTGTTAGTGGGAACAAGTAAAAAGCAGACCTTGCTTTATGGTAGCAGTAATCTTAGAACTCTATAACTGCATAGAAAGCAAAACTGGTAAATGATGAACTTGGACATTTGGTTTGAGGATTTCCAAGCAAAGTGCTGAATGCATGGCTTGTTTTCTTATCACTTACATGTGTTAGTTGCTCAGTTGTGTCTGACTCTTTGTGACCCTGTTGACTATAGTCCACCAGGCTCCTCAATCCGTGGAATTCTCCAGGCAAGATTTCTGGAGTGGGTTGCCATTTCCTTCTCCAGGGGATCTTCTGAGCCCAGGAATTGAACCCGGGTCTTCCATATTGCAGGCAGATTTGTTACCATCTGAGCGACCAGGGAAACCCCTTTTCACTTACAACTAAACACAAAAGGAAGAAAAAGACGATTGAGGAGAAAACTGTCAAACAAAAAGAAACCAAGTTTGATGACTTTGGAAATTCCCAGCCTATCTAGATTTCGAGAAAATGCTAAGACTGGGAAATTCTATTCCAGGAAAGCATACTTTCTCATATGAGAGGAGGTCAAAGGTGTGGCTTGTGTTCTTTCTTTTGCTAGTTCCTCAGAAACAGTAAAGGAAATGGTAGTATTTAGTCACACAGAGGGCTCCCTGAAGAGATGGGCGCTTGTTCACAGGCCCCTTCAGCCATCTCTGCAGAAGCTAAGGCAGAGATGCGATTATCTGAGAAAGACCTATGGTAGAGTTGCTTATGTAATGAAGGGTAGCCCTGTGACACACAAAGGAAATTCACAAGGTTTTGAGAATTTTATACAGCAGAATCACTGACTATTTGGTCTGAAAGGGATAGCAGAAAGGACAAAAAGAGGAGTGCTAGACTTCCCAAACTCCATAGGCAGGAAATATGCTGATAAAACTTCTTGTCTATAAACACATGAAGCCACAGATTACAGAGAATTATTTCCAGGCTCTAAATGCTATTGTGAACCAATGTGGATTTCAAAATGACTTGAGACTGGCTACTGCTTTTTTTTTTTTTCCTCTCAGTGTTCTTTTCTGAATGCAAATGTCTGGAACTGTTATCCTATGCCTGGTTCAGAATTTTACTTTGGGAACATGCAACTTATTTCCAGAATTATAGATGATCACAGAGGGCAAGGAATGTGTCTCAGGATGAATTTTTAATGAGATCCTCAGCCAACCCAGATTTAAATGACTCAGGTGATGAGACTGGGGATTTTTGAGTTGTTGAGATTTATTAACAGATATTTTTGACTTTAAACTCACTGCTTTATGGCTTGAAATATTTGGGGATGTTGGAATGAGATGAATGCATTTTGATGTGTGGTGGTATGAATTTTAGGGAGCCTAAAGGGAGGACAGTGGTAGGCAGAATAACAGACCCCAAAAGGCACATATGTTTTAATTGGCAGACTTATGAAATTATGACTTTGCATGTGAACTGCTTTTATTCATAATACTTCCAACATCAAATATATGTTGTTGTTTTTGCACAACAATAACCAATTCATTAACTCTCCAGAGACCAACTTGGTGTTCTAAAATTCAAACCAACTCTGACACTAGCTACCTAGTATTACATCAGACCCACTGGTTTCAGGGTTCAGTCTCATAAGACACAAGTCACAAGCATTGGATTTTCTCTGAGTTGGCTGAAAAGTCAGGATTTTCCACAAAAGCTCTCCTTCTTTTAGGTTTTATAATTTGCTCACAGAAATCAGGAATTCTCTTTACTCATGTTTACTGGCTTATTATAAAGTCTACAGCTCAGGAGCTGCCAAATAGAAGAGATGAATAGTACAGGGACCCAGAGTCTCCATGCCTCTCTCGAGCTTTCTGAACCCTGTTGTCTAGCAGTTTTTATGGAGGTTCCATTATACATACACATGATTGATTAAATTATTGGCCACTGGCAATTAACCAAACCTCCAGCCCCTCATCTTTCCTTGAAGGTTTGTGGCAGGGACTAAAATTTTCAGTTACCTAATTATGGTACTTTTTTTTTTAATGTCATCCTTACTGATCTACAGGATCTCAAAAGAGTTGGTAGAACTTTCTTCCTGGATGAGTCTGTTGGGATGTTTCTGGAAGAGATTAGCCTTTGATTCAGCAGACTGAATAAAGAGATCAACTCTCACTAGGTGAGGTGAATGAGTATAATCCAATCTACTGATGACCAGAAGAGAACACAAAGGTGAAAGAACAGTGAATTCCTTCCCACTCTTCCAGGTGGGATGTCCATCTTCTCCTGACCTGGGACAGCAGAGTTCCTTGTTCTCACACCTTCAGACTCAGACTGAATTGTACCACCAGCTTTTCTGGTTTTCCAGTGTACAGAAGAAGCAAACTAGGGAACTTCTTGACATCCATAAGTGTGCTAGCCAGTTCCTATAATTAATCTGTCCTATATATTGATATATCTCTATGTATACTATTGGTTCTTTTTTTCCTAGAGAACTTTAATACAAGTGACTTGATCTTTCTGATGCCCAGCCCCCAACTTGAAGTCCTTTAGGTCCTCCGTTCAATAGTCATTTTATCGATATAAAGAGATATTCTTCATTGTAGAGATTCCAAGTGTTTTAGGAGCTACGTGTCAAGAACTGAGGACAAAGACCATTTACTATTATTCTCATGACATGGTAAAATGGATTTTAAGATGTGAGCAAGTTAAGGATCTTGAAAAGGAAAAATTATTCTGGGGTATGTGGGTGGGCTCAATGCAATCATAAGGGTCCTTACAAGGAAGAGGGAAGCAGAAGTCAAAGAAGCAGAAATAGGAATGACCTGAGGGAGGGGCTGAGACAGGGAAAGTGGCAGCTTATAGACAATGATGAAGGCAAGAGAAAGTATGTTCTCCTCAACCTCCAAAGGGAATTCGACCCTGATGATGACATCTTAATTTCAGTTTAGTGGAACCTGTCACAGACTTCTGACTTCCAGACTGTAGGATAATAAATTTATATTGTTTTAAGTCACAAAATACTCAGTAATTTGTTACAGCAACAATATAAACTTAATACCATATCTAGACCATAAATAACATCTGAAGATTAATAAGAACAAACAAAAACTCCCAATTGCCTCTTTTGAGATGGGAGAGAACTAGCTCAAGCCCCAATTTGTGCCTTTGTTCTCTCTGAGCACTGCCCCAGACCTCACCCCAAGCCTTCCTCTTCTTGACCAATGTTCTTCCTGTAAGCAGATAGGGTAGGGGTCCCCAGAGAGAGACAGAACCAGGAATGGCTTTCCTGATAGAAGAGAAGTCATTTTGGGATCCAAGCCTGGTCACAGTGCTTGCCCTTAAACAGGTCTCAGTAATTAACAATCTTAAGAGAACAAAGGAATGCAGGAAGAGAGCAAAGGCTGTCAAACAACTCTGCAGCAATAAAGCAGTCTTAGTTCCTCCTCAAGGAATATACATAATAATATATCTTTGAGTTCTTCAGGAACCACGACCCTCATCAGGTGAAGGATGGAATAATGATGCAGACCGTCCTGACTTCAATCACTAAAGCTTGGTCTCTGTGGACCTTTGTCCCTTTTCTAGGCTGAATTCTCCTCTACTCAAATATCTTCGTGAATATGAAGGTGCCCTTAGCTTAAAACTTCCTCAGTTTTGCTATTCAGGGAGACACTGCTTCGAATCACTAGTGTTCCACGTAGATCACTAGTGTTCTCCTTACTTGATGCAATTGTCTCGATAGGCACTAAGAGGCACTGTGTCTTTCTTGAACTTTTATTTGCAGTAATTAGTGGAGGACCTTGCACCTAGAAGCATTCAATAAATGCAAGTCATAGATAATTTTTTGTGTGTGTCCTGTGTCTGAAACTTTAAGCTTGTATGGACTCAATCTAAGTTATGAGATTTATTACTAAAGATTGTGCCTTAGATTTCTCTCCATCTCAAGGCCTCAAATTCTTCTGTTAATTATTGTATCATGACATCCCATTATGCTAACCACTAAGACATGATCTTTCTTTATAATTACAACTGGAAATGACAGAAGAAAATTGAAATAGAGGCAAAAAAAAAAAATCTTTGAAAGTTTCAACAGGAAGGATCCCAGCTCACACAGGTTGAAAATATGCATTTTTCCTATAGTATTAATTATTTTCTTCTCTATATTTACATAATGACCAAATATATCTTTGTCTTCACATAAGACTATTTTACACATAAAGTATCCTTTATTTTAGCAACAGAATGAAATGAGCTTACTTATTAATTCTCCCTGTGCAGGCAATTTGGTTGTTATATTTTTTGTTGCTGTTGTTTAGTTGCTAAGTCATATCTGACTCTTCTAAGACCCCATGGACCGCAGCCTGCCAGGCTCCTCTGTCCATTGGATTTCTTAGACAAGAATACTTGAGTGAGCTGCCATTTCCTCCTTTGGGGGTCTTCCTGACCCAGGGATCGAGTCTGCATCTCCTGTATCTCTTGCATTGGCAGGTGGCTTTTTAACCACTGAGTCACAGAGATGTCCTATTATATTTTTTATTCTGCATTAATGGAGAAAAACTCTCATACCCTCTGCTATAGTATTTACATGCATATCATGTTTCCTCTGTACCAAAAGTGTTATTTTACATAGCTATTAATTTTTTCCCATTAAACTTTTGGTTTCTAGAACTATTAGCATGATAAAAATTCAAAATAAATTGGGAAAAAAATCTTGAGATTAGCTAATTTTAATATCAATCATATTTAATAAGATTATGATTTTTTTTGTTATAGTACAAGGAACACTCAAAAGCTATTTGATTTCTTTTTTAATAGGAAAATTGAAAAGTTAGTAAACGATGTAATTAAATATTTTTATGAAAGAATGTCTTAAAAGGGCTGAAGACAGCTTTGATAGTGATGAAAGTAAATTTCTCTTGCCAGCTGCTTCACTGATAATTAGTTTTATAATTATAATTAATTCCTATATTTAAACTACCCTTTATCACATAATCAGTTCTTTTTTTGTTTCTGTTATTTAATCTAATAATAATGCTTGCTATCTTTTCTCTGTATTAGACATTAACTATAGTTTGGGAAAATTTTTATGATAATAACATGCCACTATTCTCCATCCAGTGAAAATTTTTCTAGGTTTCCTTCCTGTATAAGATATGGCCATATAGTTTATCTCATTTCATTTCATACATAGCTTGAGAAAACAGAGTGCATTTTTAATGATTTATAAATATTCATATTGTAATTTCCTTCTGACACTCAAGATGTAATTTATGGCATCTAATTGAAGGGCACCTTTTACTAGTTATGTCTCAGGTAAAATAATCTTGATGTTTGCTACTTTTCCACTGAGTTAGGCCACTTCTGATACTCAAATAGAAAGGTAAAATTCAAATATCTTACTTTTTTATAAAAGATAATTGTTTAGTTGATTGTACAAAGGATATCAACAAAGTGTAACTCATAATTTTGATATATTTTTCTGCCCCATTAGAAAGGTCATTGATACTTAATGTCTTGTTCTTGAGGTTTAGCTTTCTTTTTTTCCTGAAAGAGCATTGATACACCCAAATCGAAAGAAACAAACTGAGATTGGAGAGGGAGAAATAAAATATCCACTTCTTAAATGAGAATCTCATATGAGCTTTTTTTTTTTTTAATGCCTACTTGACAAATTTATATCAGGCTTAAAGAATTTTTCAATATGGCAGCATGATCAAGTGTTGCAGAATGCAGTGTGGTTTTAAAAACTGCCTATGAAAAAAGACAAACTCTTGAAAAATGACTCTGAATTTTAACAGAATCACACCTGGGGAAACTCAATCTTGAAATTCTCGTTCATCCCTGTAGGAACTGTTTTGCAACAATGTTGATTGGTGGCAGCATGCTTCCTTTATAATCACTGCTGGTCACACTATTAATGCAGAACTGATCTTCTACTAGGTTATAATCAATTGGTATCGACTCATAGTTAACCACACATATTGATGCATACATCAATGATTTGTAAGTGACATTTGTATACAGATTCTATTCATTTCACCAAGGATTCGAACTTTTTTTTTTTTTTTTTCTTTTTCCTCCTTTGTCCCTGGACACATACAACTGTGGGTTTACCTCAGAAGTGAAGCTCCAACAATGTACAGAAAACCCCACTGCTTTTGGAAGACTCAAAAAATCTCTCTCAGTTTCGCTGAGTTAGTTGTCATCTCTCTGTACTTCTGCCCCTCTTTGAAGCAAAAACAGGGGTAGAGGAGCTGGATCCCTTCCCTTGGGGGTTGCCATCTTGCTTTGTCTCTCCTGTCTCACCAGGCAACCCCTGTTTTACTGACCATGACTTTTCACTAATCTGTTGGATCTGGTTCAGCTTCAATTTTGTGACTGAACCTGAAGTAAAAATAGAAGTGACATGTGAATGGATGTAATTTTAATTTCTTTAATTTGAATTTTTATTTTAATATAAAAAGAAAGGTGAATTTCAAAATTTTGAGTGCAAAATTGTTTCGAATTATTGAGTCATATAAAATTGAAATTCATTTTTATACATGACAGTTAAAAAGGAATTTCATTTTCTACTTTCTGTTTTACTTGAAATATTTCAGTGCAGATTGCAGGACTTCCTGAATTTCCCTTTAATCTGGTTTTGTGTGGAAAAACATGGGGCTTCCCAGATAGCTCAGTGGTATAAAATCTGTCTGCTAATGCGGGAGCCACAGATTACTGGATTAGGAAGATACCCTGGAGGAATGTTGAAATGATGACCGTATACATTTACAATCCATGGGGTTGCAGAGTTAGTTACAACTGAGCAACTGAGTCTGTATATAGAAAAGTACTAGAGGGAAGTTGGTGAGGAAAGATACTTAGCAAGGGACTCTGCATCCATATTTTGGGACATTCTTTGGGACAGATCATGTAGTATGCAATATGGATGGCCAAGGGATGATGCATTTATTGCATATATGATAATGAACTATATGGACACTTAGTTTAGTTCAGTTTAGTTACTCTGTCATATCAAACTCTTTGCAGCCCCATGGACTGCAGCATATCAGGCCTCCCTGTTCCTCACCAATTCCCGGAGTTTACTCAAACTCATGTCCATTGAGTCAGTGATGCCTTCCAGCCATCTCATTTTCTGTTCTCCTCTTAAACTCCTGCCTTCAATCTTTCCCAGCACCAGGGTCATTTACAAATGAATCAGCT
Source organism: Antilocapra americana (assembly GCA_007570785.1). NCBI lineage: Eukaryota > Metazoa > Chordata > Mammalia > Artiodactyla > Antilocapridae > Antilocapra > Antilocapra americana. The sequence continues at coordinate 571,617 of ML661345.1, forward strand.
CTTTGCATCAGGTGGCCAAAGTATTGGAGTTTGAGCTTCACCATCAGTCTTTCCAATGAATATTCAGGACTGATTTCCTTTAGGATGGACTTGTTGGATTTCCTTTTAAAAGCAACAGTTCTTCAGTGCTTAGCTTTCTTTAGTCCATCTCTCATATCTACACATGACTACTGGAAAAACCATAGCTTTGACTAGATGGACATTTGTTGGCAAAAGTAATGTCTCTGCTTTTTATTATGTTGTGTAGGTTGGTCATAACTTTTCTTCCAAGGAACAGGTGTCTTTTAATTTCACAGCTTCAGTCACCATCTGCAGCAATCTTGGAGCGCCCCCAAAATAAAGTCTGTCACTGTTTCCAGTGTTTCCCCATCTATTTGCTTAGAGTGATGGGACCAGATGCCATGATCTTGGCTTTCTGAATGTTGAGTTTCAAGCCAATTTTTTTCACTCACTTCTTTTACTTTCATCAAGAGGCTCTTTAGTTCTTCACTCTGCTGTAAAGGTGTTTTCATCTGCATATCTGAGGTTATTGATATTTCTCCCAGCAATCTTGATTCCAGCCTGTGCTTCATCCAGCCCAGCATTTCTCATGATGCCCTCTGCATATAAGTTAAATAAGCAAAATGACAATATACAGCTTGATATACTCCTTTCCCTATTTGGAACCAGTCTGTTGTTCCATGTCCAGTTTTAACTGTTGCTTTCTGATCTGCATACAGGTTTCCCAAGAGGCAGGTCAGATAGTCTGTTATTCCCATCTATTTCAGAATTTTCCAGAGTTTATTGTGGTCCACACAGTGAAAGGTTTTGGCATAGTCAATAAAGCGTAAATAGATGTTTTTCTGGAACTCTCTTGCTTTTTCTATTATCCAATTGATGTTGGCAATTTGATCTTGGGTTCCTCTGCCTTTTCTAAATCCAGTTTGAACATCTGGAAGTTCACAGTTCATGTACTATTGAAGCCCGGCTTGGAAGATTTTGAGCATTACTTAACTAGCGTGTGACAGAAATGCAATTTTGCAGTAGTTTGCACATTCTTTGACATTGTCTTTATTTGGAATTGGAAGAAAACTGACCTTTTCCAGCCCTGTGGACACTGCTGCATTTTCCAAATTTGCTGACATATTGAGTGCAGCACTTTCACAGAATCATCTTTTAGGATTTGAAATAGCTCAACTGGAATTCCATCACCTCCACCAGCTTTGTTTGTAGTGATGCTTCCTAAGGCCCACTTGACTTCACATTCCAGGATGTCTGGCTCTAGGTAGTGATCACACCATCGTAATTTACTGGGTCATGAAGATCTTTTTTGTACAGTTCTTCTGTGTATTCCTGCCATCTCTTCTTAATATCTTTTGCTTCTGTTAGGCTAATACCATTTCTATACTTTATTGAGCCTATCTTTGCATGAAATGTTCCCTTGGTATCTCTGGTTTCCTTGAAGAGATCTCTGGACTTTCCAATTCTATTGTTTTCATCTATTTCTTTGCAGGAGGATAGTTTATTTATTTTTTTTTTTTTCATATAATAGTTTGCAATCAGGAGCTTTTAATTGATGTCTATCTTGGTTTATCCCACCTGCAGTGAGGGAGACCTACATTTGATCCCTGGATTGGGAACATCCCCTGGAGGAAGAAATGACAACCTACTCCAGTACTATTGCCTGGAGAATTACCATGGATGGAGGAGCCTGGCAGGCTACAGTCCATAGCGTAGCAAAGAGTTAGACATGACTGAGGGACTAAGCACAGCACAACATCTTGCTTTATGGCATTTTTAAAGTTTCAGTACAGAAAAAGGATTTTAAGTATTTTTAGTTGTAAACATGATAAGCATAGACTTTCTGAATTCAGCAAAGTGTGAAAGTAATAGGGCAATAAATTACACTAAATAGGTGGATTGAACACACACACACACACAGACACACACACACATACACACAAAGACTAAGCACTGTATTTCAAAATCCTACTGTGATTTGTTCTTTTTTTTCTTTTATTTCTTTCTCTTTCTTCTTTTTTTCTTTTTGAATAATATATATGCAGTCATTCTCCCCAGAACTATCATGGCTAGTGTTGAAATAATTGCTGTAATTTGTATGGCAAAAAAAGGCACCCTCATTTGAGCTGATAAAATGCAACTCATGGTAACTCCAGTCCTGTGGTTTAAATGTGGTTCAAAAAACTGTCTGCAATAAAAGAGTATACTAGAGATGCTAAAAGCTGATACCATTTCATTTTTGTTAGGTTCTGGAACAATTTAGCTGATGAGGTAAAATACGTACTAGACTTTCTGATAAGTAATTTTTTATTCATCTAAATTTCCTGATCCAGAAACTTTATTTTGTGAAGTTTGTTAATGATTGGAGTACCCTTGGGCTTCTAGTGCTAGTGCTGGGTGTAATTGCAATTTGCACGAACCTCTTACAAATGTCAATGTGGAGTTGTCAGAGGATGGGGGTGGGGAAGAAGAGCTGGTTTATTTGACTAAAGTGAGATATTTCCGGGGATTTACTTACCTGGCACTAATATCTACACTAAATACCTGAATGAATAGCTTAAAGAAAGAATATTTGAAGTGGCTAGGCTGTTTTATGCTCCCAGAAACCCTATAAGTCAGGGAGGGCACTTAAAACTTTCAGGCTCTTGAAAAGTCAAATGGTTTTAGTCATCTTCCACGTAAGTCCTATTCTGCTATCTCCATTTAAATGATTTCTATTTCAACTTCTCCTCCCACTAACTCATCCCATCCATCTTATAATAATTTCCTCTCATACCTCTTATTTCCTCATAGCACTGTATAATTTACTTATTTTTACACATATTGTTGATCCTGTCTTTCCCACCAGATTTTAAGCTCTGAAGGGCAAGGAATTTTTGTCTTTGTGTTCCCTTGTGTGCACATCAGCACCTAATGGTGTTCTAAAAATATTGGTCAAGTGGACAGATCTTATTACCACAGACCACAAAAGCCCAGCATATTAAAGTGAATTTAGTTCTCAGACTGCCAAATCCTGAAAGCTGATGTGTCACTGGGAAACCACAGAGGGCTGGATTTGGTGGTGGGAACAGAGCCCTGAGTTTTGCTCCCCTTTTCTGTCCAAGGGAAGGGATGACACATCAAGTTGAAGACAGTGGGTTTGAGAGGAGCCCATTCTGTCTTCCATGTCAGCCTCTTGGGCCTCTCTGAGAGCAGCTAGATAATCTTAGTTGTTAGCTCTGCCCTCAGTTCTGCCAGGTTCTATCTGGGTGATGGACTGCATGCATTTATACATGTCAGGGATCATGGTTCCCAGTATGTGTGTCTGATTTTGCCTTTTCCAGTTCTAGAAGGAAGGTGGGCACTATCCCACTGTAGAAGCAGAGAATCTGAGTGCATACTAGTGCATCCCAAAGGAGTCTGCCCATAGGTACCATCACATATAACAATCCTGTTGTCCAAAATCAGTGCACAGGGAGCTTCAAAGCCAACTCGTAACACAAGCTCTTCACTCAATTGTATCCAACACTTTGTGATCCCACAGAATGCAGCCCACCAGGCCCCTCTGTCCATGGGATTCTCCAGGCAAGAATATTGGAGTGGGTTACCATTTGCTTCTCCAGGGAAACCTTCCCGACCCAGGGATCAAATCCACATCTCCTGTGTCTCCTTCACTGGCAAATTCTTTATCTCTGAGCCACCAGGGAAATCCCACTCTTTTGTTATCTAGAATCCAAGATACTCAAGTTTTTACAAGTAACTTCTTGTTTTATCTGATTTAAAAAGTTGTTTGAAAAAACTAGCAAAAAACAGAGAATTATCACTAACCCCTTAACCTTAATTAAGACATTTGAGATAAAACACAATTGATATTTTGGTAACATACACATGATAGTTGAGATTACACAAAATAGAGGAAAATAATAAAAAGAAACACCAGAGATCTCTTCAAGAAAACTGGAGCTACTAAGAGAATATTTCATGCAAAGATGGACACAAAAAAGAACAGAAATAGCAAGGACCTAAGAGAAGTGGAAGAAATTAAGAAAAGGTGGCAAGAATACAGAAAAGAATTATACAAAAAAAGTCTTAATTTACTAGATAACAGTGATGGTGTGGTCACTCACCTAAAACCAGACGTCCAGGAGTGTGATGTCAAGTGGGCCTTGCGAAACATTATTATAAGCAAAGCTAGTGGAGATGATGGAATTCCACCTGAACTATTTCAAATTCTAAAAGATGATGCTGTTAAAGTGCTGTATTCAATATACCAGCAAATTTGGAAAACTCAGCAGTGGCCACTGGACTGGAAAAGTCACTTTTGATTGCAATCCCAAAGAAGGAAATGCCAAAGAATGTTCTTTGGCCTTGCCCAAAATTACCATACAATTGCAACATAATGCTCAAAATCCTTCAAAGTAGGTTTCAACAGTACAAGAACAGAATTTCCAAATGTACAAGCTAGATTTAGAAAAGGAGGAAAAGGTGTGCATTCCACGTGTTTAAATATGAGTAAGTTTTATTATTCACATTTGAGTACTTTTTAACTTCCCTTTTGACTTCTTATTTTACTTATGGATGATTTGAAGTCCAGTTTTTATTTTTAAGCACATAAACGTTTTTAGTTAAATTTTACATATTGATTATTAGCTTGATTGCACTGTTGTTAGAGACCATACTTTGGATATATTAAATTCTTTAAATTTGTTGAGAATTACTTGATGGCTCAGTACATGGTGAATTTTTAAATTTCATGTGTTTATTTAAATGAATACATATGAATTAGTGTAGTTTATATATACACTACTTAGATTAAGCTTGTTAGTTTTATTTTTCACACGTTAAGTTTTTTGTTGATTGTTTTTGCTGATCAGTTGATTACAGAAAATACACTAATATTCCCAACTATAATTGTAGATATTGTTTTCTCCTTTAATTTTATAAAGTTTTTCTTTACTATTTTAAAGCTAAATTATTAGGTGCACAACAATTTATTTATTTATTTATTTAAATTAATTTATTTTCTTTACATTGTCATGTTGATTTTGCCATACATTGACATGAATCCGCCATAGGTACACATGTGTTCCTCTTCCAGAACCCCTCTCCCACTTCTGTCCCGATTTCATCTCTCTGGGTCATCCCAGTGCACCAGCCCTGAGCACCCTGTATCTAGCATCTAACCTGAGCTGGTGATTGATTTCACATATGATAATTTACATGTTTCAATGCCGTTCTCCCATATCATCCCACCCTTGCCCTCTCCCATAGAGTCCAAAAGACAACTGTTCTATACATCTGCGTCTTTTGCTGTCTCGCATTCAGGGTTATCGTTACCATCATTCTAAATTCCATATATATGCATTAGTATACTGTATTGTTGGTTTTCCTTCTGGCTTACTTCACTCTGTATAATAGCCTCCAGTTTCACCCACTTGAGTAGAACTGATTCAACTGAATTCTTTTTAATGGCTGAGTAATAATCCATTGTGTATAGGTGCACAACAATTTAGAACTGTTTTATCTTCTGACAGAGCTTGGACTAGGATGAGTCAGTTGAGGCACTTTGGGTAGGAAATTGAAGGAAGTCCTCAAGCTCAGATTCATCAAGTGCAGGGTTGGAAGCCAAGAATGAGTCCCTCCTTCTATGTGCCTGGTGACTCACTTCCCTCACCTTACTCTCAGCCCTGTCTTATGACAAACTTCTTTGTATCTAGTGCTTATTTGGTTTTCTCTTAAAGAACTTTTTGATATATCTTCTTTTGTCCTTTTAATTTCTCCGTTCTTTTAGGTGTGTTTTTACAAAGCTAAGCTTTGCTTTCTGAAAGCTTTCATTTCAGTCTGAATTTCTTTGGATTTTAATTGGAGTACAGAAATAATTTCCAGTCAATATGTTTACTCATATATTTGGATTTCAATTTACCCTGTTACTATGGTTTGCTGTTTTTATCATTTGCTCTGCCTTCCCATTTATTTCTTTTCCTATCTTCACTAGTATTTTTAAGTATTTTTCTGTTATGCTGCTTTCTCTTTGGACTAGCTTAGTAGTTACGTTGTCCGTTTCAGTTGCTCCTTTGAAGTAACATGTCTTTTTCTCCATCTGCTTTCACAGTTTTCCTTTTGACTTTGCTTTTCAGCATTAGGTATGCTTTTCTTTTTATTTATCCTACATGCAGTCTGTTGCACTTGTTAAATCCGTAATACAATATCCTTAGTTATCTTTACAAATACTGTTTCTGCTCCAGTCTCATTTTTTAGACACCAGGTCTCCAACTTATGTATATTAGATGTCTCTGCATTTTTCTTCATACGCTTCTCTGTATTTCTTTCTTTCTTTCTTTTTTGTTTCTCTGTATTTCATTCTGAGACTCAGGTGAGGGAAAAAAAAACAAAAACAAAAACAAAAACATAGAAGCCTGGAGCCACACTTTGAAAAGTGTTCCCTTTGGTGCAGCCCTTCAGAATCCCAGCCTGTTCTCCCTTCTCAGTGTTCTCTGAATCCTGACTGTTTTTTGTCTGAGCCTTTTGAGTTTTTCGAACGTGCGATTATCTTCCCAGTTTCTCTGCAGCCTCCTCTGTGATAAGCAGATTCCTCAAGGAACACCCTGAGGAAATCAAGGTTTATCTCTCCAAATTTGCTTCTTTTTCAGAGTCTCAGTTACACAATTATTTACCATCTTTAACTTTACTTTGTTTTCATTCACAATATTTTCTTTTGCTTTTCCAGTTATTCTTTTGCTGAGACCTGTTCAAATGCCCTGTTCTGCTAATACTAGAAGCAGGTTGTCTGCTATTTCATTTTGAGAAGAGTTTTTACTATCATTTTTATTACATGAGTTAAATGTGATTATTAGAAATTTTTCTTAAAACATTTAAAATATGCATAGCTTTAAATAGTAAAGGAATTTTCAGCCTGGACCTTTGTATAATGAAGAATGTATATCATCTCCATGATTAAACTTATCAGTCAAGAAGTCATCATCTAATGTTTTGTATTTTTGAATTCTTGCCATCTGCCAAAAAAATACAGAAAAACAAGTTTAACACTGTTGAATATTAACCTCTTTTAAGATGACATATGGTTTGAGGGAATATGGACAAATGTGTGCCTTTTCTGTTTGAATAAAATCTACATATACTTTCCCAGACTACAGAGAAAGTAGACTTTCAAAAAACTCAGAAGTTGTTGCTTATATAGAGCTTTATTTTTATTTAATTACTTTATTTTTAAAATCTCATTGAGAAGCACTTTCACCTCTTTGTCACAGATGCCACTCAGATTCTGGTGAAAGCTCTGTTTCTATTTAAGGAAAAAAAAAAGAGAGAGAGAGAGAGACACACACACACACAGATACCCACAAAGTCAAGTATAGTTTTAGGGAACTGGAGAATATGGCCTACTCATGGACCCTAGGTTAAAATTCTTGACAAGATGTGAATTCTCTGGGAAAAATTCCATTTTGATCCAAATTCTTCAGATATTTTTATTTGCTTCTTTGGGAGAATCCAACTGTGAATATATACACCTACATACTTTTATGAGAAACATTGCTTGAACTTCTTTCACTTCGCTGCTGTAAATTGGACAACTGGACTGAAATCAGGTATTAAAACACCCATTTTTGTAAACAAACAAATTAAATAAAACATAAGGGCAAAATCAGTTAGTTCTGTTCAGTCGTTCATGTCTTACTCTTTGTGAGCCCATGGACTGCAGCATGTCAGGCTTCCCTGTCTATCACCAACTCCCTGAGTGTACTCAAACTCATGTCCACTGAATCAGTGATGCCATACAGCCATCTCATCTTGTGTTCTCCCCGACTCCTCCTGCCTTCAATCTTTCCCAGCATCAGAGACTTTTCAAATGAGTCAGTTCTTTGCATTAGGTAGTCAAAGAGTTGGCGTTTCAGCTTCAGCATCAGTCCTTCCAATGAAAATTCAGGACTGATTATCTTTAGAATGGACTTATTGGACTTCCTTGCAGTCCAAGGGACTCTCAAGAGTCATCTCCAACACCACAGTACAAAAGTATCAGTTCTTAGGTACTCAGCTTTCTTTATAATCCAACTCTCACATCTATAAAAGACCACTGGGAAAACAATAGCTTTGACTAGATGGCAAAGTAATGTCTCTGCTTTTGAATATGCTGTCTAGGTTGGTCATAACTTATCTTCCAAGGAGCAAGCGTCTTTTCATTTCATGGCTGCAATAATCATCTGCAGTGATTTTGGAGCTCCCCCAAAAGTAAAGTTAATTACTGTTTCCACTATTTCCCCATCTATTTGCTTGAAGTGATGGGACCAGATGCCATGATCTTAGTTTTCTGAATGTTGAATTTTAGCCAACATTTTCACTCTCTTCTTTCACTTTCATCAAGAGGCTCTTTAGTCCTTCTTAACTTTCTGCCATAGGGTGGTGTCATCTGCATATCTGAGGTTGTTGATATTTCTCCCGGCAACTTTGACTACAGCTTGTGCTTCATCCAGCCCAGCATTTCTCATGATGTACTCTGCATATAAGTTAAATAAGCAAAATGATAATATATAGCTTGACATTATCCTTTTCTTATTTGGAATCAGTCTGTTGTTCCATGTCCAGTTTTAACTGTTGCTTCCTGACCTACATACAGATTTCTCAAGAGGCAGGTCAGATACTCTGTTATTCCCATCTATTTCAGAATTTTCCAGAGTTTGTTGTGGTCCACATAGTCAAAGGCTTTGGCATAGTCAATAAAGTAGAAGTAGATGTTTTATCTTGAACTCCCTTGCTTTTGCTATGATCCAATTGATGTTGGCAATTTGATCTCGGGTTCCTCTGCCTTTTCCAAATCCAGTTTGAACATCTGAAAGTTCACAATTCACGTACTGTTGAAGCCTGGCTTGGAGAATTTTGAGCATTACTTTATGAGTGTGTGAGGTGAGTTCAATTTTGCAGTAGTCTGCACATTCTTTGACACTGCCTTTCTATGGGATTGAAATGAAAACTGACCTTTTCCAGTCCTGTGGACACTGCTGCATTTTCCAAATTTGCTGGCCTATTGAGTGTAGCACTTCCATAGCATCATCTTTTAGGATTTGAAATAGCTCAACTGGAATTCCAGCACATCCACAAGCAAAATGGTTGTCTGAGGAAACCTTATAAATACCTGTGAATAGAAGAGAAAGGCAAAGAAGAAAACTAAAAATATACCCATTTGAATGCAGAGTTCCAAGGAATAGTAAGGAGAGATAAGAAAGCCTTCCTCAGAGATCGATGCAAAGAAATAGAGGAAAACAATAGAATGAGAAAGAAGAGAGATCTCTTTAAGAAAATTGGAGATACAAAGGACACATTTCATGCAAAGATGGGCACAATAAAGGACAGAAATTGTATGGACCTAACAGAAGCAGAAGACATTAAGAAGAGGTGGCAGGAATAAACAGAAGAACTGTACAAAACAGATCTTCACGAGCCAGATAATCAGGATGGTGTGATCACTCACCTAGAGCCAGACATCCTCAAATGTGAAGTCAAGTGGGCCTTAGGAAGCATCACTACGAAAAAGGCTAGTGGAGGTGATAGAAATCCAGTTTAGCTATTTCAAATCCTAAAAGATGATTCTGTGAAAGTGCTGTACTCAATATGTCAGCAAACTTGGAAAACTCAGCAGTGGCCATAGCGCTGGAAAAAGTCAGTTTTCATTCCAGTCCCAAAGAAAGGCAATGCCAAAGAATGCTCAAACTACTGCACAATTGTACTCATCTCACACACTAGTAAAGAAATGCTCGAAACTCTTCAAGCCAGGCTTCAGGAATACGCGAACGGTGAACTTCCAGATGTTCAAGCTGGTTTTAGAAAAGGCAGATGAATCAGTGATCAAACATCTAACATCCACTGGATCATTGAAAAAGCAAGAGAGTTCCACAAAAAACATCTATTTTTGCTTTATTGACTATGACAATGCCTTTGACTGTGTAGATCACAATAAACTGTGGAAAATTCTGAAAGAGATTGGAATACCAGACCGCCTGACCTGCCTCTTGAGAAACCTCTATGCAGGTCAAGAAGCAACAAGGACTCTTAGACATGGAACTGTACATAGAACAAAAGACCGCTTCCAAATAGGAAAAGGAGTATGTCAGGGCTATATATTGTCACCCTGCTTATTTCACTTATATGCAGAGTACATCATGAGAAACGTTGGGCTGGAAGAAGCACAAGCTGGAGTCAAAATTGCCGGGAGAAATATCAATAACCTCAGATATGCAGATGACACCACCCTTATGGCAGAAAGTGAAGAAGAACTAAAAAGCCTCTTGATGAAAGTGAAAGAGGAGAGTGAAAAAGTTGACATAAAGCTCAACATTTAGAAAACTAAGATCATGGCATTCTGTCCCATCACTTTATGGCAACTGAGATGGGGAAACAGTGGAAATTGTGATTGACTTTATTTTTCTGGGCTCCAAAATCACTGCAGATGGTGACTGCAGCCATGAAATTAAAAGACGCTTACTCCTTGGAAGAAAAGTTTTAACCAACCTAGACAGCATGTTGAGAAGCAGAGACATTACTTTGACATCCAGTCAAGGGTATGGTTTTTCCAGTGGTCATGTATGGATTTGAGAGTTGGACTATAAAGAAAGCTGAGCACTGAAGAATTCATCCTTTTAAACTGTGGTGTTGGAGAAGACTCTTGAGAGTCCCTTAGACTGTAAGGAGATCCAACCAGTCCATCCTAAAAGAGATCAGTCCTGGGTGTTCATTGGAAAGACTGATGTTGAAGCTGAAACTCCAGTACTTTGGCCACCTGATGAGAAGAGCTGACTCATTTGAAAAGTGCCGGAGTCCAGCCCCGGCAGGTTCAGAGGTCTTGAGGGATGAGTGGCGTCTGCAAAGTACTGAGCTGAGTCAATGTGTTGATGGTGCAGTCTCTTGTTTGTTGCTGTTGGTTTACAGTTTTATAGCCAAAAAACATCCCCATTACATCACCTATCATTCTATACAATCTTTTATTTTCTATCTTCCATAGCAACCTTATCATTGAGCTCATTCCCCAATCTATCATCTAAACATTTCCCTTGCAGAAGTCAGATTTCTTTGCAATCAGATTTAACAATAGTATGTTTACTATTTGATTGTCTTCAGCATACTTCATCCAATCATGATAAGTACATCAATCTAAGTAGAAAGGTTACATTTCTCTTATCAGGTGCTGCTGTATAGAACCTAGAGGGAAGGGCTAAGCTTGAAATTGTTTTATTCTAGTAACCTCAACCACTACCTGTTTCATTTGGTTCTGACACTCTGGTTCTTATGAGGAAAGAGAACAAAGAGACAGTCTAGCAGCACTACTTTAGCAACAAAACCCTATTAACCTTAAATAGCTACTATAATGAATTCCTATGTCTACACTACCCTAAAGTAATCTATGTCTCCAATTATGTTGGCTACAGTTATGAGCATTCCTAAGTCCCATCCACCCTGGTCTCTTCAAGGAAGGGAGCCTCCACCGTGGAATGGTCAGGGGAGTGGGAGGTGGAAAGGTGACCCAAGTACGAGCCCTTCTGGTGGTTGCCTTGCCATGACCCCCAGAGAACTCTTGGTAAACTTCCCAGTAATGAGTAGGAGGTGTAGTAATCTATTTAAATGTCCCTTTTATTCCTTCTCTGTCCTTGGGGAAGGGAATTCACCTTCCAGATCCTCTGATCAATAAGGTCTGGGGGAATTATCTCAGGATGAATTCTTTCTAACTGGGACTGACCTACTGAGATGAGCTAATGTCCTGAACATGAGCAGAACTCCCAAGAAAAATACCAGGAGGGGCCTTGCCTGGGATGCCCTGATAAAGAAAGTCCGCTTTGCAATTTCCTTCTTGGTCTGTGACCTTGTCATCCGAGCAAGGGGGCACAATGACACCCTGACGGCTCCCAGCAGAAAAGACCCTGATGCTGGGAAAGATTGAGGGCAGGATGAGAAGGGGATGACAAGGATGAGATGGTTGAATGGCATCACCGGCCCAATGGACATCAGTTCGGATAAACTCCAGGGATTGGTGATGAACAGGGAGGCCTGGCATGCTGCAGTTCATGTGGTCGCAAAGAGTTGGACATGACTGAGCAACCGAACTAAACTGAACTGAATACTCTATTTGAGTGTTTCCAATTTGAGGTAGCTTGAAAAGCAAGAGTGCTATTTATGCAATTTATGGTTAAACAATGTTCACAAGTAAGTTAAGCATAAACAATATTTTATTGGGGCATTTGCTATTCTAAGAGAAGTAATTTTCAGTACATTAACAGCATCAATTTGCTAAGTTAATTTGGAAGATTTTTACCTGAAAATTACTGAAGATCCATTAGGTTGTCTGTTCTGCCATACTTTATGATTACAAGTCATTACACCCTCTCTATTTATCGAAAGACTCCTCTTTTTAATATTCTAAAATTTTTCCTTCTCTTCATGTAGAGAGATGATTCATCTGTTCATCTAAGTGTATTTGTAATTCAGTCTTTGCATGAATTAGATTATAGACTCTCACATCAGGCCATGTGCCAAGCACAATGATGCAGAATTTAAAAAATCAGGTAAAATGGAAAAAAAAATAGCCTTTATTTACAATAAATATACATTTACACTTATATGTTATCATGGAGAAACTAAAATAAATCAAAATCATTAGCTACTCTAATTAGAAGAAATAAATTCTATCTCAACTTTATTTACTTATATGAATGGGGATGGGGGGAGTAGAGCAAACTAATAGTGAAAGGAGGGCTGAAGCTTGCATATCCCCCCCTGAGTTCCCTTTTAAGCTATTATTAATGGTTTTAATGTCTCATCTATTTCATGTCATTTATGTAATCAATTGACTTTATAAAAGTATGTGAATCGTTATAAGTTTTAGGTAGTGGGAAAAGGCCAGAAAGAAAATTAAGCAAAAAAAGAAAAATAGAGGAAGAAATAGCACAACTATTTATAAAATAATTCCCTATAAGGACAAATTTAATGGAACTTAAGCAAAACTAGCTATAGTCTTAACCATAGTTAAGACTAACCATAGTGTTTTAGCAGTTTTAGTGGTAACAGGTGTGTAAAAAGTGTGTTTCTATTAATGTATATCCTTGCTAATAAATGGTAGATTAAAATGCTCAGTAACAAAATAAAATTATAAAATAGTGATAAGTAAAAATTGATGAAAATTATATTTATCTGTATGATGGACATACAAAAACAAACTTAAAAAAAAGCAGAGATGGGCACTTTTCTACATAGGAAAACTCTATAATGAAAAGCCAGTTGAACCCATACAAATCTTTCAGTTACATGCTAGTTCAATAAAACTGTAAATCTAATATTATTTGTTGCTTATGCTTAGTCAGTTCAGTCTCTCAGTTGTGTCCAACTCTTTGAAACTTCGTGAACCCAGCACGTCAGGCCTCCCTGTCCATCACCAAATCCCTGAGTCCACCCAAACCCATGTCTATAGAGTTGGTGATGCCATCCAGCCATCTCATCTTCTGTAGTCCCCTTCTCAGCCTGCCCTAAATTCTTCCCAGCATCAGAATCTTTTCAAATGAGTCAGCTCTTCAGATCAGGTGGCCAAAGTACTGGAGTTTCAGTTTCAGCATCAGTTCTTACAATGAAGACCAAGGACTGATCTCCTTTAGGATGGACTTGTTGGAACTCCTTGCAGTCCAAGGGACTCGTTGGATCTCCTTGCAGTCCAAGGGACTCTCAAGAGTCTTCTCCAACACCACAGTTTAAAAGGATGAATTCTTTGGTGCTCAGCTTTCTTTATAGTCCAACTCTCACATCCATACATGACCACTGGAAAAACCATAGCCTTGACTAGACAGACCTTTGTTGGCAAAGTAATGTCTCTGCTTTTTAATAGGCTCTCTAGATTGGTCATAACTTTCCTTCCAAGGAGTAAGTGTCTATTAATTTCATGACAGCAATCACCATCTGCAGCAATTTTGGAGCCTAGAAAAATAAAGTCAGCCACTGTTTCTACTGTTTCCCCATTTATCTCCCATGAAGAGATGGGACAGAATGCCATGATCTTAGTTATCTGAATGTTGAGTAATAAGCCAAATTTTTCACTTTCCTCTTTCCCTTTCATCAAGAGGCTCTTTAGTTCTTCACTTCTTGCCATAAGGGTGGTGTTATCTGCATATCTGAGGTTATTGATATTTGTCTTGGCAATCTTAATTCCAGCTTGTGCATCTTCCAGCCCAGCATTTCTCATGATGTACTCTGCATATAAGTGAAATAAGCAGGGTGACAATATATAGCCCTGACGTACTCCTTTTCCTAATTGGAAGCAGTCTTTTGTTCTATGTGCAGTTCCATGTCCAAGAGTCCCTGTTACTTCCTGACCTGCATAGAGGTTTCTCAAGAGGCAGGTCAGGTGGTCTGGTATTCCAATCTCTTTCAGAATTTTCCACAGTGTATTGTGATCCACACAGTCAAAGGCTTTGGCACAGTCAATAAAGCAGAAATAGATGTTTTCTTCTGGAATTCTCTTGCTTTTCTATGATACAATGCATGTTGGCAATTTAATCTCTGATACCTCTACCTTTTCTAAATTCAGCTTGAACATCTGGAAGTACGCCGTTCATGTATTGTTGAAGCCTGGTTTGGAGAATTTTAAGCATTACTTTACTAGCATGAAATGAAAGCAATTGTGCAGTAGTTCGAACATTCTTTGGCATTGCCCTTCTTTGACATTGGAATGAAAACTGTCCTTCTCCAGTCCTGTGACCACTGCTGTATTTTTAATATTTGCTGGCATATTGAGTGCAACACTTTCACAGTGTCATCTTTCAAGATTTGAAATATCTCAGCTGGAATTCCATTACCTCCACTAGCTTTGTTTGTATTGATGTTTCCTAAGGCCCACTTGACTTCACATTCCAGGATGTCTGGCTCTAGATGAGCGATCACTCCATCGTGATTATCTGGGTCGTGAAGGTTTTTATATATATATATATATATATATATACAGTTCTTCTGTGTATTCTTGCCACCTCTTCTTAATATCTTCTGCTTCTGTTAGGTCCATACAATTTCTGTCCTTTATTGAGCCCATCATTTCATGAAATGTTCCCTTGGTATCTCTAATATTCTTGAAGAGATCTCTATTCTTTCTCATTCTATTGTTTTCCTCTATTTCTTTGCATGATCACTAAGGAAGGCTTTCTTTTCTTTTTATTTTTTAATTGTATTTTTGCTTTATTTTATTTTTTTTGACTTAAAGAAAACTTTATTTTTTCCTTTTTTTTAAATTGTAACAAATTCAAGAAAGACTTTTTTCTTTACATTGTTGTGTTGGTTTTGCCATACATTAACATGAATCTGCCATGGGAATACATGTGTTCCCCTTCCAGAACACCCCTCCCACCTCCTTCCAGATTCCATCTCTCTGGGTCATCCCAGTGCACCAGCCCTGAGCACCCTGTATCAAGCATCAAACTTGGGCTGTCGATTCATTTCACATATGATAATTTACATGTTTCAGTGCTGTTCTCCCATATCATCCTACCCTCACCCTCTCCCATAGAGTCCAAAAGACTGTTCTATACATTTGCATCTCTTTTGCTGTCTTGCATACAGGGTTTTCGTTAGTATACTGTATTGTCGTTTTTCTTCTGGCTTACTTCACTCTGTACAATAGGTTCCAGTTTCATCCACCTCATTAGAACTGATACAAATGTATTCTTTTTAATGTCTGAGTAATATTCCATTGTGTATATGTACCAGACCTTCCTTATCCATTCGTCTGCTGACTTACATCTAGGTTGCTTCCATGTCCTGGCTATTGTAAACAGTGCTGTGATGACCATTGGGGTACATGTGTCTCTTTCAATTCTGGTTTCCTCGGTGTGTATGTTCAGCAGTGGGATTTTTGGGTCATATGGGGAGCATATGTAGTCAGTGCTAACTGCAGGGATTTAATCTGTTACTCCTGTCAGTTTCAAAGAAGTTCCCTCTGATTATTTTAGTGTCTTCTGTTTGCTGTTCTCTTCAGTGTCTATTTCCCACCCTGACACAAGGTGGGTGGTGGTGGTCACTTTTTTGGGCTCACTTGTTCAGTCGTGCTGTGGGGCAGGGAGGAACACTGCAAACAGATATCACTGCCATGTGCTCACAGTGATTCAGTCACTCTAGGGTTTGTCCCCACTTACAGCATGTGTGCTTTCCCAGCCCACACTGCTCAGGCTGTAGATGGCTCCACTGGGTGCAGCCTGGCATGAGCCCCTCGAGTTGCCTGCACTTCCCAGGTCTGAGCAGCCCAGCATGACTGGGGGCTGTGGCTTCTCCCCTCCCCCGTCCCAACTGCTTGGTTTTCTGGGTGTGCAACTGGGCGTGCCTTCTCAGATGTGTGGAGAGCTGATCTCCACAGATGAGAGCAGATGAGAGGCGACCATCCAGAATCCCAAGAAGTCTTGGTTAGCAGCGAAGTCTGCCTGCGGTTTGGTGGAGGATGCCTCTCTGGAACCGTGATCGCGCCCTGCGGCTCTGGCTGCCCTTGCCTGCCTGTCTCTGGCGGGGGATGGGCAGGTCCACAGCCTGCAGCTGACTAGCTCCACGAAGCTCTTTGTTCTGTGAGCAGGCCTGGTAGTGGCTTTTCCTGGGAAAGCTATTCCACAGCCTAGGTTGCTATCTCAGGCTAGTTCCCTCGGGTTGCCCTCGGGGCATTCAGCCTCATTCCTTACTCAAAGTGGTTGCAGCCTGCCCCTCCCTGAGCATCCCATGCTTGTAGTGGGGGATGGGGCGTCTTAGCGGCTCTGCTGGGAGTTGCAGTTAGGAAGGTAATCTGTGGGGTTGCTTTATTTATTTATTTATTTTCCCAATTATTTTGCCCTCTAAGACTCGCCACAGATCCGCCAGGGAGAATGTTTCCTGGTGTTCGAAAACTTCTCTCTTTTTTAAGACTCCCTTCCTGGGACAGATCTCCATCCCTACCTCTTTCGTCTCTCTTTTTATTTTTTACATTTTGTCCTACCTCCTTTCGAAGACAATGGGCTGCCTTTCTGAGTGCCTAAAGTCCTCTGCCAGCATTGAGAAGTTGTTTTGTGGAGTTTGCTCGGATTTTAAATGTTCTTTCTGTGTATTTGTTGGGGAGAAAGTGGTCTCTCCGTCCTATTCCTCCACCATCTTAGGACCCACTGAGGAAGGCTTTCTTATCTCTCCTTGCTATTCTTGGAACTGTGCATTCAAATGGGTATATATTTCCTTTTCTCCTTTGCTTTTCGCTTCTTGTCTTTTCACAGCTTTTTGTAAGGCCTCCTCCGACAGCCATTTTGCCTTTTTTCATTTCTTTTTCTTGGGGATTATCTTGATTCCTGTCTCCTCTACAATGTCACGAACCTCCATCCATAGTTCTTCAGGCATTCTGTCTATCAGACCTAGTCCTTTAAATCTATTTCTCACTTCCACTGTGTAGTCGCAAGGGATTTGATTTAGGTCATACCTGAATGGTCTAGTGCTTGCATATGTACATTGCTTTTATTCACCAGTTTATCCAAGAAATATTTATTGACCACTTTCTACGTGTCACTCACTTCACTGTATACAGTGGACACCATGATTGGGAAAACAGGCAATGGCCCTGTGTTCATAGATGTAAGTTCTCTTGAAACAAGACAAAAAAATCACAGTTAACAAACAAGCCAGAAATCTTGGAAAACCCTCAGACGTGCTGTATTAGAGAAGTGCTGTGACAGTACCTACCACTCTGCTATGTGCTAGAAACTGGGATTGTTTCCAGGGATCTGCAGATACCCACCCCTAGGGAAATATTCCAAGAGTTTCTCTTTGACTTCAACACATAGACAGTTTCCTCACAGAATCATGGGGATGGTAAGAATGGATAAGTTGATGATGCATCTTGAGGTCAATAGCACTTGTTGATTAAGTGGATTACGGGGAGAAGAGAACAGCCAAGGAAAACTCCTGAAATATATTTTGTGACAATGAGTGGCAGGTGCCTATCTAGATAGAATTCTTCATTTGTAATACAGAAGTATCTGCCTAAATCCCCCTTCAAGTACAGTCCCATAACTTGTCTCTCTTTTGCAACGAGCTTGTAGAAAGAACTGCCCGTACGTGCTTTCAATGATTCTCATACTTTCTCCTAGGAGCCAAGTTGTCTCAATGGGTACTCGTCTGGTTCAGGTCAGGAGAGCCCCCTCCAATGCCAAATTGAAAGATCAAATCTCAGTTGTCAGCAGTAGGCATAATTGACATGCCTTCCTCCTTAAAAATTATTTTCACTTGACTTTCAAAATATTACTGCTTTGGTTTTCCTCTCACAACATTGGCATTAAAAAAAGGAAAGTCTATGAGAAGAATCCAAAAAATGGGAAATAGACTACATGTTGGAGAGAGACAAATTCCTAAAAAAAAAAAAAAAAAAAAAAAAAAAAAAAAAAGTAAAAGGAGAATTTTTGGGAACATGGTACGTATACTATTTTTTCCCTTTTAAATTGATAAGGCATGTTTATTGCCCAGAATCTGATCTACTTTGCTGAATGATTCATGTAGTCTTGAGAAGAATGTGTACTCTGCTATTATTGGATGATATCAGTTATATCCAGTTGATGAGTGGAATTGTAGAGTTAAACCATGTCCTTACTGATTTCTGATATGGGAGTGTTTAAATTTCCAACAGTAATAGTGGGTGCATCTATTTCTGCTTGCAGGCCTATTAGATTCTACCTTTTTTATTAAATTGCTGGGCCAGACATTTTTAAGATTTTTAAACACTCTTAGAGAATTGATTAATTTATCATTATGTAATGCCCTTGTTTTAAAGTCTGCACTATGTGAAATGAGTATAATATAGCTACTCCTGTCTTCTTTTGCTTTTAATCTGCATGTGTTTTATATTTAAAGTGAGTTAGGTTTTTTATTTTGACCCACTTTGATAATCTCTGCCTTTTGATTTATAAACTGGAATTAAAAAATTATTGATACAGTTGGAGTAATATTGACTCTATTTGTTACTGTGTTCTATTTTTTACGTTTTCCGTTTTTCCTATTTTCTCTTCTACCCTTTTTCTGTCTTTCATGGTTTTAATTGATCTTTTCATTTGATTTTATTTTCTTTCTTTTCTTAACATATTAATTGTGCTACTTTTTAAACTTCTTTAGTGGTTACCCTAGAGTTTGCAATATGTATTTACAGCTAATCCAAGATCACTTTCAAATAACACTATTCTGTTTCATGGGTAATATGAATACCTTATAATAATAAATACTCCTAACTCCTTTCTCTAGTTCATTTCATTATTTTTATTTATGTCACATATATATGCAAATATACATGTATATATATATATATATATATCATAATCAAATATATTCTTGACATTGCTATTTTGAAGAAACTTTTATTAGAGTAATTAATAATAAGACAAAAATATTTTACTTTTGCCTTCATTTATTCTTTCTTTGCTTATTGTATCTTTATATAGATCCAAGTTTCTGATCTATGTCATTTTCCTGTCACTAAAGAACTTTTATTTTTTTTTTAACATTTTTTTGCAAAGTAAGTGTACTAGAAACAAATTCCCTCAATTTTTGTTTGAGAAGTCTTCATTTCTTTTTCACTTTTGAAGGATTATTTCACAAGGTATAGAATTCTTGTTTTGTTTTGTGTATGTGTGTGTGTTTTCTCCCAACACTAAATATGTCAATCTATTCTCCTTGCTTATCTAGCTTCTGAGGAAAAGTCAGATATAACTCTTATTTATGCTTCTGTATAGATAAGGCAGTTATACCTTCCTGATTTCTTTCAGAATTTTTTATATCTTTGATTTTCTGTTGTTTGAAGACTGTGCTAAATATAGTTTTGGGAACATTTATCTTTATTGATGTGCTCTGAGCTTTCTGGATCTGTGGTTTGGTATCTGACATTAGTTTGCAATAATTCTCAGTTATTGATATTTTAAATATTTCTTATGCTTATTCTCTCTTTCTTTTCCTTTTGATATTCCCAGTATGCATATATTATACCATTTGTAATTCTTAGATAATATTTTTCAGCCTTTTTATTTATTTTTTTGTTTGTTTGTTTTAAAAATTTCTATTGAAGTATGCTCAAGCTCAGAGGTTCTTACCTTGGTTGTAAACAATCTGCTAAGCCCATCAAAGGTAATTTCATTTGTCTAATATATAGATATATATTAGCCTTACCATTTCTTTTGGATTCTTTCTGAGTTCCATCTCTTTGCTACATTGTCCATCTTTGCTAATACACTGTCTACTTCTATCATTGGGCTCCTCTTGTGAATCAGCTGGTAAAGAATACGTCTGCAATATGGGAGACCTGCCTTCGATCCCTGGGTTGGGAAGATCCCCTAGAGAAGGGAAAGGCTACCCACTCCAGTATTCTGGCCTGGAGAATTCCATGGAATAGTCCATGAGGTCATAAAGCTTCAGACACGAATGAGCGACTTTCAGTTCACTTCAATCATTGGAGCCCTTAGCATAGCAATTATAATTGTTTTAAATTTTCAGTCTGATAATTCTAATATCCCTGTCATGTCTAGCTCTGATGCTTGCTCCATCTCTTCAGACTGTTATATCTAGACCTGATGTGCTGTGTAAGATGAACTGGTGTAAAAGGACATTAGTAACATGGTGGTGAAGTATGGGAGAAAGGGAAGCTTCTTATAGTTGTTTCTTTCAGTCCTCAGTCTTTCAGTGAACCTACACTTCCTGACTGTGAACTTCAGAAGTATCTCTCAGTTTTCTTCTTTGTCCTTAGAAGCCACAAAATGACTTTAAGTGGGCTAGAAGTTGATTTCCCCTTCCCCATGTGGAAGCCTTTGATTACCTATGGGCTTCCCTCATACCTCAGTTGCATTGCAGGAGACCCCAGTTCAATTACTGGGTCAGAAAGATCCCCTGGAGAAAGGATAGGCTACTCACTCCAACATTCTTGGGCTTCCCTTGTGGCTTAGCTGGTAAAGAATATGCCTGCAATGCCAGAGACCTGGGTTCAGTCCCTGGGTTGGCAAGGTATCCTTGAGAAGGGAAAGGCTACCTATTCCAGTATCCTGGCCTGGAGAATTCAGAGTCCAACAGAACTGAATGACTTTCACTTCCACTCTTATCACCTATGGCCGCTGTCCCTTTTTCTTCTTCACTGAATTCTGTGTGTGAGAATGAGTTGCTTTGTTAATTCTTTTGCCCATTTTGGAAAGGATATACATATTTTTAAGCTATTCATCTAGCTTTATATTTGAGAGTTGTATATTTCATCTTTTATATATGGGGCAAATATTTTTCTTTCAATTGGGCACTTTGTAGGTGATTTTTTGAAGTATAGAATTTATTTATCTGAGTTTTTTCTTTTCTTTTTTAAAAAATTTTATGTCATATTTCATTATAGAGTAGTTCTTTTCTTTAGGTTGACATTTTGATGCATTTGAATTTCATTTTCTTGTTTGTTGTTTGCAGTTTAATATTATTCATGTAATTTTGGATGTACAAAAGTTTTACACTTTTATATAAATAATTCATTAAACTAATTTCTTGCTTTGGCATAGAATTCTACCTGTCATTGTCATTATGAATAAAAGTGAGAGGTCACCTACTCTGTGAGGAGGGGTCTTGCTGGTGTCATGCTTATTGATTGGGTTATATTTTATATCCACTCAAATGCAACATCCAGGAGTATCTGGACTCAGCATTCCATCCAGGACCTGACACATAGGCAGTCAGCACACATTTGAGACAAGGGAGGGCAAGCCTGGCCAGGCAGAATAGAAGGGGAGGGTTGAATTAATGGCAGAGTGTTCTACATATGTTCTTTTACAGGAGTTTTATGGTTTCTGGTCTGACATTTAAGTCTTTAATCCATTTGGAGTTTATTTTTGTATAAAGTTTTAGAGAAAGTCCTAATTTTGTTCTTTTTTTTTTTTCTCCTAATTTTGTTCTTTTACAAGTAACTTTCCAGTTTTCCTAGCTCTACTTACTGCAAAGATTGTCCCTCTCCATTGTATATTCTTGCCTGCTTTGTCACAGATTGGTTGGTCATAAATACATGGGTTTATATTTAGGCTTTCTATCCTATTCCACCAATTTGTGTCTGTTTTTGTGCCAGTACCATGGTATTTTGATTACTGTATCTTTGTCATATAGTGTGAAGTCAGGGACCTGGACATCTCAGGCTCTGTTCTTTTATTCTCAAGATTATTTTGACAATCCTGAGTCTTTTGTGGTTTCATACAGATTTGAAGGTTATTTGTTCTAGTTCTGTGAAAAATGTCATGGGTATTTTGACAGAATTACATTAAATCTGTAGATTGATTTGGGTAGTATGGGCATTTTAGCAATATTAATTCTTCCAATCCAAGAGTGTGGGATATCTTTCCACTTCTTTATGTCATTTTTAAATATCTTCATCAATGTATTAACATTTCAAAGTATAAGTCTTTCACCTCAGTGATTAAGTTTATTCCTGAGTATTTTATTCTTTTTGATGCAACTTTAAAGGTGATTGTTTTCTTGTTCCCTCTTTCTGATAGTTCATTGTGTATAGAAAAGCAATAGATTTCTATATATTGTATTTTTCAACTTTACTGAATTTATTTATTTGTAAAAGAAGCTAAAGTATTTTGGAGGTCTTTAAAAGTGTTGTGGACCCCTAGCATTGTGCTAACATTGTCTCTTCCTCTCCCTACCTCCACCCTCTGTTTCCCCTTCTCACCTTCTTATCTTCTTCTCTACCCCCAGTTTCCTCCTCTCCTCTCCTGCTCTCTCCTCCTGTTCCTGCTTGTTTTTTCTTTTAAATTTTTAGATCTCCCTGTTAAATAAGATATTCTTTCCTCACCGATACAGAATAGCTCCATTTTCATATACAAAATTCTTACAAAATTATAGTCTCTGAGTTCACTACCCTGTTTCTTCAATCACATTTTCTGGGCTCTTTCAATTACTATAATTTCTTCCTAATTTTATATTTGGAAATACAAACTATCCTTTTCTTCCTTTCAATATTTCATTACTGTTTCTACAAATGTATTCCTCTGGATATTTCTCAAATGCATGCTGCTGCTGCTGCTGCTGCTGCTGCTGCTGCTAAGTCACTTCAGTTGTGTCCGACTCTGTGTGACCCCATAGACGGCAGCCCACCAGGATCCCTCTTCCCTGGGATTCTCCAGGCAAGAACACTGGAGTGGGTTGCCAGTTCCTTCACCAATACATGAAAGTGAAAAGTGTTAAAAAAAAAAAAAAAAGTGTAAGTAAAGTCGCTCAGTCTTGTCTCACTCTTAGCGTCCCAAAGGACTGCAGCCTACCAGGCTCCTTCCCACTGGGTTTTCCAGGCAAGAGTACTGGAGTGAGTTGCCATTGCCTTCTCCCAAACATATGTTAACAGATCTTTAAAATATTTTGGGGCTTTTAATTAATTTAAAAAAGTTGTATAAACAGATTTGTGAAGAATTGACATGTTCAGTATTGAACATGTGATAAAAAGGACAATTACGGTTTTCTACCAAATAATCTTTATATTATTGACTTTATCCTTTAATGTAATTTGCACTATAATAACTCATTTTTAAGGGCCAATCCATTTCTTGGCATTGGCCAGATCGTTTCTTTGAAACAGTGGCTGCTCTGTAATTTTCTGAGCTGCTTTTAAAGAGTATCTAAAAGAAGACAAATCCTTGAGAAGAAGAGTGTTTGCAAGGTGTAGTGAGGGGACCTTCAGCAGCCTGGCACAGACATGACTTCTCTTCAAGGGACTTATCAGGAAATGAAAGACAGGGGTTGCCATCCAGTGTTTTTCCTCATTGATCAACCACCTTGAATTTTGTTCAAAATTGTGAAGAAAAATAACAATGCAAATTCATAATATAAAATGAGAACTTATCATTAAAAAATAAAACTACACTAAGTGAAAGAATAAGGAGCAGATTCATCAGGTAGAGACTGTGGATCACATCTTTATTCCTTAACACCTCCCAATGACAGTCACTTTTTACATAAACAAACCCAAACCACTCCAAGAATAGCGTTGTGCATAAAAGGGGAAGAAGGGCAGATAGGCAAGAGATACCTTAATGTATTCAAAAAGGAAGGGAGATATATGAGAGGAAAGAGAAGTCAAAAGAATTTTGAAAAAGAACAAAGTTGGAAGAAATAATACTACTTGTTTCAAAATTTACTATAAAGCCGCAGTAGTCAAAAGTGTAAAAGAATTGAAGAGAATAATAAATCAAGAGATAAGACCAATGAAAATATAGTCAACTGATATTCTGATGAAAGTTACAAAGACAATTCAGTATAAAAAGGATAGTTCTAGAGTTAAATAATTTTATATCCTTACACACAAAAAATGAACAAAACTTCACAATGTATATTAAAAATTAAGTAAAAATAAATTGTACATCTAAAAGTAAATGAAAAACTATAGAACTTCTAAAGGATCAGAAGAGAAAAATATTCATGACCGTGAGTGACACAAAGAGATTTTAAATATAACACCAGAAGCACAGACCATAAAATTAAGAAAAAAAATGTGTTAAATTAGAATTGGTCAAAATTTAAAATATTTCCCCTGCTAAAAACAGCATTAAGAGAATGAAAAGACAAACACCAGGTTAGGAGAAAACATTTGGAAGTCAAATTTGTAACAAAGTACTTGCCTTCAGAATATTTACGGGTGTATTAAAACTCAAAAAAAGAAAAAAAAAATCCTTAATTTTTATACTGGGAACATGATCTAAACAGATACTTTCCCAAGATCTACAAATTGAAATTTGGTTTATTAAAATTTATTCAACATCATTATCCCTAGGAAAAAGTTAAACCACAAAGAGATATATAACAAAGCTACTAGAATGGTTAAAATTTTATGAAGTAATGATAATATCTTATCATAAAAAGTAATGATAATGATGATTCTGTTAAAATGCTGCACTCTATATGCCAGCAAATTTGGGAAACTTAGTGGTGGCCACAGGACTGGAAAGGGTGAGTTTTCATCCCAATCCCTAAGAAAGGCAATGCCAAAGAATGTACAAACTACCACACAATTTCACTCATTTCACATGCTAGCAAAGTAATGCTCAAAATTCTTCAAGCTAGGCTTCAACAGTATGTGAACCGAGATGTTCACAGATGTTCAAGCTGGATTTAGAAAAGGCAAAGGAACCACAGATCAAATTGCCAACATCTGTTGGATCATAAGAAAAGCAAGAGAATTCCAGAAAAACATCTACTTTAGCTTCATTGACTATTTTAAAGCCTTTGACTGTGTGGAACACAACCAACTGTGGAAAATTTTTCTAGAGATGGGAGTACCAGACCATCTTACCTGACTCCTGAGAAACCCATATGCAGGTCAAGAAGCAACAGTTAGAATCGGACATAAAACAAAGGACTGGTTCCAAATTGGGAAATGTGTAAGTCAAGGCTGTATATCGTCATCTTGCTTATTTAACTTGGAGAAGGTGATGGTAACTCACTCCAGTACTCTTGCCTGGAAAATCCCATGGACGGAGGAGCCTGGTAGGCTGCGGTCCATGGGGTCGCTAAGATTTGAACACAACTGAGAGACTTCACTTTCATTTTTCACTTGCGTGCATTGGAGAAGGAAATGGCAACCCACTCCAGTGTTCTTGCCTGGAGAATCCCAAGGATGGAGGAGCCTGGTGGGCTACTGTCTATGGGGCCACACAGAGTCAGACACGACTGAAGCGACTTAACAGCAGCAGTTCATTTAACTTATATGCCGAGTACATCAGGCATAATGCTGGACTGGAAGAAGCACAATTTGGAATCAAGATTTCTTGGAGAAATGTCAGTAATCTCAGATATGGCAGAAAGTGAAGAAATAAAGACCCTCTTGATGAAAGTGGCAGAGGAGAGTGAAAAAGCTGGCTTTAAAGTCAACATTCAAAAAACTAACATCATGACATCCAGTCCCATCATTTTAAGCAAATAAATGGGGAAACAGTGGAAACCGTGAAAGACTTGATTTTCTTGGGCTCCAAAATCACTGCAGATGGTGACTGCAGCCATGAAATTAAAATATATTTGCTCCTTGGAAGAAAAGCTATGACAAACATCTGTGCTTAGTCAGTCATTCAGTTATGTCTGACTCTTTGCAACCCCATGTATTGTAGCCTGTCAGGCTCCTCTGTCCATGTGGATTCTCCAGTCCATGTCAATGTATGGCAAAATCAACACAATAATGTAAAGAAAAAAAAATAATTAACTAATTTAAAAAAAAGAAAGAATAAAGACCAAGATCTTTAAAAACTTAAAAAAAAAAAAAAAAATACTGGAGTGGGTTGCCATGCCCTCTTCCAGGGGATCTTCCCAACCCAGGGATCAAATCCAGGTCTCTCATATTGCAGGTAGATTCTTAAACATATGAGCCACTAGGGAAGCCTTGACAGCCTAGACAAACCTAGACAATATATCCAAAGGCAGAGACATTACTTTGCCAACAAAGGTCCATCTAGTCAACCATGTGATTTTTTCCAGGAGTCATATATGGAAGTGAGAGATGGACAATAGAGAAGGATGAACGTCATAGGACTGATGCTTTTGAATTGAGGTATTGGAAAAGATGCTTCAGAGTCTCTTGGAATGCAAAGAGATCTAATCAGTCAATCCTAAAGGAAATTTATCCTGAGTATTCACCGGAAGGACTGATTCTGAAGTTGAAGCTCCAATACTTGGCCACCTGGTGCAAAGAGTCGACTCAAAGGCAAGATGAGAAGAGGATGATAGAGGATGAGAAAGGTTGATTGGCATCACTGACTCAGTGGACATGAGTTTGAGCAAGCTCCAGGAGATGCTGAAGGATTGGGAAACCTGGTGTGCTGTAGTCCATGGGATTGCAAAGAGACGGACACAACTAAGCAACTGAACAAAAACAATGATAATATCAGCTGCTAGTGAGGATCTTGGGGAACTGAAAGTACTCTTATGTGTTGCTTGTAGGTACACAAAATGGTGCAAATACTGGAAAAGAGTTTGTAGTTTCCTAACAAATTAAATATATGCTTATGATATGACCCAGCATCCTGATCGTGCAATGGCTACTGTGAGCTTGTTGAACAATCTTTGATCACATAAATTACTTTATGGTGAAATCAAAACTAAAACAAAAGGCAGCTGTGACATAAAGAATGTGTACACATTGGGATTGGCATCTGGTGGTTGAATATTACTAGGTCTTGTCATCTTTGTTCAATATAACTTTGGACAAATTATTAACCTTATTAAGTGTGTGTGTGTGACTTGTAAATTAAATGGAGACATACCAATCTTGCGATCATACATTAATATGAATATTTTTAACAGTTGTTAAGTGACTTTTACTTTACATGATAATGTTTAGGGGATTTTGTGCTATCATTATTACAATCACTATTGTCATCTATATTTTCTTATTACCATTCTGAAAGTTTTTGGTCACATTGCAAAAATAAAAATATACAATGAAAGTTATCAAAAGATGGTATAGAAGGCTGTGATGCACCTCTTTCTGCTCACAAAGTGGTCCTTTTTCCTTTTAGAGCATGGATGCTCACTTGAGTCAAGAGCAAGAGTCAGGGTAAAGATCCCATGGATGTATTTTTCTTTTTCCTGTTTAACCAAATCATCTTTTTTTTTTTTTTTTTCCTCAGAGCTATAACTACCCACTTAATTTCTGAAAACAGGTATACTTTATGGGGCTGTGTATTTTAATCATTATTTTCTTTTATCTCTAAGCTGTGTCAAAGAAATTAATTATATAAACATTTGTTAATTAAGCTTTTTATTGCTCAAAATATTATTATATACTTAGTGTTTTATTGAGTGGAGTGAGTTCAGAATCAAATCCATTAGCCCCTCCCAGGGAAAATTTTTGAATCCGAGTTCATCCTGATATTTACAATATATTTTAGTATAATATCACATTTAATGGAGAAGGCAATGGCAACTCACTCTAGTATTCTTGCCTGGAGAATCCCAGGGGCCGGGGAGCCTGGTGGGCTGCCATCTATGGGGTCACACAGAATTGGACATGACTGAAGCGACTTAGCAGCAGCAGCAGCATCACATTTAATTTGTGTAGTTGGGCAACTTGATACACTGTACCCACTTTTACATTGCTGCTAGGATTTTTTGACTGATATGTCCTATTATTTAGTTTAAATATTGGTATTATATAGGACTTGTATTTGTTCAGCTGTGAAAAATGATTTTATCTTGTTTCAGCATTATTCTTAGTAATTATTAAATAATTAAAGTATGTGTTTGAATTCTTTAACATTGATTAATAGGCTTTTTACTTTTGAAATTTTATGTTATACTATATTTTTCAGTAAGTTCTGTGAGACATTTTAATGATTTAAATGTAAATAGCCATTCAATTTAGTGATTATTTTCCCACCATCTCCATTCTAGTGAGCTCCTTGATGCCATAGTTCAGTTTAGAATGTTTACAAAATTTCTAGAAGCACTATTTAATTTGTATAAGGCATGGCCATAATTAAAATGTAGATAACTAGAAAAAATAGAAACCTGACAAAGAATTAAAGATTCCATTAGTGCTCTGGAACCTTACAAATCATCAATTAAAGAAAATACTGAAAATACTAATCTTGGCACAGTATTGATCCTCCCATGCACTTCAGCCTCTCTATAAATAGTTTTTTAAAAACATACAAATTAAGTGGACTAGGAAGGAAAAGCAACCCTTGGTTTACTAAACAGGGTTGGAGAGAGTTTTATTATTGCTTTCTTCCTAGGGCTTAACAGATGCCAGAAGAATCCATTTAGATAAACCAAGATAGCTATACTATAGTTTCACAATTCATTAACTTAAATAGTCAATTTCCACGAATTAACCAATTAGTCAATTTTATGTCAATTGACAATTGTTCTTTAATTTATAAAACGCTAAATCAATACATTTACTTCAATGTCTTGGGACTGTTACTTTAATGAAATTAAATCAACTGACAAAATTATTAAAATAAAGAATTCTTTATATAAACCATAAAGTTGACAAATGATAGAATATTTACATAGTTCAGTAGGTATTTCATCCAAAAATATAAAAGAATGAAATAAAAAAGAAATTACAGTAATAACTCTCAACATTTTAAAGTGCTATTTAAACTGTATGTGGTAATTTGCAATTCAAATAAATCACTATTTGCCTTCACCAAGGCTTGAAGAGGAAAAATAAAAACTGCCATATATACATTCTCCTCCAGCTCAGCTAATGCTCATATCCTTCCTCTCTTAGAGAAGAAAGGGAGGGAAAATGGGAGGGTGAAGATAGATAAATTAAATTTAGAGAAATCAGGGAAAAAAGAGGAGTGAGAGACAAGTTTCAAGGAACATTATGACTGATCCATATGCAATCAGAAGAAGAAGGATAAATTCACAAACAAAAAGAGAAAAGGATAGGATACTCTTCTATCCTATCCTCCTGTCTCCTTCTTCAATCTTCCAATTGTAGTTATATATATATACACACACACACATATATTCTTTATGGCTCAAGTCCCCTTTTACATAATTTTACATATGAATAGAATTCATGTGAAAATCCATACCTATGTAGTATATCATTTTGCATCTTATTGAGATTAAGTTTTGCCAAAAGCAGATAAAACAAACAGAATACATTATATTTGCTTCCCTTCCCAAAGAGCTATAGAAAATATTAACCATGATTAGAAATAGAAATGGCAGTCTATTGGTAATAGCTTACAGTTACAGATGTTGGTTTTGTGATTTCCGAGGAAGATTTAGCTTCAAGTCCAGGGACCCGGGTTGATCACTCAAAAGCTTTTGTGTAGCAGAGTTTTATTAAAATATAAGAAAAAGCTTCTGACACAGACAGCAGAAGGGGGACAGAGAGTGCCCCCCTCACCAGTCTTATCAAGGCCTTATATACTTTTTTTCAGATCCACTCCCACAACATACATCTTAAATTAACAAGGTTAGAATGAACATTAGAAAGATTTTACCAGACCCATTCCCATTATATATATTTTAAGATGAAAGGATTAGTCAGAATGTTCTTTTTAAGAAGAAATGTGTCCTTGAGCAAGATACATTGTTATATTGACTAAGACAAAACAATATAGAAAAGAATGTTTGTCCTTTTCTCCTTGAGAGCTCCAGACCCCTTTCTCCTTCTCAAGGGCTCCAGACTCCTTTCTCCTTCTCAGGAACCCTGGACTTCTTATCAACCTACCTGAAATTGAATCTCTCATTACTTTCTTTTTTTGAAATTAAGAGTTATTACACATCTATTTATTAGTAATATGTAATCATAAAGACTGGAGATCTTGTGAAAAACTGCTGCTATATATCTATCTCTCAGCTAAAGTGAAGTTGCTTAGTCATGTCTGACTCTTTGCAACCCCATGGACTGTAGCCTGCCAGGCTCCTCCATCCATGGGATTTTCCAGGCAAGAATACTGGAGTGGGTTGCCATTTCCTTCTCCAAGCTAGACCTATGTTTTTGAGTTGGTATGTTTCATAGAAAAGGAAGGGAATTGAATGTCTTTGGCTTGAATATCTGCTTAGCTATTGGTTTAGTAAGTTTGCACAAAAGACCTCTTCAAGCTCGTTTTTTCAGCTGTAGAGTTGGATATTCTTTTTGTATGATTATTGTATTAAATTAGAAAACATCAAGTTATTTGCACCATGCAAGTATATAATGTCCTTTGCAGAGTATTTGTTGCATTTGTACTTTGACTGGACTCACAGCTGGTCTTACTGGGAGGATTTTCTGTGAGGGTATGTCTCCAAAGTCAAGGGGATTCCTAATGTATTTCACTGACAATCATTTTTCTCTATATTTTCTATTTGATTCTTGGTCTCGTAGACCACTGAGATATAAGCAGACCATTGTCACTTCCTGCATAGCCTTGTTCCTTTATATATTTGTGAGTCAGTGCTATTGCCTTGAACCCAAGTAACATTGAGATCAATACCACATTCCTCCCATGAACTTTGCCACAGCTAAGGAAGTCAGTTCACCCTTTCTGCCTCACCTTTTCTGTGACTTCAGGATACCTAATTGTCTCCATTTTTTCTAGCTACTCCTAGCAGTCTTCAGCATCTGATAAATCAATGTTTCCTCACATTTTGGCAAGCCATATGTCCTAAATTTCACCTGGATGTGGTAACCCAGATCAAGTCTTATATTTGAATTTTCTATTTCAGTATATTTTTACAGTGAACTAGATATTAGAATCATAGATTGCTGTTGTCAACATATCTTGTTTGGTCCAGTCTTGGCTAGCTCAACATGGTCCAAGTGAAAGAAGCTGCAATCAATAAAACTCAAATTTCAAATATAACACCTGAAATTTAGAATCATATCACCAAAATTATTTTTGGTCCATGCCATGAAACTGAATTCAGTTCAGTTTAGCTCAGTTACTCAGTGGTGCCTGACTCTTTGTGACCCCATGAATTGCAGCATGCCAGGCCTCCCTGTCCATCATCAACTCACGGAGTCTACCCAAACCCATGCCCATCGAGTCGGTGATGCCATCCAGCCATCTCATCCTCTGTCATCCCCTTCTCCTCCTGACCATAGCCTTGACTAGACAGACCTTTGTTGGCAAAGTAACATCTCTGCTTTTCAATATACTATCTAGGTTGGTCATAACTTTCCTTCCAAGGAGTAAGCGTCTTTTAATTTCATGGCTGCAGTCAACATCTGCAGTGATTTTGGAGCCCCAAACAATTAACTGAATTCAGGGCCTAACAATTGAATGGGTTCTGGTCAAACACATTTTATCTGAATTCTAATCATTTATAATGACATGGAAAACATATGTAACTTTGACTGTCAATGATATTCCTACACTGCTCATGGATGGTTGATGACCCCTGTCTTTACCAAGAAAATGTACATTATCATGAGGCAACTACAGTATTCTCTCTGGGTAGATAACCATCTAGGCAGGAAATAACAAGTTCAAAAGGACTGAAACAATTCTTTTTGAAAGTGTGTTTCTATAATATAATGACAAATATTGTGATAAAGTGGAAAATTTCAGTATATTAGCTAGATATTTTCAAACTGTTAATCAATTGCTAGGTACTTGTTTCACATTTTCTGATTTCCTCTGGATTCTTGGCTTTATTTAGACATAGAATGTGTTTATGTTACAACATTGGCATTGTATTATTGGTCACTTAAAACATTTTCATAATTCATACATCTTTCTGGAATATATTTAGACCTGTTGTTATTGCTTAGTCACTAAGTCACGTTTGACTCTTTGCCATCCCATGGACTGCAGGCAGATTCTTTACCGCTGAACCACCAGAGAAGTCCTATGTTTAGACCTAGTATAGCCCAGTTATTACTATTAATGTCAATAATTATTCTTAATAATTTTATTGTTAGTTAGGCTGATTATGTTAGTTGGACACATTCAATTAGATACACAGAACCCTCTTCGTTTTGCATCCATGAAAGTAATATTAAATTAAGTGATTCAAAGTATTTATATATATTTAATGAATTGAATACAAGAATACACAGCAAGACAATTCTTACTTCAAAAATATGTTTTCAACTTCAAATGGCCCACTCTAGCATCCTAGGTTGATCAAAAGCCTTATTCCACTGTACATTGCATGCACTTCTAAAATTCACTCTTGCTTAGTGTTATTTTGTATGCTGGGTTATTATGTTAGTTGTCTGCTTTAATATAACCGATAAAGTTCTATTTTGCTGCGCTGATGCAGTGATGAAATTCTTTCTCCACTAAATTTTTTCAAATATGTGAGGAAAACTAGAATATGAAAACCAACACAATAATGTAAAAGAAAAAATTAATTAATTAATTTAAAAAAGAAAAGAAAACCTACCATGAAACATTTCCCTTGAAATAAAAAAATGAGGAAGCATCCTGAGTTTTGCTCTAACCTAAAGTGTCAATGTAGTTAGTACCTCATGAGAAAAAATGTTCATTTGGAGATAACTGTCAAGATATTTGAGAATATGATTCATAAATGATGCATCCTAAGAGGTGACAGAACAAATGCAAATAGAGGGCATGTGGATTATGTGAGAATCTAGCAAGAGACATAAATGTCCCCATGAGGGGACAGGAGGCAGGAATCAGCTGTCAAATAGGGTTACTTTGTGTGAGACTCAAAGATACCGAAATAAATATTGAAAAGGAAACTGTAGGAAAAAAAAAAAAACATGAAAAAGAGAAAAATGCAGTAAATAAAAATAAGATTCAATCCTCAAATGAAAGATACAAGAAAAATCAATTTAAAAATACATAGTCTCATGAAAGGGGAGGGAGTAGGAAAAGGAGGAAGGGGAGATGGAACAGGAAGAGGAGGTGAAGGGAATAATTAAAAAAAAACACTGAATCACTTTGTCATCATACTATTTTAAACGTTTTATACACATTTCCTCTTAGAAGCTGTCCAATAATATTGTAGTACATAGAATAAAATATTGATCCCCAAGATGTCCACATTCTAATTCTAGATATGTGAATTTATGTTAGATTACATGGCAAAAGGAATTTACAGATATAATTGAGCTAGCGAGCCTGAGATAGATTATGTTGGATTATCTGAATGGACTCAATGGAATCACAAATGTCTTTACAAGTGAATCAGCGAGGAAGAGTCCATGTCAGCACAAGAAGGGCTTAACCAACCATTGTTGCTTGAAAGTGGAAGAATGTGCCAGCAGCCAAGTGGTGCAGGCAGCCTCCAGAAGCTTGAAAAGACAAGGAGATGGATCCTTTTCCACAGCCTCCAGAAGACGTGCAGTCTTGCAGACACTCAATGGGTTTTTATTTATTTGTTTTATTTTAAAAATTAGATTTCTATTTTTTTTTAATTTTAACTTTTGCTGTGCTGCATCTGTCATTGCAATATGTTTCTCTAGTTTTGGTGTGCAGGCTTTTGTTGTGGAGCATGTGCTGTAGAGTTGGCACTCAGTAGTTGTGGTGCACAGGTTTAGTTGCCCTGAGGCATGTGGTATCTTACCAGAGCAGGATCGAACCCACATCTCCTTCATTACAGCAGGTAGATTCTTAACTGCTAGACCACAAGTGAAGTCCCTCAATGGGTTTTTAGTCCACTGAGATACATTTTGAACTTCTGACCTCCAAAACTGTAAAGTAATAGACTTGTGTTGTTATAAGCCATCAAGTTTGTGGGTTCAATCCCTGGTCAGGGAACTAAAGTCCTTCAAGCTGTGCAGCTGTTCCAAAAGAAGACAAGAAACCAGCAAGGTTGTAGTACCTTTATATAGTAGCCAAAGGAAGCTAATATAAATCCCATTAAGTGTTGGAATTGTATCCTCATTACATACAAACAAAAAAATCTTCTCCTATCAGGATATGATATTTAACCCAAGTAACTCTGTAGTGTCAATGCTGAAATGCTGATGGTTCCTTCCTCTCCAACCTAATCTAGCTCCATAACTTTAAGCTGTCACTTCACTCTAGACATAGAAACAAAATAATTAACAAATAGAATGATATTCTAGCCAAGCATCTTGAGAAAACTGATAGTTTAACTTTTTTTTTTTTTTTGCTAACTATGAGTTTGTGTTTATTTATTCATAATTGTGGGCTTCCAAGGTGGCTCAGTGGGTAAAAAATCCACCTGCAATGCAGGAGATGCAGATTTGATTCCTGGGTTGGGAAGATCCCCTGGAAGAGGGCGTGGCAACCCACTCTAATTATTTTTTCCTGGAGAATCCTGTGGATAGAGGAGACTACAGTCACAAAGAATAGGACATGACTGAAGCAACTGAGTTCGCACACACACACATTTGCAATTATTATATTTGTTAACTTCATTAAACATTAAGGCCCTTGGATGGAAGTAGCTCTAATGCCAGAGGACTTAAGGTGGGAAACCAAAATCCAAGTTGGGGGGATGACACCAATCACAAACGACCAAGGAGGCTTTAAACAATAGCCAACTGATAATTTCACTGCTTTGCTCCTGCCTTTTTTCTCTAAAAAGTTCCTTCCCGAGCTTCTAACCACTTCTGGTTTGACTCTGCCTAATTTAGTTGATTTTTGCTCAAATAAATACTTGAAATGTTAAATATGACACAGTTTATCTTTTAACTGGTTTTGATGCTTTAGTGAAGCTGTGCCCACAGGCCCTCTGCAAGTGCTTGCCAGTATCTGTCCTCAGTGTGTGAGCAGTAAGGCTAGGGGCCAAGTGGGTATGTACCTTGTCCACATTAAAGGCTACAAAGGATTGGACTTAGGTATTTCCTTCTTCTATAAAAGAAACTGGTAAGACAGTTTCTTATGAAGGCCTCACCTGTTTAGGAGAACAGAGTCCTGTGGATATCTGTCAAATATTTAATTTCAACTTTTCCTACTGGAAGTCACAGTAGGATCCCTACCGGGGATCTTTCTGAACATTTTACCCCAAGAACCTGGCAGAGAGGTGTTTCTGGTATTAAAACACACAGAAGTGTGAAGGCCCCAAAGACAAAGCACTCTCATGCCTGACTCTTTGTGACCCCGTGGCTCCTTTGTCCATTGATTTTCCAGGCAAGAATACTGGAGTGGTCAGTCTTTCCCTTCTCCAGGGGATCTTCCCTACCCAGGGATCAAACTTAGGACTCCTGCATTGCAGGAAGATTCTTCACTATGTGAGCCACCACAGAAGCCCCGTTCACAATGAGCCTCGAGCAAATTCTCACCTATGGGCCTCCATCAGCAGATATCTACCCCCAATAACCTGTGCTTCTCAGTACGCGTCTTACTGTCTGGTTTTCAGAGCAGTAATCTAATTTGTGACCTCAATTCTGACAGTCTAAGAAGAGTTGTTATTTTTTAGTTTGTACAGTCTTTTCCTAGTTCTGACAACTTTCAATCTCTTTTCAGTGTGAACCAGAAAGTAGAAGTCTGTTGTGACTCTTCATGTGACCCGCTTTGATCATCTCCTTGATTTTCCATGGTCTTGTACACTTTTTTTAGTCTCAGAATCAAACATTATCCAAGATTTCTTCTAATTCTTTTTAGGGGAAAAAACTCTATCTTGGTGTTCTCTATTTTTTGTTTGTTTCAAAAGACCTACTATCAAATGTATAGTAGTTGGGCTAAATTGGGGAAAATAATTCAATGAAAGGTTTTTACTCAGCTCTTCTCTCCACAGAAGTACTATGAAACTTGATTTTTATTGAATAAATTTGACATATAACATTGTGTAAGTTTAAGTTGTATACTGTGTTACTTTAATATGCTGTACTAGAGATTCTGATATAACTATATCATATTATACAACTCTAGTACAATATTATTGTCTATATTCATTATACTGTGCAGTCCCTCTCCATGGTTTATTTAATACTCATTACAAGTTTGTACTCTTAAACAGCTTTGCAATAGTTTGCTGTTTAGGTGTTGGGTACATACATATCTATGGTTGTTATAACTTCTTGATATACTGATATCTTTATCACTACATAGCAGCCTGTCTCTTGCTATTCTTTCTAGCTTAAAATCCATACCTGCTCTCTTTTGCTTTCCCCTTGCTTGAAATATTATTTTGCATCTCTTCATTTTGAATGTATGTGTATTTTTATAGTTGAGTCCCTTGTAGGCAGCATACATTTGGGTCTTATTTTCTTTTAATCTATCCAGCCACTCTCTCCTTTTGATTGTGAGTTTAATCCATTGATATTTAGGGTAATTATTGACAGATGAGGAATTCTGCTGCCATTTGATTTTCTATCTTCTCATTATTTTTCCCTCTCTTGTTTCCTTTTCCTTTTGTTTCTGTTTAACTTTGTGAGTTGGTAGTTTTTCCATGATGATTGGAAAAATTTGCTCAATCAAACTTTGTTAATGTTTCATATCTCTGCTTTTGATTTTTGCTTTGTTATAACCATTCATTTTACATAAAATCTCTCATGGATAAAGTTTGCTGATAGCAATTTATCTTTAGTCACCTATAAAAGTTCCCTCATCTTACTCTTCCTTGTCTCAAATTATTTTTTTATGCTGTGATTTCATAGCTATAGTTATAGGTAATGATCTTTTTCCTTTCACCTTTTTGCTGTAGTTAGGAGTTTATTATGTTATTCTAAAAAAAGAGTTACAGTTTTCTAACCCTGACTGTCTATTTATCACCTTGATCAGAGTTCTGTTTCATGTTGGAGTTCCTTTCAATAGTTCTAAATCAAGACTAGTGGGGATGAACTTCCTCGGTTTTCATTTGTCTGGGAAATCTTTTATATCTCTGTCATGTCTGAATGACAACTTTGCTGGTATTTTTGGCTAATGGTTTTTATTTTTTAATACTTTGAATATGTCTTTCTATTCTCTCCTGACCTCTATAGTTTTGGCTGGAAATTTGCTGATAGTCTAATGAAGGCTTCTTATAGATTACCATCTTTTCTTCCTGAAAGTCAGTAAGGGCAGTTTATGTCTTTATCATTGACTTTCAACAGTTTTAACATAATGTGTCTTGAAGAAGGTCTTTTGCATTGAAATAATAAGGTTTTTGATTGGCTTCATGGGTTTATATATATAGTTTCTTCCCCTGGTTTGGGAAATTCTTGGCCATTATTTCTTGAAATATACTCTTTGTTACCTTGTAACTCTCTTCTCCTTTTGGAATAGCCATTATTTTTATTTTGGCTTTTCTAATGGAATTAGATAGTTTAGTAGAATTCCTTCACTTAAAAAAAAATCTTAGTTCACTTTCCTCTTCCATCTGAAACATTCCTAGATTTTATCTTCCAGCTTGCTAACTCTCTCTTCCATTTGATCTGTTTGTTTCCAGTGTGATCTAAGGTATTCTTCATCTCATTTATTGAGTTCTTCAGCCTGCAATGTGGGAGACCTGGGTTTGATCCCTGGGTTGGGAAGATCCCCTGGAGAAGGGAAAGGCTACCCATATCAATATTCTGGCCTGGAAAATTTCATGGACTGTACAGTCCATAGGGTTGCAAAGAGTCGGGCACAACTGAACGACTTTCACTCACACTTTCAGCTCCAGAATCTGTTTGGTTCTTTTTTAGAGTTTTAATTGCTCTGGTTAAAGTACTCCTTCTCTTTGTTAATTTTGTTCCTGAGATTATTATATCTCTCTTATGAGTTCTTCTGTGTCTCACTGAATTTTATCATGACAGTTCTTTTAAAACCTTTATATTAGATCATGCTATTCCATGTCTTTCTGTTTGGTTGCTGGACAATTGTCATTTCCTTTGTGTGACATCATATTACCGTGATTTTTCATGTGTTGGATGAGTTGTTCCTGTGCCTCTTCATTTGATGTAGTGAAAGCCTTTCTTATGTAGGTAAAGCTTTGTTTATTTTGATTCTAAAAGGCTGGTAATTGGGTGCCTTCCATTTGTTTTCCAGAAGACTACATTATACACAAGTTTCTTTTTTATTCCTCTTATAGGGGCTGAGGAAGCTAAGGTCAGACATGGTAGAAAGAAAGGTTAGTGGCACAGTGAGGGGAGGAGGGCACTTAGCATTTAGAGTTTTGAGGGAGACATCCATGACTGGTAAGGGATCCTTGGATATGGGGTCCCAGAGGTCTAGCTCAGAATCCAGGGAGAACACAGGAGAATTTCCCTTCAGAGCTCTATGTCAGTCTCTTTCCTTTCCCTCCCCCATCACTGAGTCTCTCCTCAAATATCTGGCAGGTCTCTCTAGCTGCAGGACATGTGGCAGGACATACCCCACTCACCATCTTCATCATCACTTGCTCTGCCAGGAAAGTAGTGCTGTCCCACGTGCTGTCTGACCCAGTACCACTTCTGCTGTCACTCCTCTTACTCTGCAGCCTCCAGGGTTCAATCTACCCACTTTTGTGGGTACTGATGAATGTATCTCTTGGCTGATCTGGGAAACTGTATTGAGATGCTTTTTTCAGTTATCAATGTCAATATCAATCAGTTGTAAGCTGAAAGAGAGAGAAAAAAGGAACAACTACATCATCATAATGCTGATGTAACCTTCAGATTTCTTTTCATTGGGGTTAGTGTTTGAAGATCATATTAGGGTATGAAGGTTGTTTAGTGCTACAAGGTGTCATTTCTTCTAAGACTTTTCTGGGCATAGAGTTAGATAAATGTATTGCTTTGGAAATGAAAATAAATTTGATTTTGTATCAATATTTTGACTCAAATTTAAGATTACAAGAAATTTACTTAATTGCTTTGAATCTATCTTTTTAATATGATTTATATTTTAACCACTTTTATATTGACCTTAAAAATCTGTGTTCCTCATGATATTAAAAATTCTCTTGTCAATTCCACATGCATGCTTAATAGTTTAGAAATAAC
Organism: Antilocapra americana; assembly: GCA_007570785.1. NCBI lineage: Eukaryota > Metazoa > Chordata > Mammalia > Artiodactyla > Antilocapridae > Antilocapra > Antilocapra americana. The sequence continues at coordinate 610,882 of ML661345.1, forward strand.
AAATGCAATGTTACTACTCACAAATCTAGTCTTGAATACCAACACAGATCTTTTTTACTTATTTATGTCACTGCCCAGCATGACTAGGTAAGCAATACATCTGAATATTTGAACCAAGAATAAGCTTTTATGGCAATAATGCCCTGTCATGAGGCTGGGTGATTTTTCATAGATGAACAGTGCATCTGGGAATACACACTATATTAAAAAGCACACATTCTTCCCACTAGCACCATCTCAAGACAAAATTACAAAAAGACACATAAAGAATACAAATGTTGTCTTGTCATTAAAACTTTAATAGAAAGTTACATAAGACTCACAGATTATATGTGAGAATTGAAATCAAGTCAGGAAAATCCCAACGTTTTACATGTCCATCACTTCACAGACATGGAAGTCCTGAATCTGTTTTCCAGGGGCTAGTTCATCTGCTTCTTTCATCATTAGAACATGTGCTCTCAGCTTCTCTTTTGCTCAGTTAGCTAGTATTATATTTCTAATCCTTTCTTTCCTACCTCAGCACACCAACTGTGTGTTCTGATCCTACATTTATTTTTACACTTTTGAAATTTAGTACACCATTTAAAAGGCAATTGGAATTTGAAATAAGAAATAAGAAAATAAACATATAGTAAAAATTTTAGCAACTTTGATTTTTCAGCAACACTTCCTATGATTGTTTCCTGTTTCTTTTTTCCGTATTAAGAAATTGATGACTTTCTGAAATCGACTTAGAAGAAGATATTTCCATATTCTTTATTTGTAGATGGATGAATCTTTTAAAATTATTTAGTTATTCTTGAGTATAGTTCAACTTCCCATGTATAAAATGGCATACATGGAAGAGTCAAACATCAGAGATTATACTTATGTTCTCCAAAAAAAAAATACAGTAGTGAAATATTGTGAATAACATGTGCGAAAGTCTGAGGGAAGAGATTATATGTCTGTATAGTCTATATAATGATTCATCTATATTAAACTTAAAAATATAGGCAATATTTCAAAGAATAATCAAAATCTCTGAAGTAAGCGCCAATGTGAAGATAGATATTTCACACTGAAAGAATCAACTACTGATACTAATAGGGCAAAAAGAAAACAAATCCTCCTTATCTCTGGTGACTAGGGAGGCTCACCATCAACTGTGTTGATGAACTTTAGAGAGTTGCAATGTCACCAGCACCAGACACATGGTGAGTATGAGAGGTAGGCTGGCAAAGTCTTCCTCTTGAAGAAGTGAGTGTCTATAGTAAAAGAGTAAATTTATATTTCACAGTGTTCCTTAATTTATAGAATGAAATTCAGACAATAATACACACTGATCTCATTTTAGATCACAAAAGCCACAGCTCTGGAAGCAGAAGCCTAAGAGAAGCTAGCACTAAATTCTAGTAGTGCTGCAGAGGGACTCACTAGAATCTCTTCTGGAGTCATAGCTAGGACCTAGTGTGTGTGTGTGTGTGTGTGTGTGTGTGTGTGTGTCTGTGTGTGCAAGTGTAACATGATGGCACACTTGTCTATTTAATTCCTGGGAAGAGTAACTGCAAACCCCTAATGAATCAAATAAAAGTCCAATTGAGTAATAGACAGCCAACAAGAATAAAGCATGATAAGGGCAAGAGATAAATGACAACAGGGAGTCCAAGCACATTAGTGAAAGTAACCAAGGGAAAGTGATTCAATTTCCCTATTATAAAGGACCATAATATTATAAGAAAACACAAGAGAATATAGAGGGGCTGCTTATTTTAGATACAACAAAGCTCAGAAGTCATAAGAAGGTTGGCATTTCAATAGGAAAAATATATATAATTAATAAATCAAAAAGTTGTTACAGAATAGAAGAAACTGTAGCTTATTTTAGACAAGGTTAACATTGCAGAATGTACTGAGAATATGTGTGGATTAGTAAGACAAAACAAAATAAGCCAATATTGTTGTTATACAAATGAAGCATGATGCACAAAACTAGAAGTAAAAGGAGTAATATTTACATGAATAAATACTCGATCTAGTTGGTAATAACATTTCTAATTTTAGATTTCTACTTTATAGAAATAATATTATGCATAGATAGTTGATTAGAAGCATGAATAATAACATTCCTTTATGGATTTATTGTGATAGCAAAATATTAGAATAACTTTTATAAATATCAATAGGAAACTTGCTGATAAAGCTTTAGTGTGTCTATCTTATGGGACATCACAATTTAAGAGCAACATATAGTTAGTAGTTATAACATGAAAGGAGCCCATACATATAATTATAATTGGAAAAATTAGATAAAATATATTTTAAAATAAGAAATATATAGTGAAGAAGGAATCTCAAAGCAATGCATAAAATTTCTGAATGGTGAACACTTCACAGAAGAGAAATGCTTTTTGGATATTTGAAGAGAATCTTTCTGTTTGTTCTAGATTTTTTTTTTTAATCTTCTACAAAATCATTAATGATTTAATTGCATAACATTGCCAAATATATAAGTTAAAAATTTACAATATACAAAGAACTTCAGGGGAAAATAATGGATATAAATTTCTTAACACTATTTTTATTCCTTGACAAGTTGATCAGGCAATAATAAACAGTAAACTTGAGTGAATAACATAATAATTAGGAGGATGGAGTGAAGAGGGAAACCATGGAGAAACAAGAAAAAAATAAGAGCAATTATTAAGAGGATGGATCACACAAACAGACTGCATGGGTACAAATGCTACCTTGTCACTTACTACCTGTGTGAACTTGGGCAGGTCACAGATCATGTTGGTACCTGTTTTCTGGACTTTTAAGTGAAATGATAGAAAGGTAGCTGAATTATGAAATATTATGTAGATGAAATGAATTAATAGAAGTGATATTCTGATATAAATGCACGTGTATATATGCCATATAGAAGATAATAGATTGTTATTTGATAGTTTGTAGTGTTTTTTTTTTTTTAATTTATTTATTTTTTTAATTATTGTTTTAGCCATACATTGTTATGATATCACCATGGGTTTACATATGCTTGTAGTGTTATTTATATCTCTTTTTGTTTTACAAATTGGTAGGTGTTTTAAAATTTTTATTTTGTATTGGAGTGTAGTTGTTTTACAATGTTTTAGTTTTAGGTGTACAGTGAAGTGATTCAGTTATTCATATACCTATTTGTGTTTTATTTTAATAGGCATTCTGTCTTCATTTATCTCATTCAAAATATACTCATTCTAAAGTTTTAGTGCTTCATAAAATTAATTTCATTGGAAATGCATTCATGTTTCACAGAGTCATCCTATTGGTTGCCTTTCTTAGCATTAGATTGTCAAACATATTTTATTGTGTCTTACAGACCTAATTTCATTTTTTTAAATAATTGAAGGAAAGCTGATTTACAATGTTGTGCTAGTTTCTGGTGTACAACAAAGTGATTCAGTATTATATCTATATATATTTCATATTTTCCCTTTATGGCTTATTAGAAGATGTTGAATATAGTTACCTGTGCTATACAATAGGACCTTATTGTTTATCTGCCTTATATATGTTGGTTTCTGTCCACTAATCCAAAACTCCCAATTTATCCCCATTCCATTCCTTTTTGGTTTCTAAGTTTGTTTCTGTGTTTGTGAGTCTGTTTCTGTTTGTAAATAAGTTCATTTGCATCATATTTTAGATTTCACATATAAGTAATATCATATGATATTTGTGTTTCTCTGTCTGACTTTCTTCACTTAGCATGATAATCTTTAAGTCCATCCATGCATCCATGTTGCTGGAAATGTCATTATTTTATTTTATTTTTTTTACAGTTGAGTCATTTTCTACTGTATATATGTGTCACGATTTCTTTATCCATTCATCTGTTGATGGACATTTAAGCTTCTATGTATTGACTTTTTTAAAAAATGCTGCAATGAACACAGAGTGCATGTAACCTTTTGGACCATGTGTTTCTCTGGATATACATCCAGGAGTGAGATTGCAAGATCATATGGAAGCTCTACTTTTAGCTTTTTAAGGAATCTACATACGTTCTCCATAGTGGCTGAAACCAATTTACATTTCCATCCGCAGTGTAGGAAGGTTTCCTTTTCTCCACACCCTCTCTAGCATTTATTATTCATAGAAAATGTATTTAATTTATTCTCTTTCTTTTGGTTCACTGCATTCTTCTCTCTCCCTACCTATGAGTTCACAGCCTCTTCTACTAGGTCTCAGCCTAACTGTTTCTGTGTCTGTTTGCCCTGTACAGATCCAGCCCTAGAGCCAGCTTGTCACTCCATTGAATTCCTCTTGAGAAGATACCCTCTTCCTTATGCACAGTTTCTATAATCTTTACCTCCTGATGTAGACAGGGTACAGAACTTTTTCTCTCTGAGAGCAGGCAGGGAGGAAGTAAGGAGCACACCCCAAGCTTTGGTTTCAGGTCATACCCCTAGTGTTTTCTCCATCCCACGTAGGTAGTTTTGGCTCTTTGCACTGAGAAACCAGAAGTCTCACAACTTTAGAATGAGGTTTGCAATTTTGTTTTATTCTTAAGCATGCACACTTTTTTCTATCCTATTATTATTATTTTGTTATTTGAAGTACAAGATATGTCCAAGGTGTGATGATTCTCAACTTTATGGACTTGTCCATTTTAGTCTGATTTCTACATACACATCAAAGTCTTAGCAAGAACTTTGCAAGAATATGATGAGTCACTTAACTGTGGGGTATTTTTAGTCCTCATCTTACACAGCACTATTTGAAATAGCTAAACAATTCCTTTCTTCTTGAAGTCATTTTCCCTTGGTTTATGTGATATAATATTCTGCTTTTCAGCTTACCTTTCTGGCCAGTGATTTTTAGTATTTACCCATTATTTTTATTTACTTGTCATCTAAAACTAATTACTTAGCATTAAATATTGTGCCATATTTTCCTGTCTCTCATGGTCTGTCATGAATGAATATAGCATGGTGGTTATGAGTGCAGAGTCTTCAGGAAGAATGCAAAGTTTTGAATTCATTTGCTGGTTTTATGATGTTTGCTTGTCAGGTACTTAATTTCCTGTGTCCCAGATTCATCATCTGTATAATGGAGCTGATAATACATAGGTTAAATTGTGTTTTGACTATTAATTGAGATGACACACCCAAAACACTTAGCACTGTGGTTTAGTACTCAATGCATCCTAGAATTTGTTTCTATTATCCTGTGCTACAGCACATGGGTGAGAGACGGGGAGCTCAATTCTAAACATCATAAGTTTGAGGTACATGTTACAGAACCAATTGCATATGTCAAGTTGGAAGTGAAAGAGAAGGAATTATAAATCTGGATGTATTATAGTCTATAATCCCTTCTATCTTAATCTATAATTCCTTCTGAGCCCCAAATCTCTCATTGTGTGCTCCCCATCACTTTTATACATTTTAGTAAAGGGTAACTAGTGTTAAAATAAAAAAGTGGAACTTTCCTAATGGTCCAGTGTTTAAGAATCTGCCTGCCAATGCAGGAGACATGGGTTCCATTTCTAGTCTGGGAAGATTCCACATGCTTCAAGGCAACTAAGCTCATGTACATACTCAGTCTGCATGCCCTAGATCCATGTTCCACAACAAGGGACACCATAGCAATAAGAAGCCTGTGCACACAATTAGAGACTAGTCCATGTTGCAGGGAAAAGCCAGTTCTGACTCCATGTTGGAACTAGTTCTTTCACTTGGTTTCCATTGTTTTTGGTATTTAATCATTCATAATGACCTTCTTCAGAAAACCTGGCCCATATGACTGCCTGTCAAAATGCCTTCAAGACCTTGTCCACCTATGGATGACTGTAAGGAAGAAATTAATAAATCCCCTGCCTGAAGCTGCCATTCTAGGAGATATTTGGAAGATTAGTGGCCTTTTACTTTATTTTCTCACCTCCATTCATCTCTGTTCTGTAAAACAATCTGACATTCTGATTCTCATAAAATGATTATTTTGAGACATTAGTCTGCCATTTTTTGGTCAGCCAGCTTTTCAAATAAAGTCGTATTCCCTGCCTCAACAGCTTATATCTTAGTTAATTGGCTTGTCCTGTGGCAAGCAAAGAGAGCTTGGATTCAGTAAAATTCTCACTTGCCACACTACAGAAATTGTGTGCACCCATAAATTTAAAAAAATTCCAAGAGAGAGATTCTTCAAACAGTTTTTCCTTCATCTCTAGTATGGACTATCAGCGAGGCTTGCAGTTTTATTTGAATGGTTGTAGTGAGGTCATTTTACATCCTCAGCTTCAGTTTGCATTTCCTCCTGCCTTAATGTCCCTGACAATGACAGCATCGCCTCCTACCTCCCATTCATTCTCCACATGGCGATTAGACGGGCTGTTTTACAAGGAACTGAGTAGAAATGAAAAATGATATATGCATTGGTTTAGCATATAATATGATCCCTTACTGGTTCAGATGATAGGGAATCCTGCAATGCAGGAGACCTAGGTTCGAACCGTGGCTCAGGAAGATCCCCTGGAGAAAGGACTAGTTACCCACTTCAGTATTCTTGGAGAATTCCAAGCCTGGAGAATTCCATGTACAGAGGAGCCTGGTGGGCTACAGTCCATCGGGTCGCAAAGAGTCAGACATGACTAAGCGACATTCTCTCTCACTTAACTTTTCAACATGCACTATTCCAGAAGTAATGATATGGACCCAACAAAAGCAGACAATATTAAGAACATGGCAAGAATACACAGAGGAACTATTCGAAAAAGATCTTAATGACCCAGAAAACCGTGATGGTGTGATCACTCACCTAGAGCCAGACATCCTGGAGTGTGAAGTAAAGTGGGCCTTTCCACAGTTTGTTGTGATCCACACAGTCAAAGGCTTTGGTGCAGTCAATAAAGTAGAAATAGATGCTTTCTTGGAATTCTCTTGCTTCTTCTATGATCCAACAGATGTTGGATTTTTCAACAATTGTATCTTTTGTTCTCTGGCAATTTTATCTTTGGTTCTCTGCATTTTCTAAATCACTACAAACAAAGCTAGTGGAGTATGGAATTCCAGTTGAGCTATTTCAAATTCTATAAGCTGATGCTGTTAAAGTGTTACACTCAATATGTCAGCAAATTGCACAAATATGTCAGGAAAACTCAGCAGTGGTCATAGGACTGGAAAAGGTCAGTTTTCATTCCAGTGCCAAAGAAAGGCAATGCCAAAGAACGTTCAAACTACTGCACAATTGCACTCATTATATATGCTAGCAAAGTAGTGCTCAAAATTCTCCAATAAAGGCTTCAGCAATATGTGAACTGTGAACTTCCAGATGTTCAAGCTGGATTTAAGAAAGGCAGAGGAACAAGAACTCAAATTGCCAACATCCGTTGTATCATAGGAAAAGCAAGATAATTCCAGAAAAAAATATCTAATGCTGCTTTATTGACTGCACCAAAGCCTTTGACTGTGTGGATCACAATAAACTGTGGAATATTCTTCAAGATATAGGAATGCCAGACCCCCTTATCTGCCTCCTGAGAATTCTATTTGAAGATCAAGAAGCAAGAGTTAGAATCAGACATGGAACAATAGTCTGGTTCCAAATTGAGAAAAGAATATGTCAAGGCTGTATATTGTCACCCTGCTTGTTTAACGAATATGCAGAATACATCATGTGAAATTCCAGGCTGGCTGAAGCACAGGCTGGAATCAAGATTGCCAGGATAAATATCAATAACCTCTGATACGCAGTGACACATTCCTTATGGCAGAAAGTGAAGAGGAATTTAAAAGCCTTTTGAAAGTAAAAGAGGAGAGTGAAACAGCTGGCTTCAAACTCAACATTCAAAAAATGAAGATCATGGCATCCAGTTCCATCTCTTCAAAGCAAATAGATGGGGAAACAATGAAAACAATGACAGACTTTCTTTTCTTGGGTTCCAAAATCATGGAGACATTTCTTTACCAACAAGGGCCTGTCTAGGCAAAGCTATGGCTTTTCTAGTAGTCATGTATGGATGTGAGAGTTGGACCATAAAGAAAGCTGAGCACTGAAGAATTGATACTTTTAAACTGTGATGTTGGAGAAGATTCTTTAGAGTTACTTAGACTGCAAGGAGATAAAATCTGTCAACCCTAAAGGAAATCAGTCCTGAATATTCATTGGAAGGACACGCTGAAGTTGAAACTCCAGCGTTTTGGCCACCTGATGTGAATAACTGACTCAAAGGGAAAGACTCTGATGCTGGGAAAGAGTGAAGGCAGGAGGAGAAGGGGATGGCAGAGAATGAGATGGTTGGATGGCATCATCAACTCAATGGACACGAGTTTGATCAAGCTCTGGAAGTTGGTGATGGACAGGGAAGCCTGGTGTGCTGAAGTCCATGAGATTGGAAAGAGTCAGACAGAACTGACCAACTGAACTGACTGATTCCAGAAGTGATTTTTCTTTAACTGTTTCTGATACTTCAATGAAAATAAACAGTCTTGAGTATACAAAACATCCTTCCAACATCACATCCAAAGTGAATTCTCATTAATTTAAAGAGAATGGCCTGAAATTAGGAAATATTATTTTCATGTAAATAACAAGTGTAATGAAGGCATTTTTAAAAATATGCTGAGTGCAATGGAAAACAAATACAATAGATATTTGATTAAGAGATGTTTCTGTAAAAATAATCTGCAAAATTAAAGAAATGAATATAAAAAGGAATAGACAAGTCATTGGCAAAATACAAAAATCTCCACAATAGCCATAGTAAATTTTTCAGGAGTAGAAAGATAATAATCTAGTTGAAGATAATCAGAAATTTAGGAAATGAGAGAAGAGAACAACACTAGGAAATTAGCATGATTCCAAAAGTTTAAGGGTATTTCCCTTAGTGCATTAAAGAGACATGGACCTGGATACATATTTTGGCACTTTGATGAAGAGCTTTAGGAGAAACTGATAAGGAAATTATCATTCAAAATGTATGCCTTAGCTAAAACACTAAGAAAGTGATAAATATGAGATACAAATTATGTGATAATATATCGTAAAAAGTCTGTGATGCTCAAAATCAGAATTCCCTGAAATAAAGCATCAATGAAAAAATTGCCTCATCTGTTCTGAGAACTTAGTGACAATGACATCAAAGATGAGACTACAAGAAAAAAACAATTGTTGCAGACATAATGCAGCATTGCAGGGTCATTAACAAGTTTTAAAAACCCATATATATTATTCTAGCATGATGAGCATGAACACATTGTCATGGAGAAAAAGTAATATAATATAATGATAAAAAATTTTGGAAGACTAAATTTAAATGTGTACACTTGAAAAAGACTAGAAATCTACCCTTAATTTTAGATAATAGGATTATGAGCAATGCTATTAAATGTGGAACTTTTACGTATGTTTTCACTCTATTTCCAGAATCCTCACTGTTAAGTCACTTTTATGATTGCATTTAAAAGTTGAACATATGTATGCATGTTTATTGAAGTGTGTAAAATTAAAATAACATTTTTTTTCTGTGCAAATGTGTTCAGTTATGCAATAAATCAAAAGTATAGCCTAGAACTCATTTCCTTTCTGTGTATAGCCTAATGGGAAAATAGAAACTAAAGAGCAAAGGATTATGCTTTCTCCATACTATAACAGATGGATGCTTTCTTGCAGAACAATGATGTATTCCAAATAGACATAAGAAATTTTCAGTAAATGCAAAAAAAAGATTGGTGTGCATTTTCAGTTTTCTCTACTACATATCTAATTAGAAGTACATTTATCTGATAGGCAAGTAATTGGTTTCTGGATATAATTATAATTATGGAGCACCCATGAATACTTGATTTAGTCTTTCTGGTAAAGTTTTTAAGCAAAATAAGGGTATAATGTAATTAATTGCATAGACTAGTCCAGTCGTTCTTTCCTATTTTCAGAAGAATGAAGCTGACCTATACTAATAGTGCCCAGAAAATGAAGTGTGAACTAAGGCTTGAGAAAAAACATTAAGGGGAATAAAATCTTTTAGCTTTAATCTGCATGAGAACCAAAAATGCCCTACAAAACAGTAATCATGATATTCAGTTTGTATTACTCTTCTTTCTTTGAAGGCAGGATTAGTTTAAAAAAAAAATGAATAGCTTCCAGTTCTCTGTCTGGCATGTAAGGAGATCATCATCACTCTGTCATAGCAGGTAGAAAGCTCAACACACAGAAAAATCAACACTTTTCTTAGATCCATAAGAGAAGCAATGATGCAGGGCAAATCATCCCTTGAATTGGAGAGATAGTCAGATATGGAGAATCACAGTTTAACAGAGGAGAGAATCACAAGCAGAAACTTCCAAGAGAATCATTGCTAAACTTTTTTCTTTTTTCTTTTTTTTTTTTTTTTGACAAATTTCTGGAGACTCAAGGTGAAATAGTCTGAGCCTTAAAAGCTCCAGGGGGATCCACACTTTTACAAGTTTTCCCTCCAGGAGTTGGAAGAGGTTCTAAGGGGGATATCAGAGAAAAATCTTTTAAAGTGCTTCTGGCAGAAGCGGGCTTAGAGCCATGTTGAAAAACTCCAAAACATCCTGCTCTTAACCATCTGCCCTCAGGAGAAACTGTTTAGCCAGAGCCCAATGTGATGGGGTTTTATTTGTGCCTAACTGACTTGGGGAAGATAGACAGCCAACTTCAGACAACCTTAGTCATCCTGTCCCACCTAAAGGAGGAAAGTCTGAGTCAAGAGGTGCAGAAGATATGAGACCTAATTATAGAATATAGAGTGCTTCCCCTACCCCGTACCTCACCACCAGATCCCTAAAAGCTCTTTTACATCACTCCTTTTTTACCTATTACATTATGTCTAACTCTCAAGCAAAAAATTACAAGGCACACTAAAACATAAAAAATGCAGTTTGAAGAGACAGAGCAAAAATCAGATTCATGCTCAGAACCAGACTTAGTCATGGCTGGAATGTCAGGATGATCAGATTAGGCATCTAAAACAACTATGATTAACCTGGTAGGGTTCTGATGAATAAAATAGACAGCATGCAAGAATAGACAGACAATGAAGAAGAAAGATGGAAATTCTAAAAAAAGAACCAAGAAGCAATGTGGAGGATCAAAAATACTGAAACAGAAATTGAAGAATTCTTTTGGTGGGCCTCCTAGTATAGAGTCATAGCTGAGGAAAGAATGTTGAGCTAGAAGATATCTCAATAGAAACTGTAAAACTAAAAAAAAAAAAAGACAAGAAAGAGAACAGAATATCCATGAACAGTGAGACAACTGCAAAAGACATAACAGTATTATGAATACTATATGGAAAAGAAAGAGAAAAAGAAATGGAAGAAGTTTTTAAAATTATAATGACTGATAATCTCGCTCCAAATTAATGTTAGACATCAAGCCACAGGTCTATGAAGCTCAAAGAAAACCAAGTAGGAAAAGTATCAAAAATATTGTGTGTGTGTGCTTCATCGCTCAGTCATGTCTGACTCTCTGGTACCCCATGGACTGTAGCCATCAGGCTTCTCTGTCCATGGAATTTTCTAGGCAAGAATAATGGAGTAGGTTGTAATTTCCTTCTCCAGGGTATCTTCCCAACTTAGGGATAGAACATACATCTCCTGCATTGGCAGCCGGATTCTTTACCACTGTGCCACCTGGAGAGACTATCAAAAACACTACACTTAGGTGTCCATTGACAAATTTATGGATAAATTAGTTGTGATAAATATATGCAATGGAATATTACTCAGCCATAAAATCAATGCATTTAAATCAGTTCTAATGAGGTGGATTAACCTAGAGCCTATTACACAGAGTGAAATAAGTCAGAGAGGAAAAACAATATCATATATTAACACACACACACACACACACACATATATATATATATATATATATATAATCTAGAAAGATAGTACTTATGAACCTATTTGCATGGCAGCAAAGGAGATACATACATAAAGAACACACTTTTGGACACAGTGCAGGAAGGAGAAGGTAGGACAAATTGAGAGACTGGCATGGAAGTATTTACATTGCCATGCGTAAAATAGATAGCCAGTGGGAAATTACTGTATGATGCCCAGAGCTCAATCCAGTGCTTTGTGACAATCTAGAGGGGTGGGATGAGGTGAGAGATGGGAGTGAGGTTCAAGAGAGATGGGACATATGTGTACCTATGGCTGATTCATGTTAATATATGACAGAAACCAACATAATATTGTAAAGCAATTATCCTCCAATTAAAAATAAATAAAGTAAAAATATTACACCTAAAGCATATAATCTTCAACCTATGAAAAGTCAAAGATAAAGAATCTTAAAAGAAGTCAGTTGAAAAAAAGAAACTTACCAATAGAAAAGCAAAGATAAGAACTATACCTCACTTCTCATGAAAACCCATGCAAGTAAGAAGGAAGTGGAGTGAAATATTTAAAGTGTTGAGAAAAAAGTCCATCAACCTAGAATTCTGTGCTGTGCTGTGCTTCGTCTCTCAGTTATGTCTGACTGTTTGCGACCCCACACACTGTAGCCCACCAAACTCCTCTGTCCGTGGGAATTCTCCAGGCAAGAATACTAGAGTGGGCTGTTATACCTTCCTCCAAGGGATCTCCCCCACCCAGGGACTGAATCCAGGTCTCCCTTATTGCAGGCAGATTCTTTACCGTCTGAGCCACCAGGGAAGCCCTAGAATTCTGTGTACTGTGGTATTACCCTTCAAAAGTGAAGGAGAAATAGAAACTTTCTCAGACAAACAAAAGTTGAAGAAATTTGTTGTCAGTAGACCTGTCTTACAAAAAATCTTAAAAATCCATTAGCAAGAAGGGATAAAACATAGGTCACAAACTCATATCTATGCAAAGAAAGGAAAATTGTCAGCGAAGGAACAACTGAAAATAAGCCTAAAATCTGGGGGCCTGGATTTTAAGTCCCCTGTCTGTGGGAGTTCAGGATACTTGCATTTATTTTTCCTACTCATGATTGATATAAAAACTATAATCATGATTTGATTATAGTTTCTTGAAAATGATAATACCAAAAATGCTTTTAATTACTTAAACTTATGTATATAATTACATATTATATAATATGTACATATATGGTGATGAGTAAGTGTAGTGACTTACAGCAATAATATGACAGGTAGAAGGAGGAATTAGTATTATTTTGTTACTATAAGAGACTTAACAGTTCCTGTGAAGTGGTACAATATTTGAAAGCAAAAACTTGAATTAGCTCTAAATGCACATTGCAACTCTAGGGTAACTACTGAAAAAGTAAAAAATGAAAACATACATGATAAAATCAATAGATTTTTAAAACACATTTGTCAAAATCCAATATACATTTGTTTAACATGATTCATATATAGTGCAAAAGGAGAGGAAATGGATTAAGGACATAGCATGTTATTTGAGGTTGATGATCACAAGTTTAGTGCAAGACTAATATTGATTGTCTCTCCTTCAGTCATTCAGCATATGGGCTCAAGGGAGCTGTATCATAGAGCTGGATTAAGCCACGTTGTAGTTTTGCAAAGTAGTTATGACAAAGAATTATTATAATGATTGACTGTAGACTTAAGACAGATGAGGAGTGTAGTGAGTCCACTAGAAGAGTAATGGCCAGAGAAAAGTGTTGGTTGAATCATTCCAGTGGTGATTTCTTTGAGTTGAAAGATCAGTGATCTAGAAAAAGTTGTTGGAAAAATAGGTGTTTGAGTTCATAGAGCAGATGGATAAAATTAAAGCTAAGAATGAGTTGTCGTAATGAAATAAAGTAAGATAAGCACAGGGATGATGACTAAAGTCAAGAGAAGAGCAAGCTTATTTGGGGATATGAATTTGATTAGGAATTGGGAGGCCTAGGTGTTAGCATTAAAATATCAAAAAATGAAATAGGATCAATGATCCAGAGAAAGGATGGGGAGCCACTCGCATTGCTGTAGGAAAGCCACAATGGAGGATTGTGAGGGCATAATCATATCTGATGACATATTCAGTCCTGTTTTTGTTTTCTTGTGTCTAATTTTTGGAGCAGGAAAAGAAGTGACCTAACATGAAACCAAGCATCAAAGACACCTTCTCCACAATCAGGCTTAGTGGCATAAAATTTCTAGGAAGAAATAAAAAAGAGAGCCAATATTAGAAGAATAAACAGGGAAGACACATAGTTCTATTAGATCAAAAAGGGGAATGGACAATTTTGTATAAATACATATTGGATTGACCAAAAAATTCCTATATTTTTTAAAATAAAAATAAAATATGCATTTTTCATTTTCACCAAAACAATTATTGAAAAATGTATTCACTGGTTTGTTCTACTACCTTCTGCTATTAGGGAACTTTATAATTCCATTTTTTATATGTTTATTATGTATTTATTTATTTTTTCCTTTACATTATTGTGTTGGTTTTTCCATACACTGATATGAATCCGACATGGGTATACATGTGTTCCCCTTCCAGAACACCCCTCCCACCTCCCTCCCTATTCCATCCATCTGGGTCATCCCAGTGCACCAGCCCTGAGCACCCTGCATCATGCATCAAACCTGAGCTGGTGATTCATTTCACATATGATAGAAACTTTTTTGAGCGAAGAACTGTTCCAGGTGGCTTTTACAGTCCTCCAGAGAACTGAAGTTTTTTTCCACTAAGAACATTTTGTCAAGAGAAAAATCAATAAATCTGAAGGTGCAATGTCTGGTGAATATAGTGGATGAATACAAACTTCTTAACTGAGCTGTAATAGTTTTGGCTTGGTCATCAAAGCATCAAAGAAGCACATGGTCATACATTATCCTGATGAAATATTATGAGATTTCTGTTGACTAATTCTGGATACTTTTCATCAAGTGCTGCTTTCAGTAGGTCTAATTAGGAGCAGTACTTGTTGGAATTAATCTTTTGATTTTCCAGAAGAAGCTCATAATAGAAGACTCCTTTTTAATTCTACCATATACATCATGTAAACTTCTTTGTATGAAGACCGGCTTTTGGTGTGGTTGGTGGTGGTACATTTCACTTGGCCCATGATCTCTTCCATTCCACATTATTGTACACTATACATTTTTCATCCCTGTCACAGTTTGTTTTAAAAACAGAATCTTTTCATTACATTTAAGTAGAAAATTGCATGCGGAAATAAAGTTAAGGGTTTTTTTTTTCCTTTCATTTATGTGGAACTCAAACATCAAACATAACCAAGCTGGTGCAAATGATTTTCAACCCTTGATTTGGTTATTTTGAGTATCTCCCACATGGTATAACACTGATTACTCTCAGTTAATGCTTTGATTTGATTGCTATCATATTCAACTGGTCTACCTGACCATAGAGTATCATCCATTGAGAAATCTCCAGCACAAATCCTTACAAACCACTTTTGAAATGCTGAATTAGCCTTAGTATCTTTTCCATACACTTCACATATATTTTTTTTTCATTTTAGTTTCATTTCTACCTTTCTTGAAATAATAAAGCATAATATTCTGATATGCTAAAAATGTTGCTTTTTTCTTACATTATCACTATTAAAATTTTTATATTTTTTTTAATGTGGCAGCTGTCACAATAAAATCTAACAATATTGTTTTGAATGAGGTTAAATAAATAAATAAAATAAAATAAAGCCAAATAAAATTAATTAATTAATTAAAAAAGACAACTAATTGCTGCTAGAGTCATCTTATGAAAAAATACCAAATGAACATTTTGGTTAATCAATATATATAATTTTATACTTCTGCTGATAATGAACCATAAATATCGTAGGGAATATTGGAAGGATTCAGGAACTTGGCAGAGTTGGAAGGAAGGAGTACAAATGGGCATGTAAGGTAAATGGGTCTCTTAAGTGCAGTTCAGTTCAGTCGCTCAGTCAGTCCAAAACTGTGACCCCATGAATCACAGCACGCCAGGTCTCCCTGTCCATCACTAACTCCTGGAGTCTACCCAAACACATGTCCTTCGAGTCGGTGATGCCATCCAGCCATCTCATCCTCTGTCATCCCCTTCTCCTCCTGCCCTCAAACCTTCCCAGCATCAAGGTCTTTTCCAATGAGTCAACTCTTTTCATGAGGTGGCCAAAGTATTGAAGTTTCAGTTTCAACATCAGTTCTTCTAACGAACACCCAGGACTGATCTTCTTTAGGGTGGACTTGTTGGATCTCCTTGCAGTTGAAGGGACTCTCAAGAGTCTTTAACACCACAGTTCAAAAGCATCAGTTCTTCGGTGTTCAGCTTTCTTCACCGTCCAACTCTCACATCCATACAGGACTACTGGAAAAACCATAGCCTTTACTAGATGGACATTTTTTGACAAAGTAATGTCTCTGTTTTTCAATATCCTATCTAGGTTGGTCATAATCTTCCTTCCAAGGAGTAACAGTCTTAATTTCATAGCTGCAATCACTATCTGCAGTGATTTTGGAGGCAAAAGAAATAAAGTCTGACACTGTTTCCACTGTTTGCCCATCTATTTCCCATGAAGTGATGGGACCAGAAGCCATGATCTTAGCTTTCTGAATGTTGAGTCTTAAGCCAACATTTTCACTGTCCTCTTTCACTTTCATCAAGAGGCTTTTTAGTTTCTCTTCACTTTCTGCTGTAAGGGTGGTGTCATCTGCATATCTGAAGTTATTGATATTTCTCCCAGCAATCTTGATTCCAGCTTGTGCTTCCTCCAGCCCAGCGTTTCTCATGATGTACTCTGCATATAAGTTAAATAAGCAGGGTGACAATACACAGTCCTGACATACTCCTTTTCCTATTTGGGACCAGTCTGTTGTTCCATGTCCAGTTCTAACTGTTGCTTCCTGACCTGCATAGAGGTGTCTCAAGAGACAAGTCAGGTGGTCTGGTATTCCCATCTCTTTCAGAATTTTCCACAGTTTATTGTAATCCACATAGTTAAAGGCTTTGGCATAGTCAATAAAACAAAAATAGATGTTTTTCTGGAACTCTCTTGCCGTTTTAATGATCCAGTAGATGTTGAAAATTTGATTTCTGGTTCTTCTGTCTTTTCTAAAACCAGCTTGAACATCTGGAAGTTCATGGTTTATGTACTGGTGAAGCCTGGCTTGGAGAATTTTGAGCATCACTTTACTAGTGTGTCTTAAGGGGTTTGGCGAACACGGCACATTTCTCCATCTGTTTGTGTCCTCCTTGATTTCTTTCATCAGTGTTTTATAGTTTTCTATATACAAGTCTTTTGATTCTTTAGGTAGAAATACTCCTAAGTATTTTATTCTTTTTGTTTCGATGGTGAATGGAATTGTTTCCTTAATTTCTCTTTCTGATTTCTCACTGTTAGTGTATAGGAATGCCAGGGATTTCTGTGTGTTGATTTTATATCCTGAAACTTTGCTATATTCACTGATTAGCTCTAGTAATTTTCTCGTAGAGTCTTTAGGGTTTTCAATATAGAGGATCATGTCATC
>ML661345.1:635336-693331 GCA_007570785.1 Antilocapra americana
TTAAAAATTCTAAAAAAAAAAAAAAGGTATAAAAAAGTTTTAAAAATTTAAAAGATGTTCCTAGTACAGTTATAACTAAGGCTTTCTCTGGTGCTGATGCGTACTGGGAGGGGTCAGTTTATTTTTCAGACAATTCCTTGGGTCGGGCTTGTACTTCTCATGGTCTATAGACTCCAAACCTGTTGCCTCTGCTAGTTTAAGAGTCTTCTGTTTGCTGGTCTTTTATGTGTCTATTCAGCGCTCTGGAGTTTGCCCTGCTCCTGCTGAGTGCGCTCCCCTGCCCCTTCTGCTCGGCTCTCTGTAGTCCGCCGGGCGCAGTTGGGGAGTGCGGCTTCTCCCCTCCCCCGGCCCAACCGCTCGGCTTTCCCGACGTGCAGCTAAGCACGTCTTCTTAGGTGTGCAGAGCTCTGATCCGTCCAGAATCCCCAGTAATCTTGGTTAGCACCTAGCTCTGTGCGCAATTTGGCCGAGGAAGCCTCGTCGGGGCTGGGCTATGCCCGCTGGTCTCGGGCAGGGGTTGGGTCTGTCCGCAGCCCGAAGGCGCCCAGCTCCGCCCAGCCGGCCGCCTCCCTGCCGACTCCGCCTCACCCTTTGGTCTCGCTGAGGCTGGGTTATGCCCGCTGCACTCGGGCTCAGATTTAATTGTTGTCTAACCTCGAGTTTCTGGACTAAACCCAACTTATTCATGATATGTTATCTTGAATTTGACTTGTGACAATTTTTAAAATACATATTTATTTTGCTTCTATGTTAATAACAGATTAATTTGTACTTTCTCTTTTATGTCCTTGTTAATTTTTGGTGTTAAGTTGATTTCATCTTCATAGAATACAGAACTCTCCCTCATTTTAATTTTCATAAGATTTTGTGCAATTAAAAAAAAACTATAGTTGAAAACCTATTCATCAAATGATCTCATCTGGTCTTCAGATTTATTCTTTTGATGGATAGGTTTTAAACTTTAGATTTACTTAATTTTTAAAAATAAGGAAGCTATATATGTTTCCTATATCTCCTAGTTTCGGTTTTGGTACATTTTTAAATAAAATTGTTCACAGTAACCTCTTATTAAAAATGTGAAGTCTATTGATTTTGAATGATGTTTTTATTTTTTCTATTCATAATTTCTGCCTTTTCTCTTTTTCTTGATCATGTTTGCTATGAGCTTGTTATTTTTTTAGTCCTATTCAAAGAATAAGTTTAGTTTCATGAATTTTCTGTACTCTATTTTTTTAATTAACAAAGTTCTATAAATTCCTTTCCTTGTGTATTTTTTTTTAATTGGGTTGAATTTACCATTCCTTTTCTAATTTCCTGAGATGAATACTTAGATAACTTAAATAATTCATTCTTAACTTTCTTTAGTTTCTAATACTGCACTAAAGACTATAAACTTTGATCTAAGGAAATGCTTAACTGTATTCTACAAGTTTTATATCAACAGCTCACTTTATAAGTATATATATATATATTTACTGACACTGCTAGAGCAATATAAGCTTTCTTTTCGTTAGTCTTGATGTGATAGTTTTTTCATTATTATTAAATTTACTTGTGTTTAAACTTTTATCTTTTTGAAGTTTATTCACAACATTTTAGCCAAATATATCTTTTTTCTTATATTTGTTTCCTATTCTAACTACTTAGGTTTCTTTTCCTTTTCTTCTTCCTTTCCTTCTAATGGACTAATTAAGAATTTTTACACAGTATTTTTTTTTTTGCCACAGCTTTTTAGCTATATACATTTTTAATGTATTTTAAGCTATTTTCTTTTATTTTTAAAATATATATACACAGCTTCTTAAAATACTTGTTTCAAAACTCTGAAAACCAGACTATCTCTAAAATCGTTCTTTTTATACTTCTTTTTTATTTACCTGATCCAGTTTCTTAGAATGGATTGTAACTTCTTTCACTAAATGCAATACATTGTGTTAGAAAAATTGTAGGGACTGATGAGGTGTTTTGCCAAAGAATGCTCAAACTACGACA
Organism: Antilocapra americana; assembly: GCA_007570785.1. Classification (NCBI taxonomy): domain Eukaryota; kingdom Metazoa; phylum Chordata; class Mammalia; order Artiodactyla; family Antilocapridae; genus Antilocapra; species Antilocapra americana. The sequence continues at coordinate 637,329 of ML661345.1, forward strand.
CAATTGCACTCATCTCACATGCTAATAAAATAATGCTCAAAGTTCTTCAAACCAGGCTTTAGCAATACATGAACTGTGAAATTCCAGCTGTTCAAGCTGAATTTAGAAAAGGTAGAGGAACCAGAGATCAAAATGCCAACATCTGCTGAATCATCAAAAAAGCAAGAGAGTTCCAGAAAAACATCTATTTCTGCTTTATTGACTATGCCAAAGCCTTTAACTATGTGGGTTACAATAAACTGTGGAAAATTCTGAAAGAGATGGGAATACCAGACCACCTGACTTGTCTCTTGAGACACCTCTATGCAGGTCAGGAAGCAACAGTTAGAACTGGACATGGAACAACAGACTGGTCCCAAATAGGAAAAGGAGTATGTCAGGACTGTGTATTGTCACCCTGCTTATTTAACTTATATGCAGAGTACATCATGAGAAACGCTGGGCTGGAGGAAGCACAAGCTGGAATCAAGATTGCTGGGAGAAATATCAATAACTTCAGATATGCAGATGACACCACCACCCTTATGACAGATAGGGAAGAGGAACTAAAAAGCCTCTTGATGAAAGTGAAAGAGGAGATTGAAAACGTTGGCTTAAAGCTCAACATTCAGAAAGCTAAGATCGTGGCATCTGATCCCATCATTTCATGGGAAACAGATGGGGAAATGGTGGAAACAGTGTCAGACTTTATTTCTTTTGCCTCCAAAATCGCTGCAGATGGTGATTGCAGCCATGAAATTAAAAGACACTTACTCCTTGGAAGGAAAGTTATGACCAACTTAGATAACTTATTAAAAAGCATAGACATTACTTAGTCAACAAATGAAAAGCTTCTGCACAACAAAGGAAACTAAAAGCAAGGTGAAAAGGCAGCCTTCAGAATGGGAGAAAATAATAGCAAACGAAGCAACGGACAAACAATTAATCTCAAAAATATACAAGCAACTCCTGCAGCTCCATTCCAGAAAAATAAATGACCCAATCAAAAAGTGGGCCAAAGAACTAAACAGACATTTCTCCAAAGAAGACATAAAAATGGCTAACAAACACATGAAAAGATGCTCAACATCACTCATTATCAGAGAAATGCAAATCAAAACCACAATGAGGTACCACTTTACACCAGTCAGAATGGCTGCCATCCAAAAGTCTACGTGCAATAAATGCTGGAGAGGATGTGGAGAAAAGGGAACCTTCCTACATTGTTGGTGGGAATGCAAACTAGTACAGCCACTATGGAGAACAGTGTGGAGATTCCTTAAAAAACTGGAAACAGAACTGCCATATGACCCAGCAATCCCATTGCTGGGCATACACACCAAGGAAACCAGAACTGAAAGAGCCACGTGTACCCCAATGTTCATCGCCGCATTGTTTACAATAACCAGGACATGGAAGCAACCTAGATGTCTATCAACAGATAAATGGATAAGAAAGCAGTGGTACAAATACACAATGGAATATTACTCAGCCATTAGAAAGAATTCATTTGAGTCAGTTCTACTCAGGTGGAGGAAACTGGAGCCTATTATACAGATTGAAGTAAGCCAGAAGAAAAAACAAAAGTACTGTATACTAACGCATATATATGGAATTTAGCAAGATGGTAACAAGAACCCTGCATGTGAGACAGCAAAAGAAAAGCAGATGTATAGAACAGTCATTTGGACTCTATGGGAGATGGCGAGGGTGGGATGATATGGGAGAATGGCATTAAAACATGTTAATCATCATATGTGAAATCAATAGCCAGCCCAGGTTTGATGCTCAGGGCTGGTGCACCGGGATGACCCAGAGAGATGGAATCACGAGGGAGGTGGGAGGGGGGTTCTGGAAGGGGAGCACATGTATACCCATGGAAGATTCATGTCAATGTATGGCAAAACCAGAACGATAATGTAAAGAAAATTAAAATAGATAAATTTTTTAAAAAGTAAACAAACAAACAAACAAACAAACAAAAAACAAAGGTCCATCTAGTCAAGGCCATGATTTTTCCAGTAGTCATGCATGGATGTGAGAGTTGGACAGTGAAGAAAGCTGAGTACTGAAGAATTGATGCTTTTGAACTGTGGTGTTGGAGAAGACTCTGGAGAGTCCCTTGGTCTGCAAGAAGATCTAGCCAGTCCATCCTAAAGGAAATCAGTCCTGGGTGCTCATCAGAAGGACTGATGTTGAAGATGAAACGGTAATACTTTCTCCTGAGATGGCTGGATGGCATCACCGACTCGCTGGACATGAGTTTAGGTAAACTCCTAGAGTTGGTGTACACAGAGTTATGAGTAAACGGAGACCTGGTGTACTGTGATTCATGGGGTCTCAAAGAGTCGGACATGACTCAGCGACTGAGCTGAGCTGATGAGGTGTTTTGTTACAACGATAGGATGGAGCTGGTTACCATAACTCAAATAGAGACGAACTAACTCAAGATTCCCTATGACCCAGTAACCCTAAATATACCTCTTTCCACCCAGTTCCTAGAGTTTACCTCCCCACCCCTCCAATCCAGGTGTTCAGGGAGATTAAGATGGTGCCTGGATTGTTTTCTCATAGACAGGAAAAGAGCCTGAATCCTGATCCTTGTGTTCTTAAATTTAAAAATGTCTGACTTTAAATATCTTGCGAATTTGGTATATGACTTGGGAAGGGTATTGAGAGATTCCAATATTGAGTTTAGAGTTCTCTGACTTTTGGTCTTATTCTGCGCACCTCCCCCCGCCCTGGAATTCTGCAAGATTACAAAAAACAAAACAGAATTTCAGGTTTCTTTGTTTCTTGTGCTTGTTTTCAGTTTGGCCTCAGTTTTCTTCTGTTTGCCTGTATCTGGAAAATGATCTGAGGGAATGTCTGCTCACCTCTCAGGAAGTCACCTTCTCTGGGATTTTGTACCTTTAGCTACCTGCTTGGGAAAGTTTCCAGTGCCTTCAAACCAGCTTTCTCTCTGTATTTTCTTTGGATTTTTACGTTGCTTTTAACAGGATTGTCAGGCTAACACAACTAAAAATAAATTTTGGTGTTCTGATTCTGGAGGTTCTTAGAGGGATTGTTGGCCTATGAGAAATGGTATAATTTCTAAAACTCACTTGTGTAGACTAGTTATTAAGACAGCGATCTGTGAACATGAATAGACAGTGTACTTCTGGTCATCATGCTTTTAGACAACTCTGTCCCTTAAAATTTGATGAAATAAGCTTATCTGGGATCTCTGCAACACAGAGATTCTGAGAATACAGGGCAGGTGGGGAAACGAGGCAGAATACATCCCTGGGAAGTTCTGATTGCTCTTCATTTTTCTATGAAAATGATCTGGAAACCAAACTGGACCATTAATTTCACAGCTTAGTTTCTGCAACTAGCTTGATGAATGACTACTATTGAATCTCTGTGGATGGCTTCTATTGCATTTTAAAATCATACATTGAAAGTTGCCCTTTTTTCATTTTTGCTGGAATTGGTACAGTTCACCTGCAACATGTAACCACTAAAATTAGAAGAAAGAACAGGGAGGATCCTCACTGTTCGTATAATCAGTTGGTGAGCTAGTTCTTGACAGTGCTCTCACTAGCAGTGTCAGTTACAAAAACACCAGAGTGGGTTCTGCAAGAGGAACTGAAGCAAAGGTAAGAAATCTATAAGTAGGTGATAATATTGATGTATGTATTTGTTCCTAAATTTTAGTTTTTTGGATCATTGTGTTTAATGTATGGAGGATCTATAATGGTTTATGTGACCAATGAAAATAGCTGAAGGATATAATATTATAAGCATCCTCTCATTTCATACATAAATATATATGGACATAAAACAAGGAATTACCTTACATTTTGGTAATTTGATGGGCTTCCCTGGTGGCTCAGAGAATAAAGCGTCTGCCTGTAGTGTGGGAGGCCCAGGTTCGATCCCTGGGTCAGAAAATTCCCCTGGAGAAGGAACTGGCAACTCACTCCGGTACTCTTGCCTGGAAAATCCCATGGATGGAGAAGCCTAGTAGGCTACAGTCCATGGGGTTGCAAAGAGTCAGACATGACTGAGAAACTTTAATTAATGTGGTAACTTGATAGCATGAAAGAAAGATACTAAATTCAGCCTTTGATGACACAAACAAAAACAGACAGTGCAGTGACAAAATTGAATATAATCTGAGTCCCTTGCTCTTGGAAAATAGCAAAGATTGAGAAGTTCCCCTACCCTTTGGGGTTCTGAGACATGGCTAACCTCAAAGGACCACCTTATATTCTGAGAGAAGATGAAACTCCATCCTTTGTTAGGAGTCAGTTGTTTACCAGTCTTTATAAAACCCTAGAACGTCTTCCTCTTCTCTGGGACAGTCCTTATTAATGAACATTCTCCTTACATTAATGAAAGTGAAGTCACTCAGTCGTGTCTGACTCTTTGTGATCCCATGGGCTGTAGCCTAACAGGCTTCTCCTCCATGGGATTTTCCAAGCAAGAGTAATGGAGTGGCTTGCCATTTTCTTCTCCAGGGGATCTTCCCAATAAAGGGATAGAACCCAGGCCTCCCGTATTGTAGGCAGATGCTTTACCATTTGAGCCACCAGGGAAGTCTGAACATTAATGAACATAGCCTGAAGAAAGTCATCTCCTTCACTGTCTGGTGCATTTTATCTTTGACAACAGGAAAGAGAAGACTTTAATGAAGCTATAATTTGTGTCATCTATATGACAGATGAGCATGCTGATATGCAAAGAAACAACGTAAGTTGTTTAGAAACTTACAAATGCCCAAAAGACACAATTCAAAGGAAGCATCATACACTAATAAAGAACTAGTGATTTGTATGATTTACCTGAATAACTTTCAAGAATATAGTTTAAAAAGACAAAGGATAGAAACTGAAAATTGAGATAAATGACATGGAACATTGGTCATGAAGTTTCAATTTGTACTTAGTAAGAGCCATGTAGGAAGAGACATGGAAGTGGAAGGGTTAGTCACTCAGGAGTGTCCAGCTCTTAGCGATCCCATGGACTGTAGCCTTCCCAGATCCTCTGTCCATGGAATTCTCCAGGCAAGAATACTGGAGTGGGTAGCCATTCCCTTCTCCAGGGGACCTTCCTGATCCAGAGATTGAACTCAGGTCCCCCATATTGCAGGCAGATTCTTTAACTGGGAAAGCCCAGGAAGAGCCATAGAATGGGAAAAAAAAAATTTAAAAATCAAACAACTCATTGTTGAGATATTTTGAGAACTGAGGAGACATATGCTTTTAATCAAAGGATAAACAAGAGCTGAGGGAGAAATAAGATTCACATCTGGAGTTTCCTAGTGAAGTTTCCAGGCTCCAAGAGATGATCCCAAAACTCTTCAGAGTGGAAACTCTTGGAGGGGTTATAAAATAACAAGATGCAGAATAGCATCAGCTATTCTAATGCATAATATTATCAAATAGTGATAGTTATATTTAGCACAGGTTTTAGTATAAGTTCTTTGTGCATGTTTTCTATTTGACTCTTCTTAACCTGATGAAAGCAAAAGTGCAGTCGCTCAGTCGTGTCGAACTTGTGACCCCATGGACTGTACCTGCCAGGAAATTTTCCAGGCAAAATTGCTGGAGTGCGTGGCCATTTCCTTCTCCAGAGAACCTGATGAAATGGATACTCATTATTAGCCTCATTTTTCAGAAGGGGAAGTTCAGACACAAGAAAAGTCAGTTGCCTAAGGTCACACAGCTGGTGAGAGGTGAAACAGGATTTAAACACAGACAGCCTATCTCTAGAGTCCATATGACAGCTTATGGTGAACAATGTCAGATTTGTGATCTCCAAAGAAGAAAATTTAGCTTTGGGACCAGGGATCAGCCTTGGTCACTCAGGAGCTTTTGTGTAGGAGAGTTTTATTAAAGTATAAAAAGGGAAAGAGAAAGCTTCTGACATAGACATCAGAAGGGGGGCAGAGAGTGCCCCCCTTGCTAGTGTTAGCAAGAGACTTGTATACTTTTTTAGTTAGTTGTTACAATAAGTCAAAAGAATGTCTCAAATTTGTGAAAATTTTACAAGACCCACTCCCACAACTTACATTTTAGAATAACAGGATTAGAATTTAACAATACAAAGATCCTACCAGACCTGCTCCCATAATATACATTTTAAGATACCAGAATTAGTCAGAAGGAGAAACTGTCCTCAAGCAGGATACACTGTTGTTATATAATCCCTAGTACAGAGTTTAAACTGAGTTGCTTTTTGTGTAATCATCAGTTTGGGGCTTAAAGAAAAAAAAAAATGTTTTATGTGACTAAGACTAACGAATGCAGAGGGGAAAAAAAAATTATCCTTTCATCATCCTTGAGAATTCCAGACCCCTATCTCCTCCTTGAGAACCCCAGGCCTCTTTCTCCTTCTCAGGAACCCCGGACTTCTTATCAATCTGCCTAGAAATTGACTCTCTTACACACTGTGGTCTGGCTTGGGAGAAAAGGATTTATGAAGAGAATAAGTCATTTAAATATGAAGGCAAAATAAGTATATATTTTAGACAGTCCAAGACTGAGACAGCTTGCTTGATAAAATTGCATTGGAAGAGAAAAACTGCACAGAGAAAAAAAATCCAAGCATCAGCTCTGAGAATTCCAGCATATAGAAGTTGTTGAAGCACTAAGAGAATCAGGAGAATGGAGATTAGAAGAGTGGAGTTCCACACCCTGAGTGAAGGTGTTCCAAGGAAAAGGAGTGGACTGCAGTATCAAATACAGCTATTGGGTTGAACGTGGAGAAGCTAAACACATGTGTGTGCTAAGTTGCTTCAGTCCTGTCTGACTATTTGTGACCCTATGTATTATAGCCCACCAGGCTCCTCTGTCCATGGGATTCTCCGGGCAAGAATACTGGAGTGGGTTGCTATGCTCTCTTCCAGGGGCTTTTCCAGACCCAGGGATCAAACCCGCATCTCTTAATGTCTCCTTCATTGGCAGATGGGTTCTTTACACTAACACCACCTGGGAAGCCCCTGAAGCTAAGCATAGCCACTGGATTTGATAATGTGGAGATCACCAGAGAAGCTGGTAGAGAGTAGAAATCTTAATGGTGCAGATTCATGAGGTAATGGGACAGGAAGTAGAAACTATCTGACTACACATCCATAAATGACCATGTTCATGCATGGCATAAAAGCAGTCCACCTTGATGAAATATCTAAACTTTAAGTATAAAATTTTAGAATCCATTATGTAGCATTCAAGCATGCTAAGTTGCTTCAGTTGTGTTCAACACTTCATGATCCTATGAACTGTAACCTGCCAGGCTCCTCTGCCCATGCAATTCTTCAGGCAAGAATACTGGAGCGGGTTGCTGTGCCCTCCTCCAGGGAATCTTCCTGACCCAGGGATTGAACCAGTGTTTATTACATCTCCTGCACTGGCAAGCTGGTTCTTTACCACAAGTACCACCTGGGAAACCCCAAAAGTATGCAGGTGCATACTATATCTTGTAGTTAGTGGGACCAACTTAAGCAGGTCATGAAATTGAGAAGTTGAACTAGAGAAAAAAAATGAATATAATTGTAATCAAAAGTTAAAAAACAACAAAAGGTTAGTGAAAGTTGCTGCTGCTTCTGCTAAGTGGCTTCAGTCGTATCCGACTCTGTGCGACCCCATAGACGGCAGCCCACCAGGCTCCCCTGTCCCTGGAATTCTCCAGGCAAGAGTACTGGAGTGGGTTGTCATTGCCTTCTCCAGTGAAAGTATTTGCCCTCAATAAAGTAGGGGAAATTTTTCGATTTTCAACAGAAGTAAAATAAATAAATATAAAAGCTCCAAACAATTTGAAAACATAGTTTAAAATAGACAAAGTACAAATAAGCATTACAAAATGAAAATAAAAATTTCATACACAGGACATATGGGAATACAAATTAATAAAATAAAATAAAATGCCATTCTTGTCCTTTAAGTTAATAAAAATTAAGACAATTTAAAATTTGCTGTCTTGGGATGATGTGAGAAAAAAATCATCATTTCTAGAAATGTAGATTGATAAAAAAATTTGTCTGGTATTGGTTTGGAAGTTTTTGTAAAATTTAATATTTAAATTTTATGATTTATTTTTGCATATATAACTCATGTAAAATAATGTATGCACAAAAATGTTTGCTGTAATATTATTTGCAATAGAATAAAAACTGGAAACAAGTTAAATACCAATGCTTGGCTGCCCTGTTAAATGCACTGTGGAACAGTTGTACTCTGGAATAACATACAATTTTAAAGAGAAAATATTAAATTACTTTAGTAACATGAAATTATCTTCAAGTGTTAAGTATGATAAAGCAAGTTTTGGTATAATTTATTAACCCAATCTGATAACAAATAATTAAATATTGCACATTTAAATGTAATGATACTTTTAAAAATATCTGGATATCTACATGAAAAATGTGAACCTGGTAATATCTGAGTTGTGGGATTTGGGTGTGGGGGAGAAGCAATAGTAGATCAATATCACATTTGCTCACAGTGTAACCAAGCAGGATCCTATGAGGCCTTCCCAGACAGAACTACCCCCATATCTTCTGCCTGCCTCTTGTCTGTAGAAAACTTAAGCCTTCTAGACATTCCTTAATTTCTAAAGAATAAATTTACTCAAAAGCAAACAGAAAGGTAAACACTCAGGTGAGACAAAGTAATAATATTTTACCCATTAAATAAAATCAGAGCCATTTAGTTCCTTTTCAAGGGCTATACATAATATGCTGAGTTATGCCCTTTGAGCTGTTTTTCAGACACTGAAATCCCCACTAAGTGGAAGAATTTAACTGTATGCTGCCCGTAAGCATGTAGACCCCAGACAGTTGGAACCAGAAGGTCAATGAGATTGACTCTCAGTTACTGCACCACCAACCGATCAGAAGAATACCCATGAGCTGAGAACATACACCAAAATCTTTATCTCTCACCCTGTCTTTAAAGACTTTTCCCTTAAAGCCAATAAGGAGTTTAATCTTTTTGAGCACTAACTGCCTGGACTTCTTGTTTGATGCCTGTAATTAGCACTGCACTTTTCTTCACCACAATCTGGTGCAGTAGACTGGCTTTACTATGCATGGGTGAGAGGACCCCAAGTTTGGTTGGTTAAAGAAAAGTTCATTGCATCACAAACTTTTTAACAAGTAATGCTTTTTTCTAAATTTTAAAAGAAGAGAAGCATTTTTATACCAAAAGCAATTCCACATAATTAAAATACATAGATAAGAAGCAAAACCTAAAAGTCCTAAGCGAAAGTGAAAGTGAAATTCGCTCAGTTGTGTCCGACTTTTCACGACCCAATGGACTTTACAGTCCATGGAATTCTGCAGTCCAGAATACTGGAGTGAGTAGCCATTCCCTTCTCCAGGGGATCTTCCCAACCCAGGGATCAAACCCAGGTTTCCTGCATAGCACGTGGATTTTTTGCCAGTTGAACCACAAGGGAAACCAAAGAATGCTGCACTGGGTAGCCTATCCCTTCTCCAGTGGATCTTCCTGACCCAGGAACTGAATTGGGGTCTCCTGGATTGCAGGCGGATTCTTTACCAACTGAGCTATGCTGCTGCTGCTGCTGTTAAGTCGCTTCAGTCGTGTCCGACTCTGTGCGACCCCATGGACGGCAGCCCAACTGAGCTATGAGGGAGCCTTAAAAGATTTAAAGACCTCAAAATTAGAAGGTTCACAATAAAGTTAAAACACTGGAAAACATCATTAAGAAGAGTATTTTTGTTTAATGTATACATTTGCATAAAGTATGCTTTCATATTTTAACATATGCAAAGAAATTTAGATACATGGAAAAATGCAATAATGGTGACTGTTTCTTAAATGACAGCATTTTTTACTTTTACATATTTCTGTAATCTTTCTTTTTTTTTCATTTTTTCTAAAGAGCAGTGATTTTGTTTTATAATAAAGTGGAATATTTTATCAAATTTATTTTGTATAGCTGCTTTGTAAGGATTAGGAATATGCCATAGCCAACATCAGAGCAAATGTGCAGCCAAACACCCAAACACAAAGTAGATTGGCCCTGAATTTTGTACCGATGTGTACTTTGTCATTATTAGATTCAATAATGAGAACTTGAACTGGGGGGCTGGATATTGATTATTTTCATTCTTTGTTCTTAGCAGCTTGAACAAGGGAGTAAACTGTAGCTGGGTCATCAGCCTCACACAGAAACTAAGTTGGCTTTTAGATTCTGAATGCTTCCCAGTTTGAATCCTTTGACTTCTTCCTTGGAAGTGCATCTTCCTGATGGAGGGAAGGGTGCTGCCTTTGTGTTGACTGGGCCCCAGCTCATGGGGAGAGGCCAGGTCACCACAAAATTATGTGGGTCTGAGGGCATTTTGTTTGGTGAGTCTGTGTTTGGGAAGCTCCAGTCAAGTGCAGGGGAAGCTGCTCCAAGTTCCTAGTATTCCTGTTTCTCCCAACCATAACCCTTCAGTTACAGGAAATAGGATAACCTGACACTTCTATGGAGCGGTTGCTGTGACAGGTCTTCAGATTTCACATGTGTACCATTATGGGGAAGGCAGTAAGTTGATAACTTGATTACAAGTCTAATAAGAGCTGCAAGGTTATGGGCTGATTGTGTTCATTCAAAATTAATTTGTTGAAGCTCTAACCCTTCCAGTACCTCAAACTGAGACTGTATTTGTAGACAGGCCCTTTTTTGTTGTTCAGGAATTCAGTTATGTCTGACTCTTTGAAACCCCAGGAACTGTGGCATAACAGACTTCCTTGTCCTTTACTATCTTCTGGAGTTTGTTCAAAATCATGTCCTTTGAATTGACGATGCCACCCAACCATCTCATTCTCTGTCACCCCCTTCTCTTCTAGCCTCAGTCTTTTCCAGCATCAGGGTCTTTTCCAATGAGTTGGCTTTTTGCATTAGGAGGCCAAAAGATTGGAGCTCCAGCTTCAGTATCAGTCCTTTGAATGATTATTTATGGTTGATTTCTTTAGAATTTACTAATATGATCTCCTTGCTGTCCAAGGGACTCTAAAGAGGCTTCTCCAGCACCACACTTTGAAAGCATCAATTCTAAGGTGTTCAGCCTTCATTATGGTCCAACTCTTACATCCACACATGACTCTTGGAAAAATTATAACTTTGACTATACAGACCTTTGTCAACAAAGTGATGTCTCTGCTTTTTAATACTCTTTCTAGGGTCATCATAGCTTTTCTTCCAAGGAGCAAGTGTCCTTTAATTTCATGACTGTAGCACCATCCACAGTGATTCTGGAGTCCAAGAAAATAAAATCTGTCACTGTTTCCATTTTTTCCTCATCTATTTGCCATGAGGTGATGGTACCAGATGGCACAATTTTAGTTTTTTGAATGTTGAGTTTTAAGCCAGCTTACTTACTCTCCTTTTCCACCTTCATCAAGAGGCAATTGAGTTCCTCTTTCTGCCTAATATTAGAGTGGTGTCATCTGCATATCTGAGGTTATTGATATTTCTCCTGGCATTCTTGATTCCAATGTGAGCTTCATTCAGCATGCTGTTTCACATGATGTACTCTGCATATAAGTTAAATATACAGCCTTGACATACTCCTTTACCATTTTGGAATCCGTCTCTTGTTCCATGTCCAGTTCTAACTGTTGTTTCTTGACCCATATACAGATTTCTCAGGAGGCAGAATTTTCCCGTTTGTTGTGGCCCACACAGTCAAAAGCTTTAGCATAGTCAATGAAGTAGAATCGATGTTCTTCTCGAATTCTCTTGCTTTTCCTATGATCCAACAGATGATGGCAATTTGATCTCTTGTTCTTCTGCCTTTTCTAAATCCAGCTTATACTTGTGGAAATTCTCACTTCACACACTGTTGAAGCCTAACTTGAAGAATTTTGAGCATTACCTTGCTAACATGTGAAATGAGTGCAACTGTGCAGTAGTTTGAACATTCTTTGTCATTGACCTTCTTTGGGACTGGAATGGAAACTGATATTTTCCAGTTCTTTGGCCATTGCTGAGTTTTCCAAATTTGTTGGCATATTGAGTGCAGCTCCTTAATCTTTTAGGATTTGAAATAGCTCAGCTGAAATTCCGTCACCTCCACTAGCTTTGTTCATAGTAGTGCTTCCTAAGGCCCATTTGACTTCACACTCTATGATTTCTGGCTCTAGGTGAGTGACCACACTATTCTGATTATCTGGGTCGTGAAAATCTTTTTTGTATAGTTCTGTGTATGTATTCTTGCCACATTTTCTTAATATCTTCTGCTTCTGTTAAGTCCATACCACTTCTGTCCTTTATTGTGCCCATCTTGACCTTTTAAAGAGGTAATTATTTTAAAATGGACTTTTATGGTTGGTCCTATTCTAATCTAGTCTTTGTAAAAGAGATCAGAACACATAGATGAGTATATGGGACATACTCACACAGAGGGAAGACCCCAGAGGAATTAAACCTATGGATGTATTGAACTTGGACTCTAGCCTCCAGAGTTGTGAGACAATAAACATCTGTTGGTTAAGCCCTACCCCCCGCCCCACCCCCGGCTGTGACCATATGTCAGGCCTAGTGTGCATGCACACTAAGTTGCTTCAGTTGTGTCTGACTGTTTGTGACACTATAGACTAGAGCCCACCAGGCTCCTTTGTACTTGGGATTCTCCAAGCAAGAATAGTGGAGTGGCTTGCCATGCACTCCTCCAAAGGATCTTCTTGACCCAGGGATTGAACCTCTTCTCCTATGGCTCCTGCATAGCAGGCAGATTCTTTACTGCTGAGTCACCAGGAGAGCCCATCAGCTCTAGCAAACTAACCTAAGTTCAAGATGCTCTTAGAGACTCTGATGAGTAAGGATTGCCTTCCACAAGGAGAGACACTTGAACTTCTGCTAGGAGAAAGACTAGTGAGTAGCCCTGAGTAGCCAGTAGAGAAGAAACCCTAGGGCAAGTGGTAAGAGAATAAAGGAATTTAAACAGGGAACTCATAGGACCTTCTTGACTTTCTCGTAGATAAAACAAGCTATAGTGTGGACGAAAATGAGAAGCATGGATCCACAAAGCAGAGAGAGAACAAGTGCCTTAATGTCTGAGGGCAAAATACAGGAGGTAAGCTATTGCTAACAGCCAGATTTTAGTGTGGTCCACAGGTGCCTGGAGTATGCCAGATCTGCTGAGAGGCTGGGAAACCAGGATAGGGTGGGGCCTGACAGCCTTAACTGGCAGCTTCTGAAGTGAGCCTGAATGGACAGCAAATTGAAGGGGTCTTGGGAGGGATGGGAAGTGAGGAGCTGGATACAGTGTTTCTAGACAGCTTCTCTGAGAAATTTGACAGAGAAAGTCTGGAGGGAATTTGACTGGGAGACAGTGGCAGTTTGGAGAGATGGATTTGTAGATTCTTTCAACTTAGATTCTTTTAACTGTGCACAGTGCTTCTCATTGTGAGAAAATGGCAGCAGCACCTGGGAACTTTGGAAAATGAACATTCTCAGCCCCTCCCCCAAGCTACTGAATCAGAAACTCTGCTTGGGAGACTGAGAACCACCTACTGGGATATGATCTAAGAGTTGGGGATGGATGTGCTGCAGTCTATAACAGGGAAGTAATGAATAAATATGAGAAATGTCCAGCCAGAACATCATGGCCAAGTTTTGTGAAGTTGTTTCTTAAGTTACATGTTCAAAGATGCTTGATTTTTGGTGTGTTTATTTCTCTCCATCCACTCCCAACACATTCCCTGCCCCATGTTGACTTTTTGTAACATTTATTTGTGCACTCAGCTTATTGGAGAATTAAAAAAAATAATTAATAATGTATTTCTATAGTAATCTCCCTGTTATGTGATTACTCAAATCTTTGCAGTTTTAAACCCTGGAATCAATTTGTCTCCTTTAGATTAATATCCATATACCCATCATCATTTTCAAACTCTTTATTAATTCATACTTTTGAACATTTTGACATAATTATGATTTCACCAATTATACAGCTTTGGTTTTCACTTAGCTGAGTTTCTCATGCCTCTGAATGCAACAATGATTTCTTCTTTATAATCATCACTTGCAAATATGGATGATAATAGAGATTGAAGACCATGTTCTCCGGAATGTTACATATAGGACTTAGCACTTAATAGTGGTTAATAATTGGACCACCATTATCAGAATGACTATAATTAGGACATTGCTAATCATGACACAAGATCTGGGCTATGCTAGATCTACTTATTTGATAGGTTCAGGCACTCCTCCACCACTAGCCAGCCTCTGTGTGAACTTGATCTTGTTTAGTTTTACAAGTCTCATGTGCAAAAAGACTCTTTTGTTATTTTCTTTCTTAATAAGAACTATAAAATAACCATAATCTTTTCCTCATGTATTCAAAATAGTCTGCCTGAAAATGTACTTAAATTCTAGAAAGCTTTATACTAATTTAAATTACAATGACACCATAGTTTGTGCTTGTCACTATCTTTCCTAGGCTTTGTCACTTCCATGGCAACATACACTGCATTTTACTTTGTTTATAAATTATTTATGCTGAGCAATAAACTAGTTTTTATGAATATTCAACAATGCCATGTAAGTGGTGAAATGTTCTGAGCCTTCTCTTAAATCCTTTCCACATACAACTTCTGAATTAATCCTTTGAAGTACAGCTCTGATTCTGTCACTCCCCTGCTTAAAAATCATCAATGACTCCTGGCTGTTGACCAAGTAAAGCTCACTCCTTGGTCTGATTTCTACCACCTTGATAATCTTATCTCGACCTGCTTCTACAGCCTTATTATATTATATCTAACTTCCTGATGTTATCAAGGCCAAGCTTGTACTACTTCCTGTGGGACAGGCCAATAAAATGAGAAACAAGTTACTGGGGCAAGGAATAATAACTTTATTCAAAAAACCAGCAGACTGAGAAGATGGTGAACTAGTGATCCCAAGAACTATCTTGCTTAAATTAGAATTGAGGCTTCTTTTATACTTAAAAATAAGGGAGTAAAGTCAAACATTTCCTGATTCTGGTCAGTCTTAGAGAGGTTGTTAATTTCTTTCTTCTAGTAGCCATCTACAGGTGGGCCTGGTCTGGATGTTTCCTGTGAGCTAAACAAAGTTATTTTAGCTTTATTCTTATTACCTAGAAGGCAGGGTTCCCAGAGATGGGCCATTGTGTATAATTTAAGCTTATAGACAACAACCCTTTAATGATTAATTTGTAGTGGAATACAAAATTCTTCCCTATTACACTAACATGGTCTGAGAATGCTTTGCCTACCAACAACAGAATGATACATTAAAATGGTATAAACAACAAAAAATATTCTATCATAAAAAAAAATAAGAAAGTGAGGGACAGTGGTGATTTAATTGAAAGTCTTATCATCATGGGCTGGTTCATCTTCTCTACAGCAATCTCTGTATTCACCTGGTACTGCTGGCATGAGTATTTCCAGTCAAATTGTCACATTACACAAAGAGAAGAGAGAAAATCCCCATCTGTCATCAAGAATGAGAAAAACCTTCCCTGGGCCTTCCAGCAAACTCCCTTTCATTTCTGCTGGGTTGAGTTTCTTCTACACCCCCCTGAAACCACACACCTAGTGAGGGGACTGAGGCTCTCACACTGTCTGGATGGTGAATATGAAGCTCCTGGCTCAGGGAAGAGTCCAGCTTCCCACAAAAGAAGGACATGATTGCTCAGAGAAGGGTGCAGAAGATCAGGGTGCAGCTGTTGAGGAGAGGAAGAAATGGCTATGATGTAGACAACCAACTGTCTTGCTCGTCAACTAAGCTGTTTATTTTTAAATGGAGACTAAATATAAAAATCCGTTTTGTCACAATAATTACACTGAATGGTATGCAGCAACACTCACCCCTGAAAAGCCTTTATAATATATGCAGTATACTGTATACTGTATATTATATAATATACATTGTATGCTGTGTGATATGTACTATATAGTGTATAGAATATACTGTGTAATATATATTGTATAGCACATACTGTATACTATATAATGTATACTGTACCTCTTAAGTGAGGTTCATAGACTAGACCTTGAGTTATGAGTCCATTCATCTCTACATGGGACTTTTTGGCCCCCTTCATATAGCCTAACTTCTGTGTCAAACTTACTTATGAACTCACCTATGGCTGATTCTGGAAATGGTCCTTTTCTGGATACTTTCCAGTAAGCCAAAAGCACACATTCAGTCATGAGGGGGAGCAAGTTTGGCCCTTCCTATACCATTGGACCTCTAGAGTCAATGTACAAAATCCATAACGCTTAGTACTTAATAATTCCTGAATGTAATCTCCTTTGTTCCTCTCCTATGTCGTTGTTTATACTGTTTCTCTCCCTAACTATAGCTGTTTACATTCCCTCTCCCTAAAACCAAATATATATTTTATTTACATAGTTTATCAAATAATATTTTTCAAGTTTTAATATGATAAAATTAATATGTAAAAGAGTTGATGGCGGGTACATGAGGTTAGATTACTTTGGTCATAAATAAAAACATATATAATCAACTTCTATAGAATTATTAACTATTTTTTTAACTAAATTTATTACAGTCAGTTCAGTTCAGTTGCTCAGTCGTGTCCGACTCATTGTGACCACATGAACTGCAGCATGTCAGGCCTGCCTGTCCATCACCAACTCCCTGAGTCCACCCAAACCCATGTCCATTGAGTCAGTGATGCCATCCAGCCACCTCATCCTTTGTCATCTCCCTCTCCTCCTGCCCCCAATCCTTCCCAGCATCAGGGTCTTTTCCAATGAGTCAACTCTTCACATGAGGTGGCCAAAGTATTGGAGTTTCAGCTTCAACATCAGTCCTTCCAATGAACACCCAGGACTGATCTCTTTCAGGATGTATTGGTTGGATCTCTTTGCAGTCCAAGGGACTCTCAAGAATCTTCTCCAACACCACAGTTCAAAAGCATCAGTTCTTCGGTACTCAGCTTTCTTCACTGTCCAACTTTCACATCCATACATGACTACTGGAAAAATCATAGCCTTGATGAGATGGACCTTTGTTGGCAAAGTAACATCTCTGCTTTTCAATATGCTATCTGGGTTGGCCATAACTTTCCTTCCAAGGAGTAGGCGTCTTTGGATTTCATGGCTGCAATCACAATCTACAGTGATTTGGGAGTCCCCAAAAATAAAGTCTGACACTTTTCCCACTATTTCCCCACCTATTTCCCATGAAGTGATGGGACCAGATGCCATGATCTTAGTTTTCTGAATGTTGAGCCTTAAGCCAACTTTTTCACTCTCCTCTTTCAATTTTAGCAAGAGGCTTTTTAGTTCCTTTTCACTTTTTGCCATAAGGGTGGTGTCATCTGCATATCTGAGGTTATTGATGTTTCTCCCAGCAATCTTGATTCCAGCTTGTGCTTCCTCCAGCCCAGCGTTTCTCATGATGTACTCTGCATATAAGTTAAATAAGCAGGGTGACAATATACAGCCTTGACATACTCCTTTTCCTATTTGGAACCAGTCTGTTGTTCCATGTCCAGTTCTAACTGTTGCTTCCTGACCTGCATACAGGTTTCTAAAGAGACAGGTCAGGTGGTCTGGTATTCCCATCTCTTTCAGAATTTTCCACAGTTTATTGTAACCTACATAGTTAAAGGCTTTGGCATAGTCAATAAAGCAGAAATAGATGTTTTTCCGGAACTCTCTTGCTTTTTTGATAATCCAGTGGATGTTGGCAGTTTGATCTCTGGTTCCTCTGCCTTTTCTAAAACCAGCTTAAACATCTGGAAGTTCATGGTTCATGTATTGCTGAAGCCTCACTTGGAGATTGTTGAGCATTACTTTACTAGCCTGTAAGATGAGTGCAATTGTGTGGTAGTTTGAGCATTCTTTGGCATTGCCTTTCTTTTGGAATGGAATGTAAAATGACCTTTTCCAGTCCTGTGGACATTGCTGAGTTCTCCAAATTTGCTGACATTGAGCGCAGCACTTTAACAGCATCATCTTTTAGGATTTGAAATAGCTCAACTGGAATTCCATCACCTCCACTAGCTTTGTTTGTAGTGATGCTTTCTATGGCCCACTTGACTTCATCTTCCAAGATATCTAGCTCTAGCTGAGTCTGAGTGCTCACGCCATCGTGATTATCTGAGTCATGAAGATCTTTTTTGTACAGTTCTTTTGTGTATTCTTGCCACCTCTTCTTAATATCTTCTGCTTCTGTTAGGTCCATACCACTTCTGTCCTTTATCGAGCCCATCTTTGCATGAAATGTTCCCTTGGTATCTCTAATTTTCTTGAAGAGATCTCTAGTCTTTACCATTCTGTTGTTTTCCTCTATTTCTTTGCATTGATTGCTGAGGAATGCTTTCTTATTTCTCCTTGCTATTCTTTGGAATTCTGCATTCAGATGGGAATATCTTTCATTTTCTCCTTTGGTTTTCACTTCTCTTCTTTTCACAGCTATTTGTAAGGCCTCCTCATGCAATTATCTTCCTAAAAATAGGCATTTATCTATAGATTTGCTTATACATATGTGTATGTGGCTGTGTGTGTAATTAATTTTATTAATGCATTGATAAGAGAAATATAAAACAAATACATATTTGACAAAATAACCTTGGTATTAGTTTTTAAGGTACATCTATGGCAGTGTTTTCTGGCTTTAAGATGCAAGGTAATAGGTTACATATCTAACATAGAGAATCATCCACATAAAGGAAATGTGAAACTTGCTAAATAAGCTTCTTTCAATTATTTACAGGAAGCATTAATTATTTATCCACTAGTTTAATGCATTTGAACTATACATAGGGCTTTTTGCAATAGGTTTAGGCCATGAAAAATTAAATCTCATGAGAATTGTAAGAAATTATTTTCCCCCTATTACTCTATCTCTAGTAAACATAGCTTAATAAATACATGCATTAACTCGGTCAATGTTTATACTATTTGAAATGCTATACAAAGCACACACAATTAGACTGTTACTTCATGATATCATTGAATTTTTTAATAATGAAATATCTCTTCAATAATCTAAGCAAAACCAAATACAATACCTAGTTATTCTTTCTTACAGTGCCTGTGTTGTTTATTATTTTAATTTGATTCTTTAGGTCATGCCTAATAAATTATATATTTCTTACAGAGACATTAACTTTTAGAAAATAGTTACCATGACTAAAAATTGTAATGTTCTCTGTAAAAATTTATATTTCCAGGTAAGTAACAAAAAGTTTTAGTATTTTACATTAATAACTTGTCTGTTTTAATTTTTGTGAAATATATCTTTTTCAAATTTGGTTTTGCCAGGTATTCAATAATTAACATAAATATTATAATATTTTCTAAAGCTTTGTTTTAGTAAGAATCTGAAGAAAGATAAAATATATTTTAATCTTTCTCCCAAGTTGTGTCTTCCTAATTAATATGTCACACATAAACATTAAAGATCCGATGGCCATTTCTAATAAATTACATTATATCAAATTGATTCAGGGAGTTTATGATCTGTGATGACTTTTAATCCAGAGGAACTAACTTCTGAAAATGGACTTATTCAGAAGCTCCTTACCAGTCTAGGAAGCCCCTTACTTGAATTTGCATCACAGAAGTAGCCTTTTAATCTCCAAGTAGTAGGTAGCCATGAATTTGCCTCACACCTGCTCATAAACCACAACACAGGGAATCTGCTGGGGCAGGAATCCAATTTGCTCTTCTGAGTCTGTACAATGTTTGGAACCCACTTAATTTGAGAGCAAAATTGCTGACTCACAAGGTATGCTGATACCACACAAACGTACCCACACAAACAGTGATACATACACAGAACCTGATAAACGGTAAAAAAAAAATATTGGTAGTAAATAAACTAATGTTCTAACTCACTAGGAGAAGAGATCAACAATTAATAAGAGTTTCAGGAGTAGATTCTTACTTGCTGTTTCTGTGTATTACTGGGTGAAACTTTCTTTTTCTAAAACTTTTTAGAATGTAAATCCTGACAAGGTCCACTTTTGGCAGATAGATGTCTTCCATAAAGAAAAACGATCGTGAGTGGCATGGTAGAACAGAATAGCATTTTCTGGTGGGGACACTTGATAAGGATGCTCAAGTAGAATCTCGGTGAATCTTACTGGAAACCATTAAGGATCCCTGGTCCAGAGTTTCTCTCTGAAGTCACCCTGGTGGCCATCAATTCTAATCTTTTTCTTGGGGATGGACCTTCATAACAGTCACTGTGTCTCTCTCTCAGAGACACTCTGAGTCTCCTTTTCTCTTAAATCATTTAGTAATATCCATTTCATAGAATTTTATAGGCCCAGCTGGGACTCTTCAAATTTGTGTACTCTTGTGGCATTTGGGGTGATTTAGATCAATCATATTTCAGATTCATCTGGAGGCTTTCCCAATATTAATGGATAAATGATTCAATTCATAAATCCTAAGAGCCCAGGTAATCATGGCCAGAACTGTGGCTGGAAACTCCAATTACAATTAATTCTCAGTTGACAGTCAATGTTCCTGACTTGTTGCATTTCTCCTAGCAATACTCCTGCTCCCTGCGATCGACTTTTACAATGTGGCTCGACTTGGGAGTATTAGTGACAAATATTGCAATGGATCTATGCTTTTCAATATGGAATGTATAGACTGACTCCTGGAGTTAAGTTTGTGGTATCTGAAAACCTCATTTCCATGAGCAGGAAGTTATATACACATTTCTGAAGCACCATGTATTTCTCCTTTGCAGCATTACTGTTTAGAGTACATTATTTTTCATTATTGTCTCTATTATAAATCTGAGACTTCTCTGCTGTGTTTATGACAGCTTTTTTAGTGCCTAGTAAATAACAAATGACTTAGTAGTCAAATGTCTTCTTATAGATTTTAGAGACTGCAGTATTCTTTTACATGTACTTTCAAAAATATCTTGTCTTGAAATATTTCCCACTTATCCAGACATATTTAAATTATCTGATTATTATTATTATTCTGAATAGATTTGGTTTTGTAATTACTCAGTTGTAGATATCCCCTGATGCTAATAATTATATTAAATCTTCTTGAATATCAGAATTTTTCCACTCCTTAATAGGTAGGCAATATGTAAAATTCCAGGAGTTATTGGATTCTCTTCAGGCTACTTTGTTTGCATTAACTATGTTGAGTAGATCGTTTTATTTGACTCCTTCTTTGCACTAAGATAGACATTAACATATCTTTAAATTTTAAGTTCTGTTTGGCCTCTTACATAACAAACTAAGAAATATTGGTATGTTCCACTAGGTTTTTCAAAGTTTTGTGGACACATTTGCTATAACTTTTAATGAAGATATATAATGCTTTGTATGCCATAAGATGGTATATCAGTGGATGCATGGGTACCCTGTCTAGGATCACTGACACATAGCCCTTTACCCTTTTAATTGTTTATTTTCATGTAACTGTCTCTTGTTTTTCTGGCTATATGAAAACTTACATGTTGTTTACTGAATAGATCAATTATATGTTACTAATCTTCACCCTCCTTCAAGGATCACAGCCTTCTTGCAATGGAGGGGCTTGTATAACTCAATGAAGCTATGAACCAAGCCATGCAAGGACACCAAAAACGGACAGGTGATAACAGAGAGTTCTGACAGAGTATGATCCACTGGGGAAGGGATTGGCAAACCACCCCAGTATACTTGCCATGAGAACCACAAAATGGTATAAAAGGCCAAAAGGATATGACACCAAATGATGAGTCCCTCAGGTCTGAAGATGTCCAACATGCTACTGGAGAGGAGCAGAGGAGAATTATCACTAGCCCCAGAATGAATGAAACAGCTGGGCCTAAACAGATATGATGTTCAGTTGTGGATGTGTCTAGTGATTAGAGTAAAATCCAGTGCTGCAAAGAACAGTGTTATACAGGAAACTGGAATGTTAGGCCCATGAATCAAGGAAAATTGGACATGATCAAGTGGGAGATGATAAGAATAAACATCGACATCCTAGGAATCAGTTAATTAAAATGGATGGGAATGGGTGAATTTGATTCAGATAACTATATCTACTACTGTGGGCAAGACTCCCAAAGAAGAAATGGAGTAGTCCTCGTAATTAACAACAACAACAAAAATCTGAAATACAGTACTTGGGTGCAACATCAAAAATGACAGAAAGATCTCGGTTCATTTTCAAGGCAAGTCATTCAACATCACAATAATCCAAGTCTATGCCCCTGCCACCAATGCTAAAGAAGCTGAAGTTGATCAATTCTATGAAGACCTAGAAGAGCTCCTAGAACTAACACCTAAAAGAGATGGTCTATTCATCATCAGGGTTTGGAATGCAAAAGTAGGAAGTCAAGATACACCTGGAGTAACAGGCAAGTTTGGCCTTGGAGAACGAAATGAAAGCAGGGCAAAGACTAATTGAATACTGTCAAGAGAAAGCACTAGTCATAGCAAATATCCTTTTTCAATAATACGAGAGACAATTTTACACATGGGCATCACCAAATGATCAATACCAAAATCAAATTGATTCCATCCCTTATAGTTGAAGATGGAGAATTTGTATAAAGTTAACAAAAAATAAGACCTAGAGCTGACTGTGGCTCAGATCATCAGCTTCTCATTGCAAATCCAGGCTTAAACCAAAGAAAACTGGGAAAAATAGTAGGCCAGTCAGGAATGACTTAAATAAAATCCCATATGAATTTACAGTAGAGATAATGAATAGATTTAAGGGACTAGATACAGTTAAGAGTATGCCTGAAAAACTATGGACAGAGGTCCATATTAGTGTGCAGGACGTGGTGAACAAAACTATCCTAAAGAAAAAGAAAAGCAAGAAGGCAAAGTGGTTATCTTAGAAAGCTTTACAAACAGCAGAAGAACAAAGAGATGTAAAAAGCAGGAGAGAGAGGAAAAGATACATCCAATTAAACGCAGAATCCTAACAATAGCTTGGCGAGATAAGAACAGCTTCTTCAATGAAAAATGTTTAATAATAGAAGAAAACAACAAAACGGGAAAGACTAGAGATCTCTTCAGAAAAAATGGAAACATCAACGGGGCATTCCACCCAAAGATGGGAACAGTAAATGGTAAAAATGGAAGAGAGCTAGTAGACAATTAAGAAATCAAGGTGAGATGGAAAGAATACACAGAAGAACTGTATAAGAAAGATCTTAATGAATCAGATTACTATGATGGTGTGGTTAATCACCCAGAGTCAGATATTCTGGAGTGTGAAGTCAAGTGGGCCTTAAGAAGCAGTGCTGTTAATAAAGCTAATTATTATGGATGAGATTAAATTCCAGCAGAACTATTTAAATCCCTAAAGGATGAAGCCATCAAGGTTTTGCATTCATTATGTCTGCAAATCTGGAAGACCCACTTGTGGCTATAGGACTGGAAAAGTTCAACCTTATCCCAGTTCCCAAGAAGGAGAGTATCAAAGAATGTACACACAATCACATTCATCTCCCATTCTAGTAAGGTCACGCTTACAATCTTGCATCCTAGGCTTCACCATTATGTGAACCAAGAACTTCTAGATGAATAAACTGAGTTTAGAAATGGAAGGGGCTCCAGTTTCATCCACCTCAGTAGAACTGATCAAATGTATTCTTTTTAATGGCTGAGTAATATTCTGTTGTGTATATGTACCACTGCTTTCTTATCCTTTCGTCTGTTGATGGGCATGTAGGTTGCTTCCATGTCCTGGCTATTGTAAACAATGTGGCGATGAACATTGGGGTACACATGTCTCTTTCAATTTTGGTTTCTGCAGTGTGTATGCCTAGCAATGGGATTGCTGGGTCATATGGCAGTTCTATTTACAGTTTTTTAAGGAATCTCCACACTGTTCTCCATAGTGCCTATACTAGTTTGCATTCCCACCAACAGTGTAAGAGGATTCCCTTTTCTCCACATCCTTTCCAGCATTTATTGCTTGTAGACTTTTGGATGGCAGCCATTCTGACTGGTGTAAATATAGTATACTAATGCATATATATGGAATTTAGCAAGATGGTAACGATAACCCTGTATGTGAGACAGCAAAAGAGACACAAATGTATAGAACAGTCTTTTGGACTCTATGGAAGAGGGCAAGGGTGGGATGATATGGGAGAACAGCATTGAAACATGTAAATTATCATATGTGAAACCAATCGCCAGCCCAGGTTTGATGCTTGATACAGGGTGCTCAGGACTGGTACACCGGGATGACCCAGAGAGATGGAATCGGGAGGGAAGTGGGAGGGGGGTTCTGGAAGAGGAAATCATGTATACCCATGGCGGATTCATGTCAATGTATGGCGAAACCAACATGATAATGTAAAGAAAATAAATAAATTAATAATTTAAAAAATAAATAAGGCACATACACACACAAATAAGAAAGAAATGGAAGAGGAACTAGAGATCAAATTGCCAGCATTCCCCGGATTGTTATGAAAGTAAGGTAATTCCAGAAAAAAATATCTACCTCTTTCATTGACTACGCTAAAGGCTTTGACTGTGTGGATCATGACAAACTGTGGAAAGCTCTTAGAGAGATGGGAATACCAGAATATCTTACTGATCTCCAAAGAAACCTATATACAGGTCAAGAAGCAACAGTTAGAATCCTGTATGGAAAAACTGATTGGTTCAAGATTGAGAAAGAAGTTAAGACAGGGCTGTCTGCTGTTCACCCTTTTTGTTTAACTTGTATGCTGACCACCTCATGAGAAATGTCAGGCTAGATTACTTTCAAGTTGGAATCAAGATAGACAGGAGAAACATCAACAACCTCGGATGTGTGGATGATACCACACTAATGGCAGAAGGTGAAAAGGAACTAAAGAGCCTCTTGATAAGGATAAAGGAAGAAAGTGAAAGAGTTGGATTAAGACAAAATATTAAAAAAAAAAAAAAACTAAATGGCATCTGGCCCCATTACTGCATGGCAAATAGAAAGGGAAAATGTGAAAGAAGTGACAGATTTCCTCTTTTTGGACCCCAAAATCATTGTAGATGATGCCTGCAGCCAAACAGCTGCTTCTTGGCAGGAAAGACAAACCTAGACAGTTTGTTGAAAAGCAGAGACATTACTCTGTCAAAAAATATCCATATAGTCAAGGCTATAGTCTTCTCAGTGGTCATGTACAGTTGTGAGAGCTAGACCATAGGGAAGCAGAATGCCAAAGAATAGATGCCTTCAAATTGTGGTACTGGGGAAGACTCATGAGAGTCCCTTGGACAGCAAGGAGATCAAACCAGTCAATCTTAAGGGAGATCAACCCTGAATATTCACTAGAAGGGCTGATGCTGCTGAAACTACAGTATGTTGGTCATCTGATGGGAACATACCACTCATTGGAAAAGTCCCTGATGTTGGAAAAAATTGAGGGCAGAAGGAGAAGAGGACGTCAGAGAATGAGTTGGCTGGATGGCATCACTGATGCCAAACACTAACTTGAGGAAACTCCAGAATATGGTGAAGGGTAGGGAGGCCTGACATGCTGTAGCTCATGGGTTTGCAAAGAGTTGGACATGACTGGGTGACTGAACAACAACTACGATATTTTTCCAATGCAAGGAATAGTTTCAAGCTATCAATCTTTCACAAACAGCAATTGCAAGTGGTGAAGTGAGATAAATGTGATCCTGAATACAGAATAGATAAAAACATGTCATTACCTTTCCTCATAATCAAATGGCCCTGAAAAATATCTCTCTCCACTGTTTCATATGATTAAACTGAGATAAAACTATGACATGGTCATCCACAACTTTCATTTCCTCTGAACTGACAACTAATAAAAACTCATAACACTTACCTTGATAATTTATTAAGGGTAAGAGATGCAGAAAAAGAGAGAGAAAAAAAGAAGAGGAAGAGGAAAGACTGAAAGGGAGGTGACTCAGTCTCCTGAATTAAAAGAGCATCTGAACAGGTATATGCAGCAGAGGACACAGGCAGAATGCATAAACCACCTGGGCAAATGGATAATGAATGGCCATAACTTTGTTATTGCCTCAAGGATCTGTAATACATCATAAATGAGTCATTCAAATAAAATTCCATCTCATTCTAAAATGTTAATCTTTTTGTAGGTTTATTAAAAATAAGTCTGATCAATACCGGTTTTTTTTAATTAATGAAGGTTTGGACATCTGGTTTAAAATGATATGTTAAAGGAGTTTGTTTCTTTTTCCTTGAATCTCTGTTGTTGCTTTTGGACTTCCCTGGTGGTCCAGTGGTTAGAATCTACCTTCTAATGCAGAGGACACAGGTTTGATCCTTGGTTGTGGAACTATGATCTCACATGACACGGAACAACTAAGTGTGTACATCACAACTAGAGTCCAGTGTGCCATAGTGAAAAACCCCACTTGACACAAGGAAGATCCCAGGTGCTGCAACTCAGACCTGCCACAGTCAAAGAAAGAAAGAAAGAAACTCTGTTGGCTCTTGAATGTCCCAAGAGACAAATAATTTGACACTCTCTC
Organism: Antilocapra americana; assembly: GCA_007570785.1. NCBI lineage: Eukaryota > Metazoa > Chordata > Mammalia > Artiodactyla > Antilocapridae > Antilocapra > Antilocapra americana. The sequence goes on from ML661345.1 coordinate 663,763, forward strand.
TAACTTATTCAGTATTTAACTAGAAGGGGCAGGAAGAGACTGTAATTCTATCTGTAGAAGCCAAGTCTCTCTTCCTATTCCCCTTTGTCTCACATTCCCATTTGCCCTCTTTTCAGGTTTTACCCAAGAAGATTGGCTTGCATGAGAATCTGAGTGAAGAGGGGAAACTGAATGTAGGATTCACAGAGAGGAAATGGGACTTTCAACATGGAAGTTCAACACGATTTTTTATTAGTATTTAAATGAAGTATTATCAAAGTTATAAAGGTATATATTTTAAAACATGCAATCAAGATAAAATTTATTAAAATACTTTGAATTCATATTTTTAAAAAGTCTTCAAAATTTGGTGTCATTTAAACATTTATTTTTTCCTTTAGCTTTATTGAGATATAACTGCCAAGTAACACTATGTAATTTAAAGTGTACAACATGATGACTTGATATATGTATATATTGTAAAACTATCACCCTATTGAGTTAACATAGCCATCACTTCTCATAGTTAACAATTTTTTTGGTGTGTGTGTGGTGAGAATATTCAAAATACTCATGTCAAAGTACTCTTGGCTACTTTCAAGTGTATAATAATACACTACTGTAACTATAGTCACCATGCTGTGCATTATATCCCTAGAACATGCTCATTGTATAATGGGAAGTTTGTTCTTCTTTCTATTCTCCCCATTCCTGACCCCAATTATATTCACAATATTATTATTAATATTATATTAAAGTAGTATTATTTGCAAGACAGAGACATAGACTTAGCGTTTGTTAACGGATGAATAGGTTAAAAAATGCTGCAGTGAGTATCGTTCTTATGCTATTTGCTCAGTTGTGTCTGATGCTTTGTGACTTTATGGACTATAGCCTGCCAAGTTCCTCTACCCTTGGAATTCTCCAGGTAAGAATACTGGAATGGGTTGCTCTTTTCTTCTCCAGGGAATCTATCTGATGCAGGGATTGAACCCAGGTCTCCTGCATTGCAGGAAGACTCTTTACCATCTCTCTCTCTATATATATATATATCTATTATACATAATGAATAATGCAGTGAACATGGGGATTCAGAGATCTCTTCAAGACAGTGATTTCATTTCCATCAGATATTTACCTAAAAGTGAGATTGTTAGATCTTATGATAGTTGTATTTTAACTTTTTGAGGAACCTCCATACTGGTTTCTATAGTGACTGCAACAATTTACATTCCTCTCTACATGAGTGAAACTTCCCTTTTCTCCACATCTTCATCAACACTTATTTCTTATTTTCCTGGTAATAGTAATTCTAGCAGGTATGAGGCGATATCTCACTGGTGTTTTCTCCACCCTATATCCCACAGCCTGCAGGATCTTATTTTCCGACCAGGTATCAAACCTATGTCCCCTGCATTGGAAGTGAAGAGTTTTAACCATTGGACCACAAGGGAAGTCTTCACTATGTTTTTTGATTGATATTTCCCTGAGTATCCCTATATCACTGTAAAATGTTCTCCACTTATATTTTAAAAACTCTTTTGAATATCAGTGAATTCAAAAGTTCTCAAAATGTTCCTCTTTCCTTTCCTTTTCTCTTCCTTTTTATTATCCTCCTACTCCTACTCCTCTTTCTTCTCTTTCTTTCTTTGTGTAATCAATGCAGAACCTTTTCTATTTTTCTTAGAATGTAGATTATTGATGTTCTTTGAGTTCTCTTCTGCTTTCTGTATCCAGTTTTCAATGCAAGCCATAACCTAACAGGTAAAGTTATCTTTAAAAAACATATTTTAAAAACATAATGTCTCAACATATTTTATTCTTCACTTTATCATTATGTGTCTCTGAAATTGTTTATTCATGACCTCTGCTTTTATCTAAAATTATGTTTGTTTGTTTTTAATGAATTTCTTGCTTCTTAGGCTTCCCGGGTGGTTCGGTTGGTAAAGAATCTGCCTGCAATGAGGAAGACTTGGATTCAATCCCTTGGTTGGAAGATACCCTGGAGATGGGAATGGCAACCTACTCCAGTATTCTTGCTTGGGGAATCCCATGGGAAGAGGAGCCTGGTGAGTTATAGTCCATGGGGTCACAAGAGTCAGACATGACTTAACAAGTAAACTACCACTTGTGATTACTTCCCTAGTGATTCAGACAGTAAGAGGTCTGCCTGCAGTGCACGAGACCAGGATTCGATCCCTGGGTTGGGAGGATCCACTGGAGAAGGAAATGGCAACTCACTCTAGTATCATTGCCTAGAAAATCCCATGGATAAAGGAGCCTGGCAGGCTACAGTCCACAGTGTCGCAAAGAGTGATGACTGAGCAACATCACTTGTTCCTTGGAATAAAAGCATGACAAACCTAGACCACATATTAAAAAGCAGAAACATCACTTTCCTGACAGAGGTCCATCTAGTCAAAGCTATGGTTTTTCCATTAGTCATGTATGGATGCGAGAACTGGACCATAAAGAAGGCTGAATGCTGAAAAATTGATGCTTTCAAACTGTGATGTTGAAGACTCTTTAGAGTCCCTTGGACAGCAAGAATAACAAACCAGTCAATCTTAATGGAAATCAGTCTTGAATATTCATTAGGACTGATGCTGAAGCTGAAGCTCTAATACTTTGGCTCCCTGATGCAAAGAGCCAACTCCTTGGAAAAGATTCTGATGGGAAAGATTGAGGGCAAGAGGAGAATGGGGTGACAGAGGATAAGATGGTTGGATGACATCATTGACTAAATGGGCATGAGTTTGAGCAAACTTTGGGAGATAGTGAAGGACAGAAAAGCCTGACAAGCTACAGTCCATGGGTATGCAAAGAATTGGACAGGACTGAGCAGCTGAACAATAACAACCTGATAGTCTGTGCTCTACACCCTCTTCAAAATAAATCCCCTGAGGAAGGGACATCCTCTGTCTTATGAACACTAATGTCCCCGCATCAGGAATGCATATATATGGAATTTAGAAACATGGTAGTGATAACCCTGTATGCGAGACAGCAAAAGAGACACAGATGTATAGAGCAGTCTTTCGGACTCTATGGTAGAGGGCAAGGGTGAGATGATATGGGAGGATGGCATTGAAACATGTAAATTATCATATGTGAAATCAATCGCCAGCCCAAATTTGATGCTAGATACAGGGTGCTCAGGGCTGGTGCAATGGGATGACCCAGAGAGATGGAATAGGGAGAGAGGTGGGAGGGGGGTTCTGGAAGGGGAACATATGTATACCCATGGCAGATTCATGTCAATGTATAGCAAAACCAACACGATAATGTAAAGAAAATAAATAAATTTTTTTTTAAAAAAAGAACAGCACTCACAAATAGGTACCAGTGGATCAATAGGAGATTAATTAAAAATATACTTAATTTCTCTGGAAAGTCATGAAAATATAAATTTCCTTGGAAAGATTGCTAGAACCTTTTTATCGTCTTCTCTTCTCAGTTTACTGGCCCACTAACCCACTGATTCAAAATGCATGTTGTTGTTGCTCAGTTGCCAGTTCATGTCTGACTCTTTGTGACCCTATAAACTACAGCATGCCAGGCCCCTTTGTTTTCCATTGTTGCTCAGAGTTTTCTCAAATTCATGTCCAGTGCATCAGTGATGCTATCTAACTATTTCATCCTCTGCCACCCTCTTGTCTTACCCTCAATCTTTCCCATCAGAGTGTTTGCTAATGATTCAGCTCTTTGCATCAAGTGGTCAAAGTATTGGAAATTCAGCTTCATCAACAGCCCTTCCAGTGAATATTGAAGATGCAGGGCTAGGATGTCTAGGATTCAAATAACCAGCTTTTGATTCAGTCATAAAATCAAAGCACAAAACAAACATGGAGCCTGTGGGAAGATCTTGGATTCCAACATAGTGACTGATGTAGTTAATAGGCTTCTACAGAATGATAACAACACATGCATAGGGGAAGGACAGGGTGGAGACTTTCCATACTTGCCCCAGGGAGGGGGTTGCTGTAACCATGCACTGAAACTTCGGTTAATTTATGGGAGAAACAGACGAACAGATTTGGAAAGAATCTAGGAACTGAGATTCACTTTTTGAAAAAGAGAATCCTGTTGGCCATGGGATTTAAATGATCATATAGCCAGCTCCTCCTGGCTCCTCCTGGCTCAGCACAAAAGAGGCAGGGGGAAATACAAACAGGTGGGGAGCAAATGAAGGAAATAAGCAATTATTACACCACTTATTCACTGAGAGAAAAATGTATGAGGAGCAGGTAAAGTGTGGCAGCCTGGATTGCTAGTGAAGAAAATGGTAGCACTTTTCTTGCTAAAGCCAAGGACCACAGCAAGCACAGGAAATGTAGTTTGCTTCTAAATATGGCACTCATTTTGGAGAGTTCCTTTGGTTTTAATTCTCTCCTCTCTGACAATCTGATTCATATGGAGCCATATATATGTGGAAACTCCCCCCTTTTTCTTTTGATCTGCAAATAATTTGAAAAGGTATTTACTTCTGAAAGCACATTGTGATTCAATCAAAGAATGTTCCTGAAAAACAAACACTATGTGAAGAAGTAACACAGTTTGTTGAGAATAAAATTAAACTTAAGTAATTAATTTAATATGAGGTAAGACATTTACTGTTAAAATCATGGTACATAAACATACATTTACCATTCTGATCTGAACTCAGTAAATTATGTGCCACATAGGCTGCAGACAAATGATTAGCCTCCACAATTTTAAAAATTCATCAAGAATTAGTAACAAACTAACCCTCCTTTTCTCCAATGAAATGGCAAGTTAGATATTTGTACTCTGTAGCAATTAAAGAAAATTTAATTGAAAAATGAATGTTCCCCTGAATTCTTACTTTACCTGCAAAATAAACCACCATTTAGGCAAGTAAGGAAAGAATCCTGGCTAGATGGTAAGATAGTTATTGGGGGGTATTGAATGTATAAAATGGACAGAAACATTTTACAGAAACATTTGGGAAGATATATACACCAGCCTTAAAATTTTGCATAGGCTTTGATGAAACAATTCCTCTTCCAGTTATTTTCCATAATTTTTGTACAGATACATGATATTGTTTAGCATTATTTAAAATAGCAAAAAGCTAACTACTTTATATGGATAGCATATAAGATAATGTATATTTATGCATCTCTAAGAGAGAAGTAGTTCAGTTCAATTCAGTTCAGTTCAGTCACTCAGTCATGTCCGACCTTTTGTTACCTGAGTAGAATATACCATTTTAAGTGTTTATCATCTCCTTTTTTCCTATATTTCCATGAGTTTTCACTGCTAGTGCAAAGTGCTATTATCCATCCAGGAATGAAGATAACACCCCAGCCAACACAGTCTCAATACTTGGTCCAATCCAATATATGTGGTCCCTCTAGAACCCGGAATATCACACAATGAAGTCATGAAAATGTACATCATAGAGTGATAGTCACTGGCTTGAGAAAATGTTCACAGTATATTATGATATGAAACAGATTTATGTTACAATATTTTTCAAAAGCACATGCAGGTACATAGAATATGTGCTGTTTGTGTATATGCTCACTGTGATGAGATTAAAAATTAATTCAAACAGATGAAAATTTAGAGATGATATTCTTGTGTTTTTCTTATTTTTGCATTGAAAATAGGACATTGTGTAATATGAAAACTATGCAAAATTCTGATTTATTTTGGCTTTACTAAATTTTTTAAAAGTGCATTTTTAGCTCAACACTGTGTTTTGGCAACTGCGAGACTCAGCTTGTCACCGTACCACTCCTTCCCATCCTTTTTCCCTCCTGGAATGAAAAGTCATAGAGAGAAAGGCAACCCAAACTATTACTCTATACCTCACTTCGTGTGTTGCAGGTTTAGCATTATTTTTTTTTTCTTTTTCTTTTTTTTTTTTATTGTTTTTGCCATACAATGACATGATATCACCATGGGTTTACATATGCTTCCCCTCCAGAACCCCCCTCCCTCCTCCCTCCCCCCCGGGAAATCTCGCTGCACCAGCCCCGAGCATCAATCCTGGGCTGGCGATTGATTAGACACATGACAATTAACATGTTTCAATGCCCTTCTCCCATATCATCCCACCCTCACCCTCATCCACAAAGTCCACGAGTCTATTCTATACATCTGCGTTCCTTTTGCTGTCTCACATGTTGGGTTCTCGTTACCGTCTTTCTAAATTTCATATATATGCGTTAATATACTGTATTGTTGTTTTTGCTTCTGGCTTACTTCACTCTGGATAATGGGCTCCAGTTTCGTCCATCTGAGTAGAACTGATTCAAATGAATTTTTTTTTTAATGCTGAGTAATATTCCATTGTGTATATGTACCACAGCTTTCTTATCCATTCGTCAGTTGATGGGCATCTAGGTTGCTTCCATGTCCTGGCTATTGTAAACAATGCAGCGATGAACATTGGGGTGCACGTGGCTCTTTCAATTCTGGTTTCCTCGGTGTATATGCCCAGCAGTGGGATTGCCGGGTCATATGGCAGGTCTATTTGCAGCTTTTTAAGGAACCTCCACACTGTTTTCCATAGTGGCTGTACTAGTTTGCATTCCCACCAACAGTGTAAGAGGGTTCCCTTTTCTCCACATCCTCTCCAGCATTTATTGCTTGTAGACTTTTGGATGGCAGCCATTCTGACTGGTGTAAAGTGGTACCTCATTGTGGTTTTGATTTGCATTTCTCTGATAATGAGTGATGTTGAGCATCTTTTCATGTGTTTGTTAGCCATTTTTATATCTTCTTAGCATTATTTTTGTTGGAAACAGCACAGTAGGGGCAGGAACCAGTAATTTTCCCCATAAAGAGAATCAGTGAAGTGATCACAGGAAGTGACATTTCAGTTGTTCTTTAAAGATAAGCATCTTTCTGACAAGTGAAAATGTAAACAAAAGCACATCTAAAGTACTGAGAGCTGCATGAAAAAAATGCAAGGAATCTTACCATTGCAAGAGGAGTAAAAGCAAGGATGCTAAATGTTTGTAGCATTTTTAGTAGTCACAGAGTAATAGCATGACTGTAATTTTGGCAGAAATTCCTGCTTGCCAAGCCCCTCATGTCTGACATACTCGGCGTTTTGCATTTAACTCTCACAGGCATGTATCTTATTCTTCTCCCTCTCTTGCTTTCCCTCCCCTCCCCAATTCTGATTCTGGAAAAAGTGAAATTAGAAATTTCACAAATTTTGCAGAAGAGTGAAATGAAATGAAAACGGGAGGAGACACTTGAATGTGGTGATTATTTGATTCCTTCTGCCTTTCCGATTCTGTGAAATTTAGACCAGTAGTGAAGGGCACATGGATGGAAGAAAGCTCATGTCTGCAGGCTTAATAATAATTGTTTTTCTTACTTGTAATAAATTTTAAGACACATTTGTTAACAGTCATATAAGGCAAAAAGCATTTATTGAGTACATGTGAGGTCTAGGAGTACAAAACCAGTTAAACATGACCCCATTCTCAGAAATCTCATGGTGGGACTGCTTTTTCACTTTGGATAATTGTCTGCTTATATGTGGGCTGAATGAATGTATGAATAAATAGGTGAATGAATAGTAAGTTTGGCTAACAGAAGATGCAGAATCACTCACTTCAGTAGGCACTGGAGTCAAGATCAATTAGAACCTCTATTTGCTATGAAGGCAACAGATAACATTGTTGCCTATCAGACCAAAGGAAAAGGAAAAAAAAAAACCTAGAATAGCCTCTCTTCAGGTTGTAAATTTATTTCTGATCCTCATTGAACTATTGTTAGTGACCTATGCTTGCACCTCACGTGAGCCTGTTTGAGAATCTGTGCTCACCCTGGGCCCAGATAAGGCAGAGGAGAAGTCAGGAGGGAGGGTGAGGGACAGTCATCATTTGCTGTGGTCTCATGGAAGCAGGAGGAAGAAGACACTGAAAGGAAACATAAGACAAGAACAGAAATGCTTGCTTTTACCTGTTGACTGAAACTGAATCTGCCTGTGAGTTTTAGTTTCCTTATACAAATATATATTAAGGAAAAAAAATTCTGGCAAGTCATATTACATCATCCTGGCAAGTGATACATTTTATTAAATATATTAGTTGCTTTAAAGAAACACATGGTTATGTCAAACATTTTGTGAGAATGGAAAAAAAAAACAGCTCACCATAAATGAAAATTTCTTCCAATGCTTACAGATCAGAAACATTTTAAAATATGTTAATTAAAATTATAGGCTTCATTCCCATTTCATAATTTCCTATACTGAGTACTGTTCACATGTAATAAAAGATATAGTATTAAATGAAAAGATTGAAACATAAAATCAAGTTAAATCATCAGTAGTGTCATAGTCAAAATTTAACTTTGTAGTTGATTCTATTTTTACTACTTAGCTGTTATACTGTAGTTCCTTCTGCCCTTCCCTAAATCAGTCTCATTGACTCTGTCCTCCTTTTCTTTGTTCTCTAATTCCAGCCAGTTCACATCATCATTCTTATATCTGAGTCATCAAAACAGTACAGAGTATTCCAGGTCCAGGTCAGGAGAACATTTCAATGTCCGAAAATGGACTGTAATTTTCCTGTTCCATGACATAATATCCATATTGAATCTCAAGCATCGTTATTAGTTTTCCTTGGCTTAAAGGATCAGACAAACTATTATGCTTTTAATTTTATCTCTAAAATAAATCATAAAAATGTTTTAATTGTAAATATGCTTTAATATATTGAAATTATACACCTTAGATCATTATTTATTGCTCCAGGCATTTAAAACCATGTAGCTCAACAAAGGAATTATATATCTATATACCAGTGTCTCTATTCACCTGACCCAGAGCATATTCAGCCTTCTAGAGAAGCTTCACCCCAGAACTGAAAGGCACCACCACCAAGGTACTACCACTCAGGCTTCAAGAGATGGTTCCACCATGATATCAAACCAGGATGGTACTTTAGGATGGTGGGAAATGTGGTAGAATCAGTTGATTCCATAAGCATGAGATCACTGCTGCACTTACTTTGCTATGAAGTTTTTTCACTGATCAGAAGCAATGTTACATGTAATATTAAGGCATTCAGTAAGTCCACAGATGATAGTTTAGTTAAAAGTATTATGCATGGGGAAGGCAAATTTGTATCCAAACTCTGTATTCCTATAAGAATAAACTGCTGCCCTGTCCAGTGTGAAAGAGACCCAGCGTAATCAAATTGCAATCAGGTAACTCTCTGATCGCACTGCGGTATGATGTCCTACCAGAAACTCAGTGTTTGCTGCAGCAGACTGGATGCTCAGTGGTGGCTTTTGTGAATGAAAGCCTGTGTTGCTGAGAACACACCTCTGTCCCTGTCAACTGATCCCAGTGGGTGATGACAGCAGTGCCCCAGGGAAAGATGCTGAGTGATTGTCACAGAAGTGAAAGTGAAGCTGCCCAGTCAGGTCTGACCCTTTGTGATCCCATGGACTATAGCCTGCCAGGCTCCTCCATCCATGAGATTTTCCAGACAAGAATACCGGCATGGGTTGGCAATTCCGTCTCCACAGAATGGATCATCTATCCATCTGATTATTAGATCCTCTGCTTAGATCACCCTGTGAAACATATTGAAGTGGGACATAAATATCTTCATAGTTTTTACTCATGCCGAGAGCTCTACATACATGCTTCTTCTTTAGACCTCCCTTTCACTGATTTCCCAACTATATTCTTTCCAAGTTCCTGACGGTCCTGTCAAATCATAGACCACAGTCTATGAATCAGTAAATAATCACAAGTCTCGGTCATTTCTCCTACTAAGTACAGTGCACAGCCTGGTGCACTGCTCAGAGTCCTGGCCATGGGGGGATTTCCCTGCACAGTATTCTGCAGGGATATCCCAGGCAAGGCCTGCAGAGCTTCACCTGTGCAATCAGGTGATGCCTGAATATTGTGCAGGACCACCTGTAAACCAGGCATGGGTTTTCTCTTTCCTCAGTCGACTGATTATAAGAAATTCCTCTCAAGGGGGTAACTGGGAACTGGGAGGGAGAAAGAAAGGTGAAATAAGTGTGGGCCATGGATATCTGGACCACCTCCTCATGCAATTTGCTTGTGTCTTCAAGGCTTACTTGGATCCAGTTTCCTTCATGCTCTTTCTATTGTAAGATGGAATGTTGCCAAACACACTCAACTTTATAGTTTGAGTCAGACAACATCCAGTTCACAAAGAGTGCTTCAGTTTGCATGGTATCTTGGTGATTCATGCTAAAGGTCTTTACTAAGACCCAGTAGCTGATCAAAAACTGTCTTCCAAAAGCAGTTATTTGCATTGAATGTCAGGGCTTTGCAAATCCTAAGGATTTGCACTGTGATTTACCTACAGGAGCTCACACAAGGCTCCAAAGAGCACCCCTACTTGCCACTGTGGAATTGTGTGGCCTAGGAGAGTGTGAGCCAGCTGCCCAGCCCACTCCTGTTATGTGATTCACTCAAAACTAGCAGCTCTTCAGGTCACAAGGAAAATGACCTGGAGCATCACACTCAAGTGAGAAATTTTGTTTCAAAAATCCTAAAAGGACTACTTGGCATTGTGCCTCCTTTTTATTACAGAAGTTACCCAGTGCAGTGATCTTCCTTTGTCTTAGGGAGGTTAACACAACATGTCCAGACTACTGACCCCTAGAAATTTCACTGAGGTGGAAGGCCTCTGAGTTTTCATTGGATTTGTTTCTCATCTTGTGACATACAAATGTCTTATAGTAAGCCTAGAGCAATTGATACATCTTGCTTATCAGTGTAATTCCATCAGTGTAATGGACCAGTGTGATACCTTGTGGAGGGAAATGTGTTGGAGAGCCCTACATCCTAGACAGTGATGTATGGATGGAGAGCGGGCATAGCCCTGAGATAGCACAGGAACGTACATTGCTGGCCTTGACAGCTTTCTGCAAACTTCTGGGTATCAAGAAGAAATCATTTGCTAGACTAAGAATTGCATATCATGTGTGAGTGTACATGGTCATTTTCTTAAGCAAACTAACCATATCTAGAGCAATAGCTGTAGTTGGAGTTACACCTAGTTAAATTTACAATAATAATCCATAGTCATTCGCCAAGATCCACCTGTCTTCTGCACAGGCCAAGTAGGTGCATTCCTGGAGATGTGGTCATTGCCACTCTGGAATTCTTTAGGTTCTTGATGGTGACACTAATGTCTGCAAGTTCTCTAAGAGCACAAGATTGCTTTCAGTTTGCTATATTCTTAGATAGAGGCAGTTCTAGTGACTTTCTAGTTGTCTTTGTCTACCATAGTATCCTTCACTCCACTATTCAGGGAACAAATGTGAAGATTCTGCCAGTTGATGATTTAATCTATTCCAATTACACATTTTGGAAGTGGGAAAATAACCACAGAATGGTATTGGGTGTGGGGAGCGGTCCTTTGGTCACACTGTAAGATGGATCTAAACTAAAATTCCATTGATCTCCTTATGCCCATAAGCCCCAATCCAATGGGTAGAGTGAAATAACATTTTCAGTTCCCTGGAGTTAGTATGAATTCTGAGCTAATATCCAGCGTCCTTCAAAAGTCTGATTATTTCCTTTTTTGAAGTGCACAGTAATCCTGGTGAAAGGCCATGTCTTCCTTTGAAAGCTGGGATAAAGATTAATAGTGTCAATTTTGGCAGTATGCCAGGATTCTTCCTTAAGGTGACATGACCTCCATTTCATTCAAGGCATTCTGGATTTGATGTTTGGAAGTTGAATGAGGGGTTGGGTCTCTTTAGAAGTGACCTAAAATTCTTCTTCTTGTATAGATCGAGTAAGACTGACTGACCAGTTCTCTACTAGAAAAATTGTGATCAAATAGCCAAAACCATAAGTTTCTACAAGTCATAGTCTTATTACAGCTTTGCCTCCACTGTGTGTTACGGTAACCACATCCACCTGGTCTTTCACAATTAATTACTGCCCATTGGCCTCTGCCACCATGAGTCCAATTATCCTCATTGCATTTAAGATCATTGGCAGCAGTTCCAACTATAATTTTTAATCTATAAAACTTCTTCAGAAACCCAGATATTTCCCTCAAAAAATGTATTTCTCACAGTTTTAGTGAAAGGTATGTTCACCGGACCCTCCTGGGACCGATAAACAGGTCAGACATGATAAATTCACTGTAACATCCCAATCTTCTTACACTTCCTCTTATAGAAAACCAAGGCAGCTCTGGTATTTCAACTTTACTTAGTGTAGCAGGGACTATTTTGTCCATGTTCTAACCAGCCAATCAACCAATCAAACGAACTGTTAGAGCTCCTTTTAACCCTTCTGATTATATATTAAGTTCATAATCGCTGGTTAATGGGGTCACATCCAGTGTTCTGTTCTTTTTATATTTTTCTTACATCCTTGTTATTTATTCATATACCTACTTCTTGGATTTACTCTTTATAAATTGGAAATTTTAAGCAGCTCTTTTGGAGTGCAGTGCATTTACTCATGGGTCACATTCTGTATCTTAATTTTTTGGGACTTTTCAGGACTTAGGTTTGCTTATAAGTCTAGAGACAAAGAGGAGTGAGTCCTGGGGGGAATCAGCACTGCCTTGCAAGGTAAGTGCCACAGGAAGAGCATAATTACCCTTTCACCTTTTCAGGTGGGCAGTCTCTATTGTTAAAGAAAATTCAGCAATACTTTGTAAAATGGAATTCAATGTTCTCAGTTTCATCAGAATTTATGCATAGGTCCCCATGCTGATTCCTAGGATCACATTCTTTCCCAAGTAATGCCCTCACTTCACCAATAGACACCCTGCACTTTGTGTATAGTTCAGCCACTCATAGGATGAAATTCAGGTTCTGTTTTTAGTAGTCTCACTTCTGTCTCTGAAAGAGATAAGGGTTTTCTTCAGGGCAGAAAAATAAAATTTAAAGTCACTTACAAAGCATTTGAGTTGATAATTTGAAGCCTTGAGGCTCTGAGCTTCTCCATTTCTTTCCCCATTTGTCTACCACAATTAGGAGAAAACTGCCAATCTCAATATGCTCGGTAATTACATAAAAACATAGAAAAGTATCCAATATATGGTCAGCCAGAAATTTGCCTCTTGTTAAGTACTTGATTAAAAGAATCCAGTGTCATGAAAAATCTACCCAGCCCTTCTGGTGCTACAATTAAAGGAATGCTAACTCTGTTCCAGGAATCTGTTTCTTATCATAGAGGCCCATGGTGATCTGTCTGGAACCACATATATAATATGTGGTATATATACCTGCAATACATATACAGGTATACCTGCAATAATAATTTCTTCTCAAACCATGACCAAATAATTAAAACTAAGTGAGAACTAATTTGTTGTATTTTCTTGGCACTCAGATCAGTTCAGTTCAGTTCAGTCACTCAGTCGTTTCCGACTCTGTGTCCCCATGAACTGCAGCACCCCAGGTCTCCCTGTCCATCACCAACTGCCAGAGTTTACACAAATTCATGTCCATCGAGTCAGTGATGCAATCCAGCCATTTCATCCTCTGTTGTCTCTTTCTCCTCCTGCCCCCAATTCTTCACAGCATCAGAGACTTTTCCAATGAATCAACTCTTCGCATCAGGTGGCCCAAGTATTGGCGTTTCAGCTTCAACATCAGTCCTTCCAATGAACACCCAGGACTGATCTCCTTTAGGATGGGCTGGTTGGATCTCCTTGCAGTCCAAGGGACTTTCAAGAGTCTTCTTCAACACCACTGTTCAAAAGCAACAATTCTTCGGCCCTCAGCTTTCTTCACAGTCCGACTCTCACATCCATACATGACTACTGGAAAAACCATAGCCTTGGCTAGATGGACCTTTGTTGGCAAAGTAATGTCTCTGCTTTTTAAAATACTATCTAGTTTGTTCATAACTTTCCTTCCAAAGAGTAAGTGTCTTTTAATTTCATGGCTGCAGTCACCATCTGCAGTGATTTTGGAGCCCAGAAAAATAAAGTCTGACACTGTTTCCCCATCTATTTGCCATGAAGTGATGGGACCAGATGCCATGATCTTAGTTTTCTGAATGTTGAGCTTTAAGCCAAGTTTTACCCTCTCCTCTTTCACTTTCATCAAGAGGCTTTTTAGTTTTTCTTCACTTTCTGCCATAAGAGTTATGTCATCTACATATCTGAGATGGATATTTATTCTGGCAATCTTGATTCCAGCTTGTATTTCTTCCAGCCCAGCGTTTCTCATGATGTCCTCTGTATATAAATAAGCAGGGTGACAATATGCAGCATTGACGTACTCCTTTCCTATTTGGAACCAGTCTCTTGTTCCATGCCCAGTTCTAACTGTTGCTTCCTGACCTGCAAGAGGCAGGTCAGGTGGTCTGGTATTCCCATCTCTTTCAGAATTTTCCAGTTTATAGTAATTCACACAGTCAAAGACTTTGACATAGTCAATAAAGCAGAAATAGATGTTTTTCTGGAACTTTCTTGCTTTTGCTATGATCCAGCGGATGTTGGCAATTTGATCTCTGGTTCCTCTGCCTTTTCTAAAACCAGCTTGAACATCTGGAAGTTCACAGTTCACATATTGTTGAAGCCTGGCTTGGGGAATTTTGAGCATTACTTTACTAGCATGTGAGATGAGTGCAATTGTGTGGTAGTTTGAGCATTCTTTGGCATTACCTTTCTTTGGGATTGGAATGAAAACTGACCTTTTCCTGTCCTGTGGACACTGCTGAGTTTTCCAAATTTTATGGCATATTGAATGTAGTACTTTCACAACATCATCTAGTCTTGGACCTTGGGAGTTTTTAAGTTTTTTGTTTGTTTGTTTTTAATTCTACTAAGCCGTTATTCCAAACAATTCGGCTCTGGATTTTGGAACCCTATCAGATTAATTTCAAACCTAATTTGAATAGAAAGTCACCTGAAAGTCATTAATCAAGTAGGAAATTTGAAAACTTAGATCAAAATTTCATCTGAGTTCATTAATTATGAATTAAATCTTAATCCATAAGAAGATGTTGTTGTGTGTGCATGTCTGTGCTATTGTTTGCATTACAAAGATATCCATTTTATGGTAAACAAAAAAACTCAATATCCATTGGTGTTATTTTGCATATGTCTATTACTCTATCAATACTTCCCTGGCAGCTCAGTTGGCAAAAAATCTGCCTGCAGTGCAGGAGACCCTGGTTCAATTCGTGGGTCAGGAAGATCCTCTGGAGAAGAGATAGTGTACCCACTCCATTATTTTTGGGCTTCCCTGGTGGCTCATTTGGTAAAGAAACTACCTGCAATATGGGAAAACTGGAAGATCTGGAGGAGAGCATTAGAACCCACTCCAGTATTCTTGCCTAGAGACTCCCCATGGACAGAGAAACCTGACAGACTCCAGATCATGGACAATCAGTGCTCTATTTAATAGTGAAAATATCTTATGTTTTATCAAATAAAAATACAGAGCCAATTCCAGAAACCAAGAAACAATTCAGAAAAGTCATCCTTAAGATTTTGTTCCTCTAGAAAAATACTCAGTACCATAATACATATCAGTCAGTGCTGTCCAGAGACACAGAATGAATAGTTTATATAATATTTTAGATATAGTATGAACTTTTGCACTCTAGTCCCCCATAATGAAAATAACATATTTTGGGGTGTTATTTCTAGAAGGTCTTGTAGGTCTTCATAGAATCATTCAACTTCAGTTTCTTCAGCACTACTGTTTGGGGCATAGACTTGGATTACTCTGGTATTGAACGGTTTGCCTTAGAAAAGGACAGAGATCATTCTGTCATTTTTGAGATTGTATCCAAGTACTGCATTTCAGACTCGTTTGTTGACTATGAGGGCTACTCCATTTCTTCTAAGGTATTCTTGCCTGTAGTAGTAGATATAATGGTCATCTGAGTTAAATTCACCCATTCTAGCCCATTTTAGTTCTCTGATTCCTAAAATGTTGATGTTCATTTTTGACATCTCCTGTTTGACCACTTCCAATTTACCTTGATTCATGGACCTAACATTCCAGGTTCCTATGCAATATTGCTCTTTACAGCATCAGACTTTACTTCCATCACCAGCCACATCCACAACTGGGTGTTGTTTTCGCTTTGGCTCAGTCTCTTCATTCTTTTTGGAGTTATTTATCCACCAGTCTTCAGTAGCATATTGGGAACCTGTCGACCTGGGCAATTCATTTTTGAGTGTCCTGTCTTTTCGCCTTTTCATACTGTTCATGGGATTCTCAAGGCAAGAACACTAAAGTGGTTTGCCATTCCCTTCTCCATTGGACCACGTTTCTTCAGAACTCTCCACCATGACCCGACCATCTTGGATGTCCCAACATGGCGTGGGTCATAGTTTCTGAAACACAAGCTGGAATCAAGATTGGTGGGGGAAATATCAATGATCTCAGATACGCAGATGATGCCATCCTAATAGCAGAAAGTAAAGAAGAAATAAAGAGACACTTGGTGAAAGTGAGAGGAGAATGAAAAAGTTGGCTTAAAACTCAACATTAAGAAAACTAAGACCATGGCATCCAGTCTGATCACTTCATGAGAAATAGATGGGGAAAAAATAGAAACAATGAGAGATTTTATTTTTTTGCACTTCAAAATCACTGCAGATAGTGAATGCAGCCATGAAATTAAAAGACACTTGCTCCTTGGAAGGGAAGTTATGATCAACCTAGACAACATATTAAAAAGTAGAGATACTACATTGCCAACAAAAGTCCGTCTAGTCAAAGCTATGAATTTTCTAGTAGTCATGACTGGATGTGAGAGTTGGACAAGAAAGAAAGCTGAGTGCCAAAAAATTAATGCTTTTGAACTATGGTGCTGGAGAAGACTCTTGAGAGTCCCTTGGCCTGCAAGGAGATCCAACCAGTTCATCCTAAAGGATATGTATCCTGAATATTCGTTGGAAGGACTGAAGCTGAAACTCCAATAATTTGGATACCTGATGCAAAAAACTGACTCACTAGAAAAAAACCCTGATGCTGAGAAAGAGTGAAGACAGGGGGAGAAGGGGACAACAGAGGATATGATGGTTGGATGGATCACTGACTCAATGAACATAAGTTTGAGTAATCTCCAGGAGTTGGTGGTGGACATGGAGGCCTGGCATCCTACAGTAAGTGTGGTCACAAAGAATCGGACACAACTGAGCAATTGAACTGAACTGATAGATAGGAACATGGATGCTTATGATGCATATACAGGGATTTATTTTAACAATATAACTCAAATGATTTTAGGACCTGACAAGTTCAAAATTTCTAGGGCAGACTGATAGGCTGGAAACTCAATAGTTGAGTTCGGTTCAGTTTAGTCACTTAATCATGTTCAAGTCTTTGTGGCCCCATGGACTGAAGCATGCCAGGCCTCCCTAGCCATCACCAAATCCCAAGGTTTACTCAAATTCAAGTCCATCGAGTCAGTGATGCCATTCAACCATCTCATCCTCTGTCGTCCCGTTCTCCTCCTGCCTTTAGTCATTCCCAGAATCAGGGTCTTTTCAAATGAGTCAGTTCTTCACATCAGATGGCCAAAGTACTGGAGTTTCAGCTTCAGCATCAGTCCTCCCAATGAATATTCAGGACTGATTTCCGTTAGAATGGACTGGTTGGATTTCCTTGCAGTCCAAGGGACTGCCAAAAGTGTTCTCCAACACTACATTTCAAAAGCATCAATTCTTTGGTACTCAGCTTTCTTTATAGTCCAACTCTCACATCCATACATGACTCCTGGAAAAAACATAGCTTTGACTAGACAGACTTTTGTTTGAAAGGTAATGTCTCTGCTTTTGAATATGCTGTCTAGATTGGTCATAACTTTTCTTTGAAGGAGCAAGTGTCTTTTAATTTCATGGCTGCATTCACCATCTGCAGTGATTTTGGAGATCAAAAAAATAAGCTCTATCACTGTTTACCCATCTATTTGCCATGAAGTGATGGGAAAGATGTCATACTCTTAGTTTTCTAAATGTTGAGTTTTAAGTTGACTTTTTCACTCTTCTCTTTCACTTTCGTCAAGAGGCTCTTTAGTCCTTCACTTTCTGCCATAAGGGTGGTGTCACCTGCATATCTGAGGTTATTGCTATTTCTCCTGGCAACCTTGATTCCAGCTTGTGCTTCATCCATTCAAGCATTTCTCATGATGTACTCTTCATATAAGTTAAATAAGCAGGGTGAAAATATACAGCTTTGACATACTCCTGTCTCTCTTTGGGTCCAGTCTCTCGTTCCATGTCCAGTTCTAACTGTTGCTTCTTGACCTGCCTACAGATTTCTCAGGAGGCAGGTCAAGTGGTCTGGTATTCCTATCTCTTGAAGAAGTTTCCACAGTTTGTTATGATTCACATAGTCAGAGGCTTTGGCATGGTTAATAAAGCAGAAGTAGATGTTTTTATGAGACTCTCTTGCTCTTTCAATGATCCAACAGATGTTAACAATTTGATCTCTGGTTCCTCTGCCTTTTCTAAATTCAGCTTGAAGATCTGGAAGTCCATGGTTCTCGTACTTGATTGGAGAATTTTGAGCATCATTTTCCGAGCATGTGAGATGAATGCAATTGTGTGGTATTTTGAGCATCCTTGGCCTTGCCTTTCTTTGGGATTGGAATGAGAACTGAATTTTTTCAGTCCTATGGCCACTGATGAGTTTTCCACATTTACCGGCATATTGAGTGCACCACTTTCACAGCATCAACTTTAAGACTTGAAAGAACTCAATAGTATTGCTTCTTAAATCTATAGGTGAGCCAGTAGTTCATAAACTCAGGAAGGATTTCTGTGTTACAATTTTGAGACAGAATTCCATATTTTCTGGGAAATTTAGTTTTGGTTTTAAGGTCTTCAACTGATTGAATTAAGCCCCTTACCCACCACCCCTTACCCTTTCAACATTGAAGATAATGTCTTGTACATAAAGTCTTATTTAAGATTTGTACACATTAATCTCTCTTAAAAAATATCTTTACAGTAACATCTAGATTGGTTTTTGACCAAACAACTGGACACCATTGCTTGGTCAAGTTGATACATGCAATTAACTGCCTTATTCCTCAAAGTCCTAGTGAGTGTCAATTGCCATCTTTAGTACCCTGTGACTCCCTATGTAGGAGTGGGCACCTGAGCCTGGGAGAATTCAAGTAGGATCTGGCATACAACCTACGTCTTATGTTGTACAAGCAATAAGTATAATGTACCCAGAGTTTTTATTCTAGGAATGCAGTTGTAAATATCAAAATTTGAGAAACAACCAGAAAAGCAAAAGGTAAAACTGTATATAACTTTAAGTAGTCAAGGCAATGAAAACTGTCCATAAACTAAAATCATGAAGAAAAAGCAAATAATAAGTGTTCAAGTGTTGAGAACCTTTTGTTTCTGAGAACACAAAAAGTGACATAAAATAAAAATGGAAACAGTAAGAAGGAGATGATGAAGATGCCTTCATTCTAATTTCAATTTTCATAAAATCTATCATAGTTACAGTTCTTATTTTTTATCTAATGTATCTTGAAAAGTCACTGCTCCTACCCAACTTGAGTTAATTTGAGAATTTTGTAAAAATAGAAGCCCTATACAAAGGAAAATTCAATAAAATTTTTGTAGAGGAGGTACTGTTTACTCTGAAGTTTGAGGAATGAATAAGAGCAGAAAACCAGGGGCACAAGTTCAAATGCATCTGCCTATTATTTCCATCACAGTCTGTGCTCCAACATGCAAGGAACAAGAGAGGGAAGGTCCAAAAAAGAGCTCTAAGGAGAGTGCAATCTGTTCTGGCAGCACTGGGAAGCCACTGGAGAAATTTAATTCTTGGGAAAGATATAATGTACTGTCAACTGTCAACACTGATTACTCTTTTTTTTTTTTTTCAATTTTACACTTAAGAATATGTACTGTTTGAATTTTTTTAAAAGCAAGCATCTATTCATTTTCAGTAAATGAAGTGAAAGTAAACATTATTTATATATTTCTGCAGCATAAGATACAAAATTGAACAGTCAAAAATAGTTGAATTTATAAATATGTAAGAAGTATCTTTAAAATCATAAAGGTCTGAATGTGAGTCCAAAAATAACACCAGATTTTATTTACTTAAGATCTCTGGAATCACAGGGATAAACTGGGGCAGACTAGAGATGCACACAAGGCAGGAGAAGCAGATGGTCCATGGCATCCCTAGATGGGAGGGATGGGGAAAGCTGTGCAAAAAACAATGGATCCAAACATTCTGGGG
Organism: Antilocapra americana; assembly: GCA_007570785.1. NCBI lineage: Eukaryota > Metazoa > Chordata > Mammalia > Artiodactyla > Antilocapridae > Antilocapra > Antilocapra americana. The sequence goes on from ML661345.1 coordinate 683,935, forward strand.
TGATTTGACATCACTTAGTATCCAGTGGAGTTTGGAAATAATGAAAATGGAAAGCAAGATGACTTCCAAGTTCTTGCCTTAAGAAATAGAAAGATATCAATGTTCTCTGTGAGAATGTAAATTAACATGCACTATGGATTTTGTATAGTTTAAAGGAAAATACACCAAGAATGTTTTGAACCGAAGAAGTACATTTCTCAAATATTTGTAAATAAGAGCTAAGGACATTTTTGAAAGGGAAAGATCATGAGTTACACTTGTTTAGGAAATATTTGCGAATTTTGTTTATGTGAGAGCATAGGAGGATCTTTACTGTTGTTACAGAAGTGGGGGAAAGAGAGAGAGAGAGCAAACTGCACCCCACTTACTATCTTTTCTTTTGGACATCTCTGGGTCTCTGGACTCAGCCACTGAAACAAAGGCTGCCATGACCCCCTGTAGGAAGTGAAAGTGGGAGGGCTGCACCACTCAAGTTGGCTGAACTTCAAATAACATGGCTTTAAACCAAGACCCTGAAACTGATGAGACTGTGTATCCAGTTTGCTAGACACTTGATTGGAAAACATTTTACTTTAAGTCATTTACATTTATCATAAATATTTAATCAGAGTTGCCAAGTGTACTTTGAAGTATCAAACAGCAGTCATTTCTTAACTCAGGTGTCTAGACTAATCAAACCTTAAGAAAAAGGGCCACATTTATAACGATATCATCATTTTATTGAATCGTTTCAGTTAAATTTTATTTCAGTGCAGAAATCACAACATTTGATTTTCTCTGATAGAAATGCTGTTCAGGGTTATAATTTTCATTTGATTGAAGGGCAGCCAGCTTGTGGGGTTTGGGGCAACATGTGAAGTTCAAAACCATGTGACTCTAATTCAGCCCCACCTTTGTGACTCTGCTTTAAACTGAAGAAAGCAAATGGAAAATGTTTTCTACACCTATCCCTTATCTTTCCTCTTTTTTTCAAGCTACATTTCTACTCTCCTGAAATAGGCAATCTTTTGCTAAAGTTGTTAAACTGTGCCAGTATTATGTTATTATATTATTCCTGAAATATCAAGAAAATGATATATTTGGAGTTTTTATTCATATTTTGCTGATTCCTAGATTGAGAAAAACCAAGATGATAGACATGAGGGCTAAGATGTTATCATTCTTAGAAAAATAAATCATGAAACTATGTAATCTCTCATTACATCATTGTTGAAATGTTATTTCTTTGGGTTCCATTAACTTTTCTAAAATATTTTAGATAACGTGTATCCCAATCCATTGCCACAGTATTTACAATAGCCAAGACATAAAAGCAACCTAAATATCCATCAACAGAGGGATGGGTAAAGAAGATGTAGTACATATGCACAATGGACTATTACTCAGCCATTTAAAAAAAAGAACAAAATAACTCCTTTTGCGGTAATATGAATGAATGTAGAGATTGTCATACTAAGGTAAGTCAGATAGAGAAAAACCTATATCATATGATATCATTTATATGTGGAATTTAGGAAAACAATGGTACAAATGAACTTATTTACAAAGCAGAAATAATGTCACAGATGTAGAAAACAAACTTATGATTACCAAGAAGGCAACAGGGGTGGGAAGGGGTAAACTGGAAGATTGGGATTGACAAATACACACTACTAAATAAAAAATATCAATCAATAAATAAGAAGGACCTACTATATAGCACAGTAAACTCTACCCTGTAATGCCCAACATAGGAAGATAATCTAAAAAGAGTGTATATTGGTTTAGGTGGTAAAGAATCTGTGTGCAGTTCAAGAGACCAGATTCCATCCCTGGGTCAGGAAGATCCCCTGGAGAAGGGAATGGCTACCCACCCCAGTATTTTTGCCTTGAAAATTCCATGGACAGAGGAACCTGGTGGGTTACATATAGTTCACAGGGTTGAAAAGAGTCAGAAATGACTGAGGAACTAACAATTTTCAAGTTTGCATTTTCATATGTATATTATAACTGTTTTACTTTACTATACAGCAGAAACTAATACAACATTGCAAATCAACTAAACTACAATAAAATGTTTTTAAATGTTTGAAAGAGCATATTTTACTATATTGATTATATATACTTTTGTATATTGCCTAGCACAAAAAAATTGCTGTATTTGGACATTATAAAACTATACCAAAGAACTAATCAGACATTTCTCCAAAGAAGACATACAAATGGCTAACAAACACATGAAAAGATGCTCAACATCACTCCTTATCAGAGAAATGCAAATCAAAACCACAATGAGGTACCATTTCACACCAGTCAGAATGGCTGCCATCCAAAAGTCTACAAGCAATAAATGCTGGAGAGGATGTGGAGAAAAGGGAACCCTATTACACTGTTGGTGGGAATGTAAACTAGTACAGGCACTATGGAGAACAGTGTGGAGATTCCTTAAAAAGCTGGAAATATAACTGCCATATGACCCAGCAATCCCACTGCTGGGCATACACAACAAGGAAACCAGGATCGAAAGAGCCACGTGTACCCCAATGTTCATCGCTGTACTGTTTACAATATCCAGGACATGGAAGCAACCTAGATATCCAACAGCTGACGAATGGATATGGAAGCCATGGTACATATACACAATGGACTATTACTCAGCCATTAAAAACAATACATTTGAATCAGTTCTACTGAGATGGACGAAACTGGAGCCTATTATACAGAGTGAAGTAAGACAGAAGGGAAAACAACAATACAGTATACTAATGCATATATATGGAATTTAGAAAGATAGTAACAATAACCCTGTATGCAAGACAGCAAAAGAGACACAGATGTATAGAACAGTCTTTTGGACCCTGTGGGAGAGAGTGAGGGTGAGATGATATGGGAGAATGGCATTGAAGCGTGTAAATTATCATATGCAAAATGAATCACCAGCCCAGGTTTGATGCATGATACAGGATGCTCAGGGCTGGTGCACCAGGATGACCCAAAGGGATGCAATCGGGAGGAAGGTGGGAGGGGTGTTCTGGAAGGGGAACACATGTATTCCCATGGCAGATTCATGTCAATGTATGGCAAAAGCAACACAATAATTTAAAGAAAAAAGTCTTTCCTTTTTTTTTTAAAAAAAAAAAAAGCTATACCAGTCTTCAGTGCTTAACACATTGTTCTTTACTTTTTAATAAATTGCTCTTAATAATTCTATGTTAAACTTATGGAGGAAATGCCAAACTGTTTGGGGCAACATTTATATCATGCAAATATTTCTTCAGAGAATCATCAATGTAATGTATATGGGAGACTTCTTACTTCAATAGAAATGTAGATTTGGGCATTCTAGGACCCACTGTAATAGTAATTATAATTATTACTATTATAATCATATTTATGAGTAATAAAATACATTGTGATTTTTCATATGCTTTGACAATCATTTATCTGAACTTTATGACAACACAACTTGGATATTTGATACTATGCATTGTGGATTTCCCTAGTTGCTCAGTGTTAAAGAATCCGCCTGCAATTCAGGAGACCTGGGTTCAATTCCTGGGTTGGGAAGATCCCCTGGAAAAAAGAGTAGCTACTTACTCCATATTCTTGCCTGTAGAATTCTGTGGACAGACTAGCCTGGCAGGAGTTCATGGAGTCACAAGCTTATGTATTTTATGCAAACTTAATTAAAATACATTCTTCTAAAATCTGATCTGTTTTTCCTTAATTTTAGATCACTGAAGATTAGATTTTATTTTCTTTTTTCATACAGTAAATCTTTTATGTGTAATTTTGAAATCAAATATTGACCACAAGCCCTAGAGAGAGTTTGTAACCAGAAAGTAATTTCAGAAGAGCATAGTTGGATTTTATCAAGAATAAATTTCTAAGCTTGAAAGTGTTTCATAAAATTAGATATATGCATCTCTAAATGTTTTTATTAGTGACTTACTCACTAAATGGCTTATTTCTGTTAATTTTGAGGACTAAAATTTTAAGGGAATTAGGAAAAAGGTATCAAAATTCTATTGATTCATGTCAGGCAATGATATATTTAATTTCTTCTACTCCTGTTGCCTACCACCTAAGATAAGCATTTTATCAAAAAGTCAATCTTAAGAAAGGATGTTTTTCAAGAAAGAGAAAATTAGAGGATAGAGAACATTCAAGCAATAAGAAGATTAGAGCTAAGTTCTTTTACAACAATCTTATCTGTTTCCTAACAGGAATGAAAGACAAAATGTAAATTCAAAAAGGTAAATTTAAATGATAAAGTTTTATTCATTGAAACATTGATTTATATGGTAGATTAAATTGGATAAGTATTAGGTACAAGTTGCTAGGGATACAACGATGACTCAGGAATGGTTCTTTGAAGAGACAGATATGGTAAAAAAAACAAACAAGAAACAAAAGCAACAACAACAACAACAAGGAAACTTAACTGCCTTGGATTGGAGCAGGAAAGTGAGAAAAATCTCCTCAGTTTCTTCTCTGCGCTTCTTATTCTCTCTCCGTGTCAATTTGCTTTAGGATTCTATCCCTTGCTGTTTTCCCTTCCTGGATTATTCTGTCTCAGAATATAATCCAAATTTAAGCTGAGAGTCTCTAAATTTACACCTCTGGCCCAGAATCCTCTTCTGAGGACCAGACTCTCATATCTACTACTGCAAAGTGGATATTCTAGGACACTTTTTGAGCATTATGTGGAAAATGGAAGTCATCATCCTTAATCCTTCCTCTCAGATTTATGTCATCTGTGATTTTAATGATTCATTTATTTTTTATATTTATATAGTGAACTCTTTTTTAAGTCAAATTCAGAATAAAGTGTTAGAAATAAAAGCTTAACAGGACAGACTGCATTTATGGAGCTTATAAATTTATTATACTCATTGATACACATATCAAGATTGCCAATCACTATTCTAAATAATTTGAATTAAAGAGAGCTTTAATAAAGCCTTAGCCCAGCCAAAAATTAATAGTCCAGGTTCTTAAGCAAGTATATTACTGGGAAGTAGCTTTGACAGAAAGTGAGAGAAACACTCTATGAAGCCACAGTCAGCTTGAGTCCTAGAGGACAAAGAGGATTTTGGTGGTGGAGAATGAGTCACAGAACATTATAGAGAAAGAAGGTGATTGAAGATGTCAGCAAAATATCTTAGAAACTTGCAATCATGAAACGTTCACAAAAATTCACCATTTTCCAATTCATTAAGGAATTTCAAAGAATTGGTGTACTAAAAATCAGTCTCTGACCATTGCATTTAATTTGGAAATTAATAGTGACAAATATAAGCACAATCATAAAGATGACAGATGAACCTGGACCACATAGACACTTATCTCTTTCTTTGGTAGCTCAACAGAATATCTAGATTAACTCAACAGAACAACTATTTCCAGTCCTGAGAGCTATTGGCTTCATTTTTCCACCAGGCTCATGATGAACGGAAAGGTTTACTGTTTCAGCTGCATGGATATCCCAGGCAGTCCTTCACGCCCATACAGATGTGGGATCACAGGGACAAGTTCTACCCCAGAACTCCTTTCCATGTGCACTCAGGCTCTCTCCCCTGTCCTGCCCTCACCCTCAAGGTACTTTATTCAGGGTGGTGAGGAAAAGAATTGACATTTCCCACTGTCTCTTCTGCCTATACATTGGACAGGGAATATTATTTTATATTCTGCATGATTTTAATGATGTGTGCCTGGACCCATTCAGCACAAGAATCATAATAAGAAAAGTTCAAATTTAAGGTCTTGTATGCAATGTTTTATTTTATTTTTTAAATGTATTGATTTTTACTGAAGGATAATTGCTTTACAGAATTGTGTTGTTTTCTGTCAAACCTCAACATGAAACAGCCATAAGTATATGTATATCTTCTCCCTTTTGAAACTTCCTCCCATCTCATTCCCCATCCCACCCCTCTAGGTTGATACAGAGCCTCTGTTTGAGTTTCCTGAGCCATACAGCAAATTCCCATTGGCTATCTATTTCACATATGGTAATGTAAGTTTCCATGTTACTCTTTCCATACATCTCACCCTCTCCTCTCCTCTCCCCATGTCCATAAGTCTATTCTCTATGTCTGTTTCTTCATTGTTGCCCTGTAAATAAATTCTTCAGTACCATTTTTTCTAGATTCTGTATATAGGCGTTAGAATATGGTATTTATCTTTATCTTTCTGATTTACTTCACTCTATATAATAGGTTCTAGGTTCATCCACCTCATTAGAACTGACTCAAATGTGTTCCTTTTTATGGCTGAGTAATATTCCATTGTGTATATGTACCACAGATTCTTTATCCATTCATCTATCAATGAACATCTAGGTTGCTCCCAAGTTCTAGCTATTGTAAATAGTGCTGCAATGAACAGTGGGATACATGTGTCTTTTTCAGCTTTGGTTTCCTCAAGGTATATGCCTAGGAGTGGAATTGCTGGGTCATATGGTGATTTCATCCCTAGTTTTTTAAGGAATCCCCATACTATCTTCCATAGTGAATGTATCAATTTACATTCCCACCAACAGTGCAAGAGTGTTCCCTTCTCTCCACACCTTCTACAGTACTTATTGTTTGTAGACTTTTTGATGATGGCCATTCTGACTAGTGTGAGGTGATATCTCATTGCAGTTTTGATTTGTATTTTTCTAATAATGACTTATGTTGAGCATTTTCTTCATGTGTTTGTTAGCCATCTGTATGTCTTCTTTGGAGAAATGTCTGTTTAGGTCTTTTCCCCACTTTTTGATTGGGTTGTCTGTTTTTCTGGTATTGAATTGTATGAGTTGCTTGTATAGTTTGGAAATTAATCCTTTGTCAGTTGTTTCATTTGCTATTATTCTCTCCAATTCTGAGGGTTATCCTTTTACCTTGCTTAGAGTTTCCTTTGCTGTGCAAAAGCTTTTAAGTTTAATCAGGCTCCACTTGTTTACTTGTGTTCTTATTTATATTACTCTAGGAGATGGGTCATAGAGTATCTTTCTTTGATTTATGTCATAGAGTGTTCTGCCTGTGTTTTCCTCTAAGAGTTTTATACTTTCTTGTCTTACATTTAGGTCTTTTATTCATTTTGAGTTTATCTTTGTGTATGGTGTTAGGAAGTGTTCTAATTTCATTCTTTTACATGTAGTTGTCCAGTTTTCCCAGCAGCATTTATTGAAGAGTCTATCTTTTCCCCATTGTATATCCTTGTCTCCTTTGTCAAAAATAAGGTACCCATAGATGTGGGTTTATTTATGGGCTGTTTATCTTGTTCCATTGGTCTATATTTCTGTTTGTGTGTGTGTGTGCTAGTACCATACTGTATTGATAACTGTAGCTTTCTAGTATAATCTGAAGCCAAGAAAGTTGATTCCTCCAGCTCCATACTTTTTTCTCAAGACTGTTTTGGCTATTTGGGTCTTTTGTGCTTCCATAAGAATTGTGAAATATTTTGTCCTAGGTCTTTGAAAAATGTCGTTGGTATTTTGATAGGGATGACATTGAATCTGTAGATTGCATTTAGTAGTATAATTATTTTAACAATATTGATTCTTTCTCTCCAGGAACATGGAATATCTCTCCATCCTTTTTTTTTTATCTTTGATTTCTTTCAATAGTGTTTTATAATTTTCTATGTACAGCTCTTCTGTCCCCTTAGATAAATTTACTCCTAGATATTTAACTATTTTTGTTGCAAGGGTGAATGGGATCGATTCTTTAATTTCTCTTTCTGACTTTTCACTGTTAATATATAGAAATGCAAATTATTTCTGTGTATTGTTGTATCCTGCAATTTTGCTAAATTCACTGATTAGCTCTAGCAATTTTCTGATACTACCTTTTGAGTTTTCTGTATACAGTATAATGTCATCTGCAAACAGAGAGAGTTTTGCTTCTTCTTTTTTGATCTGAATTTCTTTTATTTCTTTTTCTTCTCTGATTGCTATAGTTAGGACTTCCAGAAATATGTTGAATAATAATGATGAAAGTGAACACTCTTGCCTTGTTCCTGACTGTACGGGGAATGCTTTCATTTTTTCACCATTGATAACAATGTTTTCTGTAGGCTTATCATATATGGCCTTACTAGGTTGAGGTCGGTTCCTTCTATGCCTGATTTTTGAAGAATGTTAATTATAAATGACTGCTGAACTTTGTCAAAGGTTTATACTGCATCTATTGAGATTATCATTTGGTTTTTATATTTTCATTTGTTAATATGGTATATCTCATTGATTAGCTTGCATATATTGAAAAACCCTTGCATCCCTGGAATAAATCCAACTTGATCATGGTGTATGAGGTTTTTGATGTGTTGCTGAATTCTGTTTGCTAAATTTTTGCATCTATATTCATCAGTGATATTGGCCTGGAGTTTTCTTTTTTTGTTTTTGTCCTTCTCTGGTTTTGATACCAGGGTGAAGGTGGCCTTGTAGCATGTGTTTGAAAGTGTTCTTTCTGCTGCAAGTTTTTGAAAGAGTTTTAGAAGGATAGGCATTAATTCTTCTCTAAATGTTTGATAGAATTCTTCTGTGAAGCCATCTGGTTCTGGGCTTTTTTTTTTGTGAGTTTTTGATCACAGCATCAATTAGAGTGCTTTTAACTGGCTTGTTCATAATTTCTATTTCTTCCTGGTTAGGTCAAGGAAGATTGAACTTTTCTAAGAATCTGTCCATTTCTTCTAGGTTATCCATTTCTTTGCCTTACCATTGTACAACATAGTATCTTACAATTCTTTATATTTCTGCATCGTCTGTTATAACCTCTCCTTTTTCATTTCTAATTTTGTTGATATGATTCATATAGCTTTTTTCCCTGATGAGTATGGCTAAAAGTTACTCAATTTTGTTTATCTTCTCAGTGAACCAGCTTTTAGTTTTATTATTCTTTGCTATTATTTCTTTCATTCATTTTTTTCATTTATTTCTGCTCAGATCTTTACGATTTCTTTCCTTCTACTAATTTTTTTTCTTCTTTAACCAGCTGTTTTAGGTGTAAGTTTAAATTGTCTATTCAATGTTTTTCTTTTTTTTTTCTTATTTTTTTATTATTATTTTTTTAATTGTTTTTGCCATACATTGTCATGATATCACCATGGGTTTACATATGCTTCCCCTCCGGGTCCCCCCTCCCTCCTCCATCTCCCCCGGGAAATCTCGCTGCACCAGTCCCGAGCATCAATCCTGGGCTGGCGATTGATTAGACACATGACAATTAACATGCTTCAATGCCCTTCTCCCATCTCATCCCACCCTTACCCTCATCCACAAAGTCCACAAGTCTATTCTATACATCTGCGTTCCTTTTGTTGTCTCCCATGTTGGGTTCTCATTACTGTCTTTCTAAATTCTATATATATGTGTTAATATACTGTATTGTTGTTTTTGCTTCTGGCTTACTTCACTCTGGATAATGGGCTC